>CM076577.1:1389467373-1389927296 GCA_034641835.2 Pinus albicaulis
AGCCCTAATGTCGGGACTAATCCTAGCGAAACCGCCACAGGAACTACCTCGGCTGCACCCTTGCTCCCTTACATGGCAGGCCTCAGCCTCCCCGATTTCAATCAGTTGATCAATGACCCTATCCGCCACGATGTTGGTTGGCTTGCTATGCCAACCAAGCTCCCCTCTGACATCCCTAAGTTCGAAGGCCTTGCTGGAGAAGATCCAACCAACCATGTCCGATCTTTCCACATGTGGTGTTCCTCCAATTCCATTACCGATGATTCCATCCGTCTTCGGTTGTTCCAACGCACGCTTACGGGCGACGCTTCTAAATGGTATGTTGATCAGGCCACCTCTTCCCATACCACCTTTGTGACCATTGCCCAAGCCTTTTTATCTTATTTCCAGGTCCCTCTACGATACGACACTGGTACCGAGCTTTTGACTTCTTTCCGTCAATCCTCTTCAACCCGCCTTTCCACTCATGTCCAGGAATGGCGGAGAAGAAGGAGCTTATGTCGAGCTCCCACCTTTGAAGATCGGGTTTATATGGATAGGTTCCTTCACACTTTCTTACCTCCCATTGGCAAAGATGTCACCTCCCATTTCCCTCAAATCGAAGAAGCCACCCTCCAAATAGCCTTGAAATATGACCTGATCAGTGCTAAGTCTGGTTATGTTTATATAGTCCTTCCTGACCTCCCCAGGCCCGGTGGCGCTAACGCCCCGGGGGCATCTCCTTCCACCGACGGTATCGTTGGATCCCTTTCTCATCCATATGCTCAACCTCCTATGGGCTATGGTCTCCCTCCAGGAGGGGCCAGCACCTCTAGCACTTTTCCCCCTCCAGGTAGCATGTATCTAGGATCCGGCATGCCTCATCCTTTTGCCCAACCTCCTGCTTACCTCAATGTTGCCCAACCTAACCATTATCCTTATCCACAGCCTGGTGCTCCAGCTCCTCCAACATTTTCACTTCCAACTCCCTTGCCTTCTCAACCCCCGTAACAGCACCTACAGCCCCCTCTAGGGCAAGTATTTTCACAGCAAGGTGCGACGAATCCCCCTTCCTCTCAAAGAAGGCGGAAAGGCAATCAAAATCAATCTTCCCCTGGTACTCGTGGACCCAATCCTCAAGGTCTTGACCCTAACACTGCTAACCAGCAACAGGGCACTCAGCCCAAGCCGGATAGGCCTATTTGCACAAATAAGCCTTGTTCGTGTTGCGGTGTTTACGGTCATTACACTCACGATTGTCCCCTTCTACCACCGATGCGGCAGATGTGGGAGTCTCAAGCCACATTGTGAGGACAACATGTCTCCCCTCATGCTCCCCCTAATGAGGCCACTACTCCACTGGCTATGTTTACCGATCCTTTCCCCCAGCAAGGATTCGTGGCTGCCCAACCACCTGACGGACAGGTCGCCACTCAACCTTCCCCTTCTGGTTCCTCCGATAACTAGATCCTCATGATGAACTCTGATCCATCTTCAACCGTCGACCTTAACCTTCAAACTCGGTCTCGCCAGTACCCCAAGCCTCCCGCTCAGTCTGTCTCCGAGTCCCCTTCTTCAGGTTCTAAAGAGCCTCTTTCGACATCCAATGGTCCCTTACACATCCCTCAACCCAAAGTTGAGGTTCATACCAAGATTCCTAAGGGACCATTACGCCAAAATGCTGCTCCTGGTCGAGCTGCTCATTCATATAGCATAGTAGATGATTTGGCGCAGTCTCCTGCTGCCATTTCCACATTAGAACTCCTCCAGTCGTGCCCTTCCCAAAAGAAGGCTCTACTATCTACCATGGGCGTTGTAGATCCTGCTGATGACCAAATGATTGTTTTCGACGCCCATCAATTAGAACATCCTCCTCTTCTTACTTCCGTAGCCTTCCAAATCCCAGTCAACATCCAGAACGCTAATGTTTCTCAGTGTATAATTGATGAGGGGGAATCCACCTATGTGATGTCTGCTTCAATTTGGAAGCAACTCGGATCTCCTGAGTTGGCCCCTTCCACGATCACCCTTCGAGTGTGGGATGGCCACGCCTCCCAGCCCATTGGCCTCTTCCGTAATTTTCCTATCACTCTTGCGGGAAAGACTGTTTGCGTTGACGTCAAAGTCATCGACGCCCCTCTAGATTACAACATTCTCTTGGGGTGAAGCTACACCTATGTCATGTCTGCTGTCCCATCCGTGGTTTTTCGTAAGATGTATTTTCCTCACAATGGAAAGATAGTCACCATCGACCAGTTGACATATCATGAGCCAAAGTCTCAGACCTCCCCTGAGATGACCATCTCCTCTGTAGCCAATAAAAAAACCATCGATTCCTTGACCAGTGTCTCTCTCGGTGTCTACAAAGACTCCTCTTTGCTTGGAACTTTCCCTGGTCTCCCTCCTCCTCATGTCTCTGATCCCAACTTATCGAATGTTTGCATGATGCAATCATCTCGGGCTACCCTTAAGCGGCCCGCTTCGGCTAGTCAACAACCTTAGACTCAACCTCGCCCACCGCAACCTGCTCCTAGCCATTCATCTCAGCTAGTCGGACCTCCTCCTTTTTGCCCTCCTCCTACAGCTGGTATCCCTAAACCCCTCTATCCTCCTGGGTCAGTTCCCCCAGGCCTCAACCATCTCGGAGCTGTCCCTTCTGGTCATTATCCCACTGGTCAGATACCTTTCCTTGCTTTCCCTCCCGGAGTCTATACGGTCCCCATCATGGCCACCCTCTCTCTCCCCAACCTGACCCTGGGTATACCCGTCTGGTACCTTGACCCTCTAGCCGCTACCCCACCTAGTCACCCCAAACCCTACCTTGCTTTGACATCGGTTCAACCAATCCCCCTCACTTCCTCCATTGCTACTGTGCCCCCAGCACCTCCACATGACCCTTCTCCTGTCGTGACGGCTCCCGGGAAAAAAGGCAAAGCTCACAAGGGGCATCCAAAGACAAGGCCACCCCGACTGACCTGGCCCCTCCTCCGCCCGCAAAGCCTTGCACCTTGTGTGATTTCGTAGGTCACGCCACCCATGCTTTTCCTGAATTGCCCCGTATTCAACCCATGGTTAAAGTCGCGTTCCCTAAGTCTACAGTCCCTGAAGCCTCTGTTCCTTCCTCGTCCGTAACCAAGAACCCCAAGATTATCCGCACCAACAAACCCTGTGCTATGTGCGGTGTCCATGGCCATTACTACCACCATTGTCCTCACCTGACGCATTACCGCGCCTCTTTAAAGGTAGTTCGAGAGTATGAGGTTGAACAAAATCAATCCGCCTCTCCCATACTCACGCAGTATGCTTCAGGTCAGTCTGAGGATCCACCCGCTCCCATCGACATTCCCCCCCCTGATGTCCAGATTTCGGAGCCTACTACCACCATTTTCTACCTATCATCATCCATGAGTCCCTCAGGGAACATTCCCTCAGATTCCTCCCCTGTTGTTTCGTTCGATCCCCCTTCAGCGACCACCCTGGGATCAACATCTTTTGACCATCTATTTATCTGTTCCTCTGTCATCCCCCATGACGACCTATATGTTAGCCTTTCTTCCTATACAGATGATCTAGGTAGCTTTGCCGCGTCATGTGGTTTCCCTTCCTCTCATCATCCCCTCTTTTCCCGTCAGGATGCCCTCTTGGAAGCCTTCTCCACCCATGACCTCATCCTTCCTGCCCATAAACGGGATAACACCACCCGTATCTTTGTTGACCTCCACAGCCCGAGTCCCAGCCATACCTCCTATAGCCTTCATATACCACCATCTAGTTCGTATACGAGTCATAGCCATCCTGCCCATCGCCCTCCCTCCAGCAGTTGCCGCTCGATGTCTACTATACACTCACGCTGCCGTCATTGTTCCTCCTCCTCCCATTTTTTGTCTCGTAACACTATTCCGCAGGACCTCCCATCCCCACCCTATATCGGTTACGCTGATGGTGCAAGTCGTTACTCCCGGAATCTAGCCTCGGCAGGTTGGGCCATTCTCACCCCCTTGCATGCCCTTGTTCTCTCAAACGGGGTCTGCATTGGTACTGCCACCAATAATCAGGCTGAATATGATGCAGTGTGTGGTCTCTTAGTCGATGCCCTCTCTCATCGCATCCTCCATCTGCATGTTTGTTTAGATTCCCTACTTCTTGTCATGCAACTAAATGGTGTCTATCGTGTGCATAATCCTATCCTCTTTAGACGATATTTACGAGTGAAACTCTTGATACGTGAATTTGAAACCATAACTTTCAACCATGTACCTCGAGAACAAAATCACTATGTCGATAGCATTGCAAACCATGTTCTAGACTGGAATTTATCACACACATTTTATACAAGACAATAAAATTCATAATCATTAAAACAGATGCATATCCATAATATGTGTCACAAAACATTTGTTTAGAGTCCATCTACTCTGATACATATGACATGCTCATAGCATGTTACAAAAAACTCAAAACTGGGGGCACCACCTGTCCCTACATACACACTAGGGGGCACCACCTGTCCCACACCTAATCACTATCTGGTGGATCCCGAGCCAATGGCTCTGCTCCTGCAGCCTGTAGATCACGTATCCCCTGACCGGCCATCGCCTTGCGCCGCATGACACCTCTCCATTCCGAGGGTAGACCAATACATGGCTCTATGTACTGGTCATCTAAGTCTTGCCACCCGCGCTCTGAAACACTGCTCAGCAACCTCTCGCATCTACGACAGATGTCCTCCAGGAGGGAGGCCGCATCCTCATTATGCACTGCTCTCAATCCACTTGGGCCTGCAGCTCCTGATGCCGCTGGTCGTCCCATATATCCGGCCTATTTTACCGGAGCTATATCTGCATACCAAAAGTACATGAATCAGTACCCTATCTACTATTCAATAACTTTAACATGCCCAAAAAGAGTAGTCACTTGTCACTTACCATCGGGTCCCCATACTCGACCAGGCGGAAGTGGTAGGTCTGGATCCCCACAATAACTCATCCCACTATAGGGATAGTCGTCTCTGTATAATGGCATCTGATCTCAATGGGCAAAGAACTCAGGTCGAAACACCCGTTCGACCGCCCCTCCTCCTCCTCTGCACAATAGTCACCCCCAACGGTGCATCCTGGGCTCTCTCGGGCCCCCATCTGGGAGTTGTATATGAGGTCGTAAGGTCAGGATCTTCTCAAAAAAGAAGGAGCACAATAAAGTCCCATACGAGCAATCATGGTTCACTTGTTGCTTGCAAAGCGACAGCTGTCGTTTTAACGACACCAACATCATTTGGGCCCACCCATAGTAGGTCCCACTCAACACACTCTCCACAATCATCATCTGCCCCCCAGTGATGTGATGGAGTGCCTGGTTGCCCAGGATCCGCAGCACCGCTGCGGCCACTGCACGAGTCTCTAATCTCTCTAGGTCCCCGATCGGTATCCGAGTCCCTTTGACTTGGAGACCCGGTCGACAATGTCGCTCCACAAACTCCATGATGTTTCGCCCCCGCGGTAACACTGGCTGCGTATTTCCCACCATCCCAAGTGGCGGGAGACCAGTCAGGAAATACAGATCCTAGACTGTCAATTTGATCCTGTGCCCCTGCACTACAAAGACCTCGTGATCTGGATCCCAATAAATGACAATCTGGGCCAACAAGGGCTCCCCAGCTCTCATCAAAGGGTTCTCCAAAAACTTCAGAACCCCAAATCTGGCCAATACACGACGGACAACCTGATCTTCCTGGATCTCTGACCGTAATGTACCCAGGTCTCTCTCTCTCCAGTTGACCCGTATATCTGCCATATCTACACAAACACATCATCTTTGTCAGTATACAGATAGGAAACACTGTAACCAATCACAAAAACCCAAATCTCAGCCCTCAAACATCACTAAAATCTCCTTCATCCTCTAGGTCGCACTTTTTTTCCCAATCCTGGGAAAGGTCACAGTTTTTGGCTCAAAACCTGCTTCCCAGGTCGCATTTTTTGGCCCAAAAAGTGCGACCCGGCCGTAGCATTGAAAGAGGGTCTGTTCTTGAGATTCTGGGCCCTAATCTGAACTTTCAATCCATCAAAATGAAAGAGTAAGGTTAGGCCTCTTACCTGCAACTGACGGATCTCGATTCCAACGGTCAGTTTGTCCGCTACGCTCACCGCAAGATTTAGGGCCTTCTCTCCTCGCTACATTCACCACAGCAACACTAGCAAATAAGTGAATTTGGAGGGAAAACTGCCTTATTAAAAGAGAACCCTTGTTTTTTCTTTCGCCTGCTGCGACCAGACCGTAGCTCCGTTTGACAAACCGTCTGAACCGTTGGAAAACTCTCACCGATCCCTCAAATGGGTATCTGTTAGTTTTTTGTGATTTGATACTTCACCAGGACACATTTTGTCCAAGATGTGTCACTTCACCTCCCCCCAAAATCGAATTTCCTCACTTACAACACTTGTACTTGGGGCACCACTTTGCCTCCATACTTGTCTTTGTTCGTGTTGATTTTCGTCATGAGATACCATCTTGTACTCATGTTTTCATGGTCCCCCATGGGACCTTTTCTGTGTGACAGCCCCATCAAGTCACCCTTGTTTAGAGCATCCAAGTTGAGTCATCATCGCATTCATGGAGTCTATCGTGAGTCCCTTTGTACCCCGCTATAGTCCTCCATCCTTCATTGCTTGGTCTCTCTCTTGTGTCGCACATTATGGTCGTCAGTCCCACTGTCCCCTATCCCTTATGATACTGTGTCCGTCGCTGCCATGTCATTCATGCCCTTTATGCTCTAAGAAGGGAAGTCATCCATTCGCTACTTAGTCCCCTCCATTCGATCATCATCATTGGTATTAGTCTGTATGTCGCTCTACTATTTTCTCTCGTGCCTTAGTTGAGGATCTCTCATTTCCTCACCTATGGCGGACCTCCTTCTGTCGACATCAACTCCTTCATTCCAGAAGACAGGTCTAGAGGGCAGTGTACCTTGGTTCCAACTTCCTCTCTTGTTCGGTGCCTTGGATCAGGCAAAGGGATCTCTCATTTCCCTTTGACTTGATTGTTTCTCCACTCCAGCTCTTTTCAACATGATCGAGATCCGTATACTTGATGGTTCAGTGATGCAGCAGTAGCTTTTGGTGATTCCCGGGTGTGTGTGAGATGTCTCAGCCCTCATGAGGGGGTGGCCCTGCAGGTAGCCCCCCACATGCCCGGATGACCTCTTCATTGCAGCCTTCGATGCCACTCCATATATTTGATGATGTAGGCCTTAGCCTCTTGCAGCGCCTCTTCATGTATCAGTCAGATTTTGTGAGCCCTTCCCCGCTTGTAGGGGGCATTTGGGTTGTATTTGTATCTCATGTACTCAGATATTATTGTATAAGTCTTGGCTGTTATCCCAGGCACAACATGTATATGGGATCCCTCATTGTATTTAATACGCTCCTTCTTCCATCTTTAGAAATTTTGTACTTTATGGTTTGATCCCTTGTTCTTGGACAAGAGATTCTTTGGTACTTTGTCTCGGCGGGCATAGGTATGCCTCCCCCATAGCCTTTAGCACGGTACCCTCTCATAAAAATAAATTGTTGCACACAAATCTCGTCTCTTCGGGGTCTAGTTCTTGACATTAGTCTACCTTACATTTCTCTCTGCGACTTCCCTTTTGGATGTACGAGTGATTGAGTTCTTACAACATATAGGTCATGCGATTTTCTCACCCTCGCTGCTTTGGGGGACAAATACATTTACACCATTTTTTGGTCATCTAACCTATTATCATTAGATGGACCCAAGTACACCATGTAAGACCAATTTTACCCTAAGTAAAATTGCTTTCACTATGTAAATAACTTAATAAAACACATTTATTAGGTTGTTTATGGTCTAAACAGGAAACCCCAAAAGGAAATATTAAACAAACCTATATTTGTTTGATTTTTCTCAAGGAATAATTAATTAAACAATAATTTAATTATTATTCCTGGTCATGTTTAACCCAAAACAAAGAAATTAATTAGATAAATCTTTATTTATCTTATTATTTTCTAGGAATAATTATTTAAATCTGATTTAAATAATATTCCTTGTTAAATATGACTAAATCACCCATAAATAATTAAATAAATCATTATTTATTTGATTATCTTTCAACCACTTCCTTAAAATGATAAATAAATCATTTATTTATTTATTATTCACAAATAAAGGGATTTGACCCAAGTCAAATACTTTTTCCCTTCAACAAATATAATAAAATATTCCATAAAAGGTGGATCTAGATTTGGTTAATGTTATTTTAATCATGCACCAAGATCTAGAATGACCCAATATTTTGTTATAAATAGGAGAGTTTCTCCTACCATTCTTCACCTTTTGTTGCCTATTAGATCACTCTGGATCTATACTCTTGGTCTGACTTTGAGCCATTATCATTGTCATATTTTCCATTATTTGTTGTGTGAGCTCCCTTTGAGTTCTATCTTTATCTGGGTTTTCTACACCAACAGGAGAGAGAAATACTAGATCTGAAGTGCTGAGGACTTCCAAGAACCCATCCCATTGAGGAGAATTGGAAACACCTTCTTGTTTTCCTCCCAGGTGCCCTTAATACAAAAATTCTTTCAAAAATATTTTTCTTGTCTTGTCTATTGGATGTATGGAGCAAAACCTTATTTTTACTGCTTAATGTCTCTTTATGCATAGATCTGGATTTTTGCAGCATTTGTCTTGATCAACTAACTGTAGATCTGAAGATATTGACAGCCATATTTGATGTTAGGGCTATAAGTTATGCGTAGCTAAAGTGGTCTTTTTTCGTACACTTCGACAAAATATTCATACTAACACAGGGGTACAACAATAACAATAAGGGGGGCTATACTAACATAATAAGGGACTACACTATTAGTATAGGGACTTAACACAATATGATTAGCAAACTTCTCTATTTATGGCTTTGACTCATGGATAAAGGGTGTCAATTTACATTTTACCCTTAGTTTACTTCAGATCCCTAGTGGATCATAATTCCATGGGAAGATTTATTCTAATTTGTACTCTAGTAGTTGACTTGCTGCTCCTTTTTTACTTCTCTTTGATTACATATGAAAGGCCCAATTTGATTTTTAAGTTTAAATTGAGTCTTTTTCTTGGCTGCCATAAAATTAATTGAATATGATTTAGGATCTGCCTAATGTACTCTAAGGCAAAGCTCCTCATAGATGGATGCTTAGGTAACTTGTAGGGCAACAAGTTAGAACCAAAAACTCTAATTTCAGTCAATTTCTCATAGAAATACCAATCACCTACTTTGGTTTGCTCTGATAGCTGCAAAATTCTCTTCATTTCCTCACTGATTCTAGGCTGCTCTGTTTTTGTCAAAATGGTGGTCAATGGATGTACAAACAACTCTACAAACTCTGAATAACTGAATTTTGTGCCTTATTTTCTGAGTATAGATGTCCAAAAGACAATTGATATAGGTTTTCCTTCTATATCCAACTTTTGAAGTGAAATTGGAAATATTTCTGATTAGAAGAATAGAAACAAGTGGAGAAGATAGGAGGTATATCTAAATACTCCTTCCAACTGCAAATTAGTCAATTGATAGTGAATGATATCAGCTATAAAACTAGCATAGTCAAATACAACTGAAGGTGGTTTCCCTGGAGAAAATGTGGACAAAAATCCTAGGATAGACTCATCAGTATGCTCATCAGTGAAATACCCAAGTATGAAGGAAAGCATGGAGATTAAATGCCTTGAACCTTAAGGGAACTTGGCAGTTGAATATGGAGGGTTTAATTTTGGAATTTCAACATGCAGAGGCATGAAATTATGGAAAATCATAAACCTTTTAGGGAAATCTAAGTTAATGTATAACTTAGTGAGGGATTCAATAGACAATGGGATTGCTTGGGGCTCTGGTTGAAGCTGCAACATTTGGTTTATTGACTCTATAGTAATGGTAAATAGAACCTCTTTGTTTGCATTCACAATAGCTCTTTCTTCAAGAATGTAGTACTGATGACATAGTCTGATAATTTCTTGACAAGGGTGAGTTAGGGGGACTACATATTTAGGCAGATTGGATTCCCAAATATGAACATCTTCTTGATCATCTAGGGATTTTTCAAAACACCAATTGTGGATATCTAATAGATTGAACTCAACTATAGGATCAACTATTTTGTAGTCAATATCAGTTAAGGGAATATGCTCAATATCAACAATTGGGGGTTGTAATAGGTTGACTACAATTGCAGTATTTGGAGTCATGGCAGGAGTAGCTTTAGGAGTCTTAGAACCTTCAAGTTTGTTTACACACTGTTTTTTAGGCATCTTTATTGGATTATGCAAGTTTAAACTATTTGCAGAGGTAATTTTACTATAACAAAGGCTTGATTAGGCAATTTCAGCAAAATAGAATGTATTTTTGGATTTTATGCTCAATTAGGTCTCTCAAATGGAGTTTTGAGGCTAAAAACTGGTCTAAAACAGAAAATAGAGGTTTTCTGAGTCTTTTGACTGCAAAATGGGCTAAAACTCTCTTTAAAAAGGATTTTAAAAAGATATAGGGCACCTGCAGAGGATTTCTAGCCTTTTAAAGCTTGAAATTGATAAAAAACTGTGAAGAAATGATATTTTTCTTTGAAAATGATGCGCAGCGGATTCTAGGGTTCTTGGAAATTTTTTTCCAGGGTTTTGCCTATTTCTGGGACTTTTGGGCAATTGAATTTAATCAATTTCTTAATCTTAGGATGCTTTTATTTATTTTAAAAGGTTTTTGAATTTGACTGCAGGTTAAATTCTTAGAAAAATACCTGGTTTGACGCAGGTATCGGTTTTAACAGGGTTTCTTCTATCTTTCGGTTGAATTGATATCTTCAGTGGTTGAGCTGGAGCGATATAGCTCTTCTGCAGTCTTTTACAGGCTTCTTTTGGTGAATTCAGAGGTTTTGCGGATAAAAATGGGTATCAGAGGTTTTTGCAGGCTTACACAGTCAGGGAAGGCAGAAATAATAGTTTAAATGTGACAGATAGGTAAAATAATGAAAAACGCATATACAAAGGTTTTAATAAACATTTGATCTTATTAACCCTTTATCATTAAATGTAGGTCGCATCATGGCGGGAAGCAGTTTAAGATTTACACAGTCTTTGAAAATTGGCGGTTTATCGCATGGATTTTAAGTGGTAAGTGGTTTTAATGAAAACCCATGCGATCGAATCAAAAAATGCCCCGTTGAGGGAAGGGGTCAGTGGAAAACCGGCCATTTTGCATGGCTTTCGCCTTGGGGCTATCGTGCACTTTTTCTATGCGATATCACTCGTTGACCATCGAATTTGAGAAATGAATGTGAAGGGCTGAGATCGCTTTGAGAGTTGTGTTGAAAAGTAAAGGTAGGACCGGGGTGGATTAACTACGGTAGAAGGGTTTAATCTTTATGAAATAAGTGTTTTCAAAGCATGTTTAAACCATAGTTTTGTATATCGGCAGGGATAGGTTTAAAACATATATATATGGGTTTATTTATACACAGCAGCAGGATTAATCATGGTTTAAAACATTATGTTAATGTTTTAATCAATATACAAAGGTGCAGGCTTTAGACATGGTATAATATATGGTGGATTTAGAAATGTTTTATTTTAAAACATTTGTAAAATGTTTAAAATATGCGGGCACAATATTTATATTTATATAGTTTTCAACCATTTTTGATAGTTTAAAAACTATAGGGTGGGATATTTGAATAACGCTAATCTTTTAGACCAAAAGGCTTCATATGTTTGGTTTTTCATTTATGCACATGGGATAATATACTTTGGTCAAAAGTTTATAATAGTGGGTTTTTTGGGGTATTTAAATATAATGAAATTAATAACTAGGAAAGGGTATTTCTTAGGGATTTAATAAAATATGTTAAAAGTTAATATGAGAGGGGAGTGAAATGTAAAACAAAATACATATTATCTCTAAGTATAGTATAAATTTAAGCATTGCTCATCTTTATATTTCTTTCAATAATACTTACGATAAATGTGATTTTGTGGGTTTTTTATGAATGTTTATGAAGGGATGAAGTTAATTATTCTAGGGTTACAATTTTAATAAGTAAGAGTGTGTTTTTACTTAGGAAAAATGGGTTTTAATAGATGAATGAAGGGTAAATGATGAAAAATGAGGATTTTAAGATAAGAACTATATATTTTTAACTAACCAGTCATAGAGCCTTGGGTCTATGAGAGAAATGCTTTGAGCTTGTTTGATTGATATCTTAGAATACTGAATACTCATGGGGGAGGGGAAATTAGTGATTTTGCCCGATGATGTATTATTTACATGATTGCTCCACTGCTTTCTACGTACCCAACTTTGTATTTCTAACATTTTTTCTTCATTTTGCAGGTGCATTTAGGCTTGCAACCTCAAAAAATTTTCTTTCAAAGCATAAAACAATCTAAATATACCTTATTTCATCCGAGGGCTGATATTAAAATGTTGAGCTCCTCATTATTCTCTACCTATCTACTGATTTTTCAAGTTTAAATTGTTTGAAAAATATTTATTCACTATCTAAAACATGAAATTGAAACATGAACAGTTAATATTAAACTATTTAATTGATAATGGATTATGGCATTTATTGACACTCTGCACATAATCATTTTTCTTTGCAGTAAAAGTAGTGGCATTTGGACTTGCTCACTTTCAGGTCTTATTTCTTTTTCTTTTGGGGTATATATTTTTCTAAGTCCTTTGATCTTTCTTTTAGGACTTTTTAGCCTCTTTTTGATTTTTTATTATTTTTCATTTTTTCAAAATATGGGAAAACAACTTGCAGAATGCAAGGTATGTACATATTTACAATACTTATCAAATTCAATTAAAAATTTTATGAACCCTATTATTATAGGACCCTAATAGTGGCTCCACATGGGGATGACATTTCCTGGTGAAATATCAAGAACTCTAAGACTAGTAGCCTTTGAAATTTGACTGTGATGACCCTATAAATGTCTTATGATATTTGCGACTTATTCATAGTTATGATATTTACTTTTCAAAGCTTAGGGCCTTCTCTTCGGGCTTCAAATTTGCTAAGGAAACATCCAATCCAATCTAAACTTTGCAATGGATATGTACAATGATCAAAGTGAATAAAATCTAACTATTGGTTAACTCAGGTGAGTAATAGTGCTTCAACATTCTGCCATTAAATGATCCTTCTTGCATATCTGTTCCATCCAATTCTTTGAGAAAGAAAGCATTATTACCTCTATACCCATAAATTACATAAGGCCCTTTCCATAGAAAATCAAATTTTCCATGTTTTCCTTTGTCTTCTCTTCTGGAATCCCATTCTAACACTTTATCTCCTATGTAAAAATCATCCTCTTTAGTCTTTTTATCATGTATTTTCTTGATCTTATCCTAAATGACTTGAGATTTGACATAAACTTCTTCCCTTGTTTGTTGCAATTGAATAGTTTGATTTATCCTTCTTTGGATGTCATTTGTTTCAACCTGTAATTCTTGGATAATTTTCATCACTGGTACACCTAGGGAGGAAGGAAAAACAACATCCATTCCATAAACTAGTTGGTAAGGTGAAGTAACAATGGATTTCTTAGTAATAATTCTATCTTCCCATAAGACATTGACTAACTTCTTATGCCAAGTCTTTTGATTGTCTTCAAGTAATTTTTTGATGATATTTACTAGGCTTTTGTTTGAGGATTCAGCGAGGCCATTACCTTGGGGGTAATATGTAGTAGAGTGGCCTAGGGTAATATGGTATTTGTGGCAAAAGTCAATCATTTTCTTGGATTTGAATGTTGCTGCATTATCAATAATTATATTTTTAGGGCACCCAAATCTTGAAAGAATGTTGTTTTCTAGGAAGGAAATAATGATAGTATCAGTGGATTGTCAGGAAGGTATGGCTTCAATCCACTTGGTAAAATAATCAGTGGCTGTCAAAATCCACTTATGTTGGCCTGAAGAGGGAGGGTGAATTTCACCAATGAAGTCTAGACCTCATTGTTGAAATGGCACTTTAGTTGAAATAGGCTTTAAAGGGAGGAGTAATACTTTCTTCTTGCCCTCACAAATTTGGCACTTATGACATGAAGTAACATATTTTTTGACATCAGCAAACAAGGTAGGCCAGTAAAAACTAGCTCTCAGGATCTTGTTAGCAATATTTTTCCAGTATAAATGTCCTCCACAATCACCCGCATGAAATTATTCATGTATTTTGTCAGCTTCTTCCTTTAGTAAACAATTTAGTAAATTCCCACTATGATCTGTCCAAAAAAGTACATTATCAAAGATACAAAATCTTACTGCTTTAAGTTTTAAAAATCTAGCTTTGGTTCTTGACAATCCTGGAGGAGCTTGTAAGTTTTGGAGTACAAATATGATATCTGTATACCAAGAGGAGTGTGAAAAGGCTTCACTGATTGATGGAGTCGCCATCTCTTCCTGATCATCTACTTGAGCAATACAATTTATATCTAGGGAATTACAATTGGATTTAGCCATAAGTCTGGCTAATCCTTGACCTTTAATGAGCTTGGTGGGTTTTATCTCTATGTCATATTCTAAGATATTGGAAATCCACTTACCTCTTCTTCCATCAGGACCATCCTGAGTAAGAATGTCTTTAACTACAGAATTTGGGACATAGGCAATAATGTGTGAGTAGAGAATATAAAACCTGAAGTCTTTAATGGCCTTAACCAAGGCTAGGGCTTGTTTTTCCATAATGTTATACTTCAAAGGGGAATCTCTAAGGGCTTTACTAAAAAAAGCTATTGGTTGTTCAAATCCTTGATCATTTTTCTGCAATAAAATTGCAGCAATGGTGTGTTCTGAAGCAAATGAAAAAATCATGAAATCTTTCTTAAAATCAGGACTTATTAGGACTGGAGTTTTAGTTAAGGCTTGTTTGATAGAGTCAAATGATTATTTAGCCTCAATATTACATCTAAGAATTGATCCTTTTTTATCATGTTATTCAATTCTCTAATTATCTTAGCTAGATTAAATATGAATCTTCTTAAAAAAATTATCTTACCTAAAAAACCTTGTAATTATTTGATGTTTCTTGGTGGGTTGATGTTTAGAATTGCTTCTATTCTAGCAGGATCTATCCTAATTCCTTCTTTTGAGATTATATGTCCAAGTAACTTACCTTCTTCTAATCCAAATAGACTTTTCTTAGGATTTAAAGAGATGCCATATTTCCTACACTTAATAAAAACTTGTCTCAAATGATCCAAGTGTTCATTATCTATTTTGGAAAACACAGTAATGTCATCTAAGTAAATTAATAAGAACTAATGTATTTCCTTAGCAAAGGCTATGTCCAGAGCCATTTGAAATGTTGCTCCTGCATTCATTATACCAAAAGGCATTTTCACATACATAAAAGTGCCCAAAGGAGTGGTAAATGATGTTTTAGCTTGGTCTTTTTCTTGAACTAGGATCTGGTTGTATCTTGAAAAACCATCTAACAATGAAATCCTTAAAGAACCTACTACCCTTTGTAATATGTGGTCCATTTTGGGTAAACGGAAATTATCCTTTAAAGATGCTTTGTTAAGATTTCTAAAGTCAACACACAATCTAATTTCTCCTGTTTTCTTTCTTGTAGGAACTAGGTTTGAAACCCAATCAGAATACTTGATTGGTGCTATGATCTGGGCATCATACATTCTTTTAACTTCTTTTTCAATCAAAGGTAATATCACAGGGTTAATCCTTCTCAATTTTTGTTTTAATGGCTTTTGATCTTCTTTTATTGGAATTTTGTGTTGGATTGTGTTTGTATCATAAGATTTTAAATCTTCATAAATCTAAGCAAACACATCTTGATATTCATTTAAAAGCTCAGTATATTTATCCTTTTCTTGTTGAGGTAAAATTTTGGATAGTTTGATTATCTTTGGTTTTGATTATGTACCAATGTTACATTCTTCTATGTCAGATCTTATTGGCTCCATTTTTGGTTTTCTAGCTACATCATTAGAGTAAAAAAGATCCTCTAAGGGAGTTAAACCTTTAGGTAAAAAAATATCCTTAAGATTCACTATATCTGATTCATCTTCAATAATTTCTTCAATCTCTACTTTCTCTAAGCTATCTATGTCAGCTTGACTAAATCTAGTGGGTTTATCAAACTTAATTTTATTTATACCTAAGTCATTTAAATCTATTTCACAATCCAAATCATGATTTATTGTACAATCTGTATCTATAATACAATTCTGAAATTCTCCTTCATTGTTCATAAACTTGTAAATCTGTTCATCCTGAGAAAAATTTTGCCAATACTTAAGATTATCTGGAATTATTGGCCTATTTTTGACTTCAGCAGTATATTTGTGATTAGGTTGGAATGGTAAATTGCATGTACTAGCAAAATTTGCAAGACAATGAGCTTGTATATTTTCTTTTCTGGGTATAAAAACAAACTTACATTCCAATAAATCATCAGTTAAATCTATGAAAATGTCTCTATATCTGCTTAGTCTAGGATTGTAAACAGAATAAACTCCATTTACTTGTTTTATGATCAAATCTGAATCTCCCATGATTAAAATTATTTGTCCTCCTGAGTTTCCGATGATTTGGAGTCCGAGGATAAGGGCTTCATACTCGGCCATATTGTTTGTACATTTGAAATTCAGCCTAAAAGCATGACCTTCAGAATGATTGGTTTCCATATTTGTTATCCAGACTCCTGCTCCTGCTCCTAACTTATTCACTGAACCAACAAAGTCTAAATGCCATTGAGATTCATGAAATTTTTTATCATTGTTTGGTTCTCTTTTTTTTATCTACTAGTTCAGTTTGGATTTCATTTGTTACAGAGTTACAAAGGATAAAATAATCAAGGTTAGTTGGTGTAGAGTAAATGGGGTAATTTATAGATCTTTCAGCACTACTGACCATGAACTTCATTAATGTTACCCTATATAACTTCTTAGGCTGGCCAAACACCGAGATAGTAGCATAAGACATGTCCAATTGTAAATATCCCTACAACTTTGCTCCCCATGAGCGAGAAAGTATCATACCATATTTTGGTGGGATATCAGCTACTACAATGTCCATTAATATACTCTTACCGGGGTATTGAACTAGTGTTACACACAAATCCTTAATTAAACCTAAGCATTTAACTTTACTGGAATCAAAAGAAAACAAATCTTTGTATGGCCTTGTAATTTCTAGGTTCAGAGTTTCCATGATGGCTTTTGGAATTAAGTTATGGGAAGCTCCTGAATATAGCATTATGTTATGTAGAATTTGATAATAAATGGTTAAACTGATATAGAATGGAGGGAACTACACCATATGCATGTTTTCCATTTACATCTGGGCCAAAAATCAACTCTGGTTGATCATCATTTAAATTTATGGAGTCTTCTTCATCATTCATATTTAATGTTTCAGTTATGGTTGGTTTATACAAGTCATTCTTTACCAATTCAATCAAAGGAATTGATCTTTTAAGTTTTGCAATTTCTGATTGTCTGTTGAATGCAAGTTGAGCTTTACTGATTTGAATCATTTCTTCTTTGGTAATTGTAGTTTGTGTTGGTTTGTCTTACTTTTCTACAGTTGTTTTTTCATTTTAAAGTGCTTTTGGATTCTTTGTTTGTGTTTCTTGTGTTTTACTAATTCTAACTTTCTTTTCAGGGATTGTTTGTGAAGCCATAGATGTTCTTTCTAACTTAGAATTTTTAGCAGATGTTTTTGAAGCAATAGTCCTTAGGTCTTTGGGTCTACTGTTTTAGGATCAGCAGAAGGTTTTTTGGGATCTGAATTTTTTGATTTTATAGAATTATAAGCTTTAGCAACAGTGTATTTTTGAGGATCTTTTGTAGCTTGAGCAACTTCATCAGCAATGTCAACAATTTTAGGGCCTGATGCTTTCTTAGGACTAGAAATGTTTTGGGAGGAATTTGTGTTTTGCTTATTTTCCCTAGGGCGAATTTGCAGAACTTTTGTTTTAGGGTCTTTTACTGTTTTCTGATTCTGAGTTTGGAAAGTTTTCTTAGTATAAGACTCATTATTTTTCTTGTTTCTAAGGTTATACTAGCTATGTATTTCATTTATTGCATAGTCATAACCTTTCTTATAATAAAAGGATTCACTAGAATCTAATTTAAGTTGTCGAAGTTCAAACAATTATTGATCTTCCTAAGTAAGAAAAATAGTATTATTGTCATAAATTCCCATTATATTAATAGTATCCTCCTCATCATCATTATTATTCTGAGAACTTTCAGCATAGTTCTCTTGGAATGGTGGCCTAATTTTTTGGTCCAGGGAAGTTTTTTTGCTTTTCTAGAATTTATATTTTTTCTAAAATTGGGATTTCTAATCTGTTCTTGGTTATCCCACTGAGGTCTTCTCTCTATATTATCTAATCTATCAATTACTCTTTCTAAGGTTTTTAGCTATAACATCCATTTCTGTGTCTAAATTTGCATTTTCTTCTTTAATAGTGACTCTTCTTTCATTTCTAAGTCTAGCTTTTCTAGCTATAATGTTCACTTCTACACTTACTACACCAGTTTGCATTTTTTCTAAGTTTTCTACATCTCTTTCCCTTAAATTGTGAGCCATATCTGTGTCAAATTCATCAGGGAATTTGAGAAGAACTGAACAAGGAGTGGGTTTAAAATTTGCAGGGATAGAATTATAGACACTATTGTATCTGGTGCAGTAATCTTGGACCGACTGTTACACAACATTTTGTCACTGTCCATGCAATCCCCAAATCGCACATTGGAGGGTCATTTCTGTGACCAATACGTAGTGTCATGATTTTCAAATACCATCCTTGCATCCCTTTTGATGAAATAAACATTCTTCTTGTTGACATTTCTCCAAGAAGAGCTGTGAAAATCCCTATTTTTGCCTTGGTGCGAGTAGCCCGTTACATCCTCGTGCCGACTTGGAAATTTAACATTGAGCCCACGCCACTTGGCACTCTGTGCCAGGTATACCTTCGCACCAATATGTTTATGGAAGGTTTTTTAAAAATAGAGGCAGAGGTTCCTTTCCAACCACCTCGGGGATGTGTCATTGGGAGTGGTTGAACTGAAACAACCATGGACTGCTTCCTTTAGTTAGTAATTTCCACCTCCCTTGAAACTCTCCTAAAGGATAGGAATCCCTCCCACCTTTGTAGGGATCCCAACCTCCTCTCTTCCCTCTATATAAGAAACTATATCCTTTGGTAGAAGCTATCTGAACACATTATAGAAAAATAGTTGAATGGATGAATAGCTGAACTAAGAGAATTATACTATAGCTAAGCTGCTAGAGGAGATAGAGTAAGAAATATTGTGTTGAGAGAGCTCGAGTCGATGACTTCTAAGAGAGTCCAAGTCTGAATTTCCTGACCGACAGTTGAGACACGTTTCGTTTTAACCCCGCTGGAGGAGATAACGACGTCAAAGCATCAATTGTACTCTTCCTTCTACTCATTAATATACATGACTAATATTTGGTTCCACTATTGTGTTATGATGTTTATTTGATATGATATGTTTAGCCCTCTTTGACTAGCTAATAGTTGTGAGTGAAAACACTGTGCCATATGTTGTTCTTGTTCCTTGTCTTATGTGCATGTATCTAGGCGTGATAGCGAACAGATCGTGACTTGCCAAGGCAGGAGCGAGAGACCACTACTCTTTCTGCAACATCGACAGCGTTGGATGCAAGGTAGGTCAATCTACCATGTATTTTGTTCATTCATTAACTAGGAAGCAACACTTTAGCGTGTCATTTTGTTACTAGACCCACCCTAGGGCTAGACGGATCGTCTCTGTTCGCAGAGAGGATTTACCTTCATAAAAAATTGGTGACTCCACTACGGATCATTGTGAGTTTTTCGTGTCATCCTGTTGGGTCGGTTTCAATTATTGGTTTAGTTATCTATCTTTTTTTTGGTTTGTTTTCTAAGTTTCCATTCTCTGTTTAGCTCTAGAGAGTCAAGGTTGACCTCTGCTCATTAGGTTAGGGTTTTTCCACTTTTTCCCATAATTTTCCAGCTTGGCGCGTTTTTTTTCTGGACAGTCATGCCTATTGGCGCATGTTTCTCTTTTAGAACTTGCACCAACCTCTGTATGGCACGGATTTCAGCCTTACAATTGTTCCAATCCCTGTAGGTTTTGGTTTGACCCCCCTAATGTGTTTTTGATCATTTTTTCTTGCCTCTGGGTTATTTTTGAGTGTGTGTAAGCCTTTGGAGACTGTGTAGACTACTATAGACTTGTTTCCCTCAGTCATTTGTCTATTGTCTTGTCGGTGTCATTTAAGACCTTAGGGTTTCTAGGTGTTCTTGCACACCAAGCCTTTTGTTTGAGAATGAGTCTCTTTGATTATTGTCAGTCTCATTTTGGGTTTTTAGACTGAGTTTTCTTGATCCTTTTGTTTTTCTGATTGAATGGTCTTTTCGTTTTTCGATTAGTCCTTCTTCTTCAAGACTTTGAGCTTCGATTGCTCTGCTTGTTTGGGTCATTTTGAGAACTCTCTTTCTCATTTGAAAGTTTTCTCCATTAGCTTGCATGTTTTTGTGTCTGTTTCGTTTTGGTTGAGTCATTTAATTTTGAAACCTTACATTCCTAAAACTCAAACTAGTGTTTATTTTGTTTTCCATTGAATTAGTACAATGAGTGCTTCATTTCATTGAAAAAATAAAAAAAATTTCCTTGCACTCTTTTGTTGCATTGAAAATGAAACGTTCATTTACATAAACTAACATTTGTCAATCTAGGAAGGACTTTCATTTTCCCTTGATTGCATTAAGGGCATTAGAAGTTTCTTCACATGTTCTCTTTGTTTGCTTGTTCAAATTATTTCTATCCTTATTCTAGCTAGCATTCATCGAATTGAAATGATATTCATTTGCATATAGCTTGCATTTAGGAAGTTGAGCTCCACATTCGATATGGCCTGAAATTGAAACATAATTCAAGATTAACTTTAAAATTTACTAAATGAACCTAAGGCAACATTGGAACTTAACGAAAAATTTCTAGTGGTCTAGGCTAGAGAAGAGTTCCGGCATCTTAAAACCTAGCAGTTGTTGCTCTCTTTTTGGCTTCAGACAGCACTAGTACAGACTTCTGCTCCCCATACCATCGCGTATATAAAGGGAGACCCCTCTAGGTTGAAATCCTTTATCCATAGGAAGCCGAGTCTGCCGCCTTGTAACCGTGATACACTGAACATAAAATTCAGGGAGACTACCTAAACGTACGTAAAGTCCTTGGTCATTTTTGTTTCATTTGATCACCAAGGTGTATATGGTAGTTCATGGAAACCTGATACACCCTCTTGCTTAGAATTCCTGAGAAGTCATTTCGATCTTTTCGTGACACTTTAAATAAATAAAAGATCATCGAGAACTTTTCCTTTCATGCTCATTTCAAATTGAAAGTGACTGGAGTCATCTTTTGTCTGTTTCTTGACTCTTAAAACATAAAACAATGAATTTTGGTTTCAGTGTTATAAAATTAATCACCTATGATTGCACGCCCAGTAAATTTTGTTACTTGGTCTGATTTATTTCCTTGGTTCTTGATTTTGGTACTTTCGATTGGTTATCTCTTTTCCTTCCTATTCTGATTTACATTCAAAGTGGCGGAACATCCAATTTTGTCATCCTCACTGCCTCCTAGTGGTGGCTCTTTTTATGACGCTTCTTTTGAAACTCCTCAATCCACTAGATATGTCGAGTTCTCACAGCCCATTCTACCGTCTATCCCACCCCTTGCTACTCAATCTCCACTTGACGAGCCAGTTGAGTTCAATTGGCCTCCTTCAAGTGCTTGGTCTGGTTTTGGGGAAGAAGGGGAATTTCCTCCTCTTACATCTGGATCGCCTTTTGTTGCTGCCGCAGTACCTCCTAGTCCCCGTAGTCCTTTTGAAGATCTTATGAAAGTCTTAGATATGGATTCCTCCAGTCCTATTGGCAGTGATGGAATGCCTATATCCACAGGAGAATATCAACTCTTTCTTGAAGATATTTCTCATGCCTCTATCCAATCTTCTTCGCCTTCGATGTCACTTCCAGCTGGCTATAGGTCTTTGAGTCAGATTATGTCTAGTGTTGCGTCCATTGCACAATCCAGCATAGTAACTCCTCCTCGGAGTTCGGTCAAATCTTAGTCGTTACCGTTACCTTCGGCATCATATCCGTCAGTTACTGTTACATCTGTTCTAATCCAACCTACAGTTTATGTGGCTTCTAGTTTAGTTTCCACTACCATTGTGATTCCTGGCAGTTTCACTTTTGAAGAATATCTGTTAGCTATTCAACAACAGAATTATCAGGGTTCTCAATAGCCCTCGCCTCCTAGAGATCCTCGTTTTCATCAGTATGATGTTGTTCATAATCCCATATATGTATATCTGCACCATTATGATGAGCATGGGAATCCAATTTATATGCCTCCTATAGATCCTTATCAGGCCGTCTATGATCCTTATAAGACTGTTACTCATTTGGGACCTACTTTTCCTATGCAACCCTCTGGCTTACAAGGACAACCCTCTCAGGGACAACCTTAAGCTCAGCAGGCCCCTACTTTTGGTCCACAGGGACAACCATACGGTCCACAAGGCCAAATTTTACAAGGACAACCTTTGGTCCAACATGGACAACCGTCTGGTCTCTCGGGTCAACCTCCGGTTCAACCAGGATCATCTTTTGGTCCTGGGGGGCAAGTTTATCAACCACAAGGAAAATCCTATGGTCCTTATCTAGGTCAACCTGGTCATCAGGGACATCCTAGACCGTCTCAACCATTAGGCCAACCTTTACCACAAAGTCAACCTGGTGGCCCTCAACAACCGGTTCAACTAGCTCAGCAACTGTTGCAACTTTCCCATTAGCAGATTCCTTCATTTTCGCAATCGGTTTTACTTGTTTATCCTGCTCAGCAGCCTGCTCAACCTGCTCCACAAGGTCAACTTGTGCAACCGTAGGGTGCTTATTACCCTCAAGTTTCCTATCAACCGGTATATAATGCAACCCAAATTCCATACCCTAAAAATCAACCAGTATATAGTGCACGTCAGATTCTGTACCCTCAAAATCAACCAGTATATAGTGCACCTCAGATTCTGTACCCTCAAAATCAACCTGTGTATCAGCAACCTCAAATTCATACCTACATTCCGTAGCAAAATCTTTATGCTACTTAGCAAGGACCTCAGTGGTCTGCTGCAACTCAATATCCTGGTCCTCAATCCCAGTATCAACTGAATTATCCTGTTTTTAATCCCTATGATCTGAATTCTTCAGGACATAATATATGGGGACAGAATTCCGTTCGGACTGGGTGGAATGTAAATACAGTTCCTTATCAAAGACCTCTGATGACTTTCAATACTCAGTTATCGTTTCTTGCTATGATGGAATTACCCGATGTGCTGAAGTTGGCAAATGATCCTATTCTTCATAATTCATATTGGCCTCCGGTTCCGACCAAGATTCCTGGTGATTGTCCTAAATTTGAGGGTAAACTTAGTGAAGACCCCAAACACATGTGATGACATACCACTTATGGTGTTCTTCTATTTCTTGGGTTGATGATTCTATTCGTCTCCGTCTTTTCCAGCGAACTCTTACTGGTGCCATTGCAAAGTGGTACATCGAGCTGTCTCGTGGAGTTTTCCAAGATTTCAATTCTTTTGCCATGGTGTTCTCTACAAATTTTTAGTTACCAATCCACTATGAGACTGGGACGCATCTTCTCACTTCATTGAAACAGGACTGAGCTACTCATATCTCAGATCATATTCATGAGTGGCGAAGTCGTTGTCACATGATCAATTTTGAGATACCTGATAAACTTCTAACTCATTGGTTCACTACCTCCTTTTTCAATCACATTTCCAAAGATATTGCTATGGGGGCATGTGTAACCAAGGAACAAGCCATTTCTTATGACCAGTATCTTGATCTCGTGTATTCTCAGTCTGGTGCATTGTACGATATCTTGCCTGATGCTCCTCGACCTAGAACCTCTAAACTGCCAACGACTCCATCCATTGATGGTATTATTGGTTCCGTATCGAAGACTTCTCAGAAGTCTCCTTCATCTAACTCTGGGAAGCAGAAGTCTACTTCTTCCAATAATTTAGCTTCTCAGTCAAATTCGAATTCTGGCATACCCGCCAAAGTGAATGCTGTTCATTCCAATCCTACAGATAACACTTCCAAAGATAAGAAGAAGGGTAAAGGTAAGGCCAAAGCCAATACCCTGAAATAGGATTCTCCAAAACCTTGTTCTGCTGATAGTTCTCAACGTAAACCGAAGTATCCTTGTTTGATTTGTGATGATGAGAACTTCACCAAGGACTGTCCTCGACAGTCTGAAGTGAGTCGATTGCTCAAAGGCACCCAAGGAGCTATGACCATTCTTAAGGAACCCTTACCTCAACAGACTCAGATTTTTGAGCACCCTCAGTCCTCTGATCCATATGGTTCACAAGTGTTCATGATGAATGGTTCTGCACCTGTTTCTATTGCTATTTGATCAAAAGATTATTTTGGTTCGCATTAGGCAACGAGGAAAGAGATCGCTGATGGTCCTCCTCCCCCTCCTATTTCTGGTCCTCTTGAGATTGAACAGCTCAACATTGAATCCATTGTGTGACCACCTTCCAAAGGTGTGCTTCGTAAGTCTTCATATAATCCCAACGCCCGTGCTGCTCAACATTACAGTATTGTTGAAGATTTGGCTCAGGCGCCATCTGCAATGTTTGCATTAGAAGTAATTCAGAGTTGTCCTTCATAATGGAAAGCTTTACTATCTATGATAGGTGGGATTGATCTTGCCGATACTAGTTTGCTCGCTTTCGATTTAGAGAATTTCGTCCCACGACTCCCACACCAAATTGCGCTCATCATTCAAGTTGGTATTAATGGTTTGAATATTCACCGGGCTATCATGGACAAGGGTGCATCTATCTATGTTATGTCATCTACTTGTTGGAAACACATTGGTTCTCCAGCTCTTACTTCATCACCCAATGCCCTTGAAGCATTTGATGGAAGAGAATCTAAACCACCTGGTGTTCTCGCTACTTTATCGATCACGTTAGAAGGGAAGACAGTCAATGTCGAGGTCGAAGTCGTTGATGCAAAACTCAATTATAATCTTCTCCTCAGACGTAGTTGGACTCACGCCATGTTGTGTGTTCCATCCACTCTCTTTCATGTTTTTAAGTTTCCACATGAAGGAAAGATTATTACTATTGATCAATTGTATTTTTTCACTTCTTCTTCTGAGAACAACATTCCATACATGGACAAGATTCCTACTCCTTACGAGAGTGTAGGGCTAGGCCTTTTCAAGGATCCTGCCATCATGGGTGTTTTTACTCTTCCACCACAAAATACTGTTTAGGTCAACATGATTTCTCAAACCAATGACCCCTGGGTTATCGCTTCTCCTGAACAAATCGATTCGTTTAGCGATTCGATGCTTTTGAGTCAGATTGAAATTGATTATTATGAACTCATTGCTGCATCAGATTTTGATCTTGATTCTGCTCTTTCGAGCATCACTCTTGAAATCTATTCTCAATCCCCTTGGCTTGGTGATTTTGATTCACTGGATCCTTTGAAAGAAGTGTTTCCTTATGATGAGGCTATCGTGGAAACCTTGTCTCTCGACGATCTGCCGTGGGATGATGTGTTGGAAATGTTGGCATTGATGGAAAAGGTAAAGACATGAGCAACACCTAAAATATTCATAATGCATGAGACATGAAGAAGAGGCAATTTTAGAGAAGCTTCAGGAGCACAAAGGAGTAGCACCTGAACCAGCAATAAGGAAAAGTAGAAGACATGGAACAGAGGTAGCAAAGAGGTAGTAGAGGCAGCAAAAAGAGAAGTAAGGAGAAACATCAGTCAATGAGAAGAGGAAGCAATGTATTGAAGCAGAAACAAGCAGTGAATTAGTGGGCGCAGACCTGCATAGAGCTACATAAACCTGGGGAAGAGTTAGGGAAAGAGTAATGCAGCAGAAGGCCATTGGACTGAAGATCTGGTCAGAACCAGAAAACCCTGTAAATAAACTCACTGTGTGAAGAAAGAAATTATTTTAGGGTTATCTGTGCAATGATTGAATTGAATTCTGTGTGTGTATATATATAGAGGTGTCTATTTAATGATGGAGAATGTGCGTTAAAAAACCTGTGTTGAGGGTAAAAGATCACTAGTCGAAATGACGAAGAGTACTTCTATTGAATGCCTGTATATAAAATACGTTGTAAATGATGATCCTGCACGCATTGTTGAAATTATGGAATGCTGAGGATGGTTACCGTGAACCCAACCCTGTGGGTTATTGAAAGAATATATGGAAATATAATGTATTCTGGTGGCTGTGCTGTGCGTAAATTGTGATGTCGAACAGTCAAGGGTAAGTGGAATCACATAAAGAAACATTGAAGTGGAGTGCCTTATGATCAAAAGAAACGAAATAATAAAGGCGAAACCTTGTACGAGACCGGAACCTAGAGTGGAGGAGTGGAACCGCGACGGGTAAACAGCGAACGTGGTTTGGAGTAAACAGTAAGGCAGTTTCTGGGTTTCATCACACTGCTTTTGCGGAGCAAGCGGTTATTTCTAATTGAGAGCGATTCCATAGAGGTGCTAACACGTGGCAAGGCGGGACCCAAGGAAACCGCCTCCCACTGCGCGGTAACCATCGACCAAAGACGCGGAGTGATATTGACACAAGCCATCGATCTGGAGGGAAGCGATCTGACGGTGGCTGTGTTCGGAAGGTGCATGAAGGATAACCCAGGTACGGCGCGCCATCGCGCGTTATTGTTCACGCAAGTAGCCTATGCGATATCCGTTGGATCGTCAAGGTCGAGGCGATGCGATAACAGTCGTTGGATGGAAAGACCATTAGCATTGGGGCCCACACATATGTGTGTGTTGTTTAATTAAGGTTTTAAGTTAAATAAGGTTCGACGACAAAGTGGAAGTTCGTAAACATATTTCATATCACCAAGGGTCTTAATATTTGACTAAATATAATACAACTTGTATATGTAATGACCGTGTGCGTGGAGTAAGTGAGAGAAAAAATAGGATTATGACTTGATTGATATATATTACAATATCTGATATATTAAAGTGGAATGTGCGCATAAGAATGGCCTGGAGCTGATTATAAGTTTAATGCATATGGATGCATTTTGAAATGCCTAAGGTTTAAAAAAAAAGTCAAGGGTTAATTCAGATATATATAGTCTCGTATGAAATATTTTAAAGATTGAAATATGAATGTGTATGGAAAAGGAAAAAGAAGAGGAAAGCGTGCAGAGATGAAAGTTCGGTTAACAGGAATATGTACAGGAATGAAGTGAACAGGTGGAATATGCAGATGACAGTGAACAAAGAGTATGCAGAACAATTTCTTAACAATAACAGGAAAAGACAAATCTAGTAAAGCCAAAATCCAGAAAAGGAGCTAAGTGAAATTGAAATGTGTAATTAAAAATGTGAATGTAAATTTTGTAATTATTTTTTATTGTTTGTGATGCAAAGGAAAGTATCCTAAGGAAAAGAAAACTCCCACTGTAGCATGGAAATTTGTACATATTTTTATAATTTTTAAAATTGAGTTGGATAGAGGAATAAGAAGACAGAAGCCAAAGAGTCATGACTGTTCACTCCAAATTCTTTATGAAATAAAAAAAGTCATGTGAGGAACTATATATATAATATCACATTGATATGCATAAGAGTTTTTTAGAGAGTAAATCTAGAGAAGGAAGAATATAGAAGTGTGAGGCTGAGAAGATTAAGAGACGAAGAGCAGAAAGAGAAGCTACATAACAGAGCTGATATCTGAGGTAAATCAGCAAACATTCAGTTTGACAAATTGAGGAAGTTGGAGCTTCCCTATCAAGTTGCAGCTTGATAGTTGTCAGTTGTAGCTGAATGAGGTTGGAGCCTCCTGCAGGTTGGTGCCTGCAGAAAATTGAAGGGAGTTGGTGCTTCCTTGCAAGTTGTAGCTTATTGAATTGAGGTTGGAGCCTCCTGTAGGTTGGTGCTTGCAGAAAAACAGTGGTGAGAAGGAGCTGGAGCTTGCCTTTGCATCACAACAATAATAAGATGTGGTTTTCTCCCTTTATGGGTTTCCACTTATATCTGGTGTCTCTATGCATGATGTTTATGTGTTGATCTGATTTATATCATCTGCTTAATACCTGCTGCTCTCATATTAAGTTTGCTATTATATTATATTAATATTTGCTGCTCTTATTCTAATATCACTCACATATTAAGTTGGACATGAAATGAAGGTGTAAACAAGGTTTAATAAACAGTTTAAAAGATCATGAATGTGTTAAACTGATTCACCCTGTTACACCATTTTTTCGTCATCTAACCTATTATTATTAGATGAACCCAAGTACACCATGTAAGACTAATTTTACCCAAGTAAAATTGCTTTCACCACATTTATTTATGTTTCATGGTCATATTTAACCCAAAATAAGGATATCAATTAAGTAAATCACTATTTATTTAATTGTTTCCTAAGAATAAGATATTTAAATCACTATTTAAATCATATTCTTAGTTAAATTTGACTAAATCAAATATAAATAATTAAATAAAACATTATTTATTTAATTATATTCCCCTCATTTCCCTTAAATAACAAATAAATCATTTATTTATTTGTTATTTATAAATAAAGGAATTGACCCAAGTCAAAAACCCTTTTCCCTCCAACAAATATAATAAAATATTCCTAAAGGGTGATTCTAGAAAATGTTCAATAATATTTTATTCATGCACCAGGATCTAGAACACCCCAATATTTTGTTATAAATAGGAAGGTTTTTCCCGTTCATTAGTGACCTCCATTGCATTAGATCACACTAGATCTAGTCTTGGTCGCCATTTCCATTTTTTTGCACTTTGAACTCCCATTGAGTTCCATGTTTGTGAGGGTTTCCCATATTAACCAAAGAGAGGAATTTTAGATCTGAAACACTGAGGACTTCCAAGGACCCATCCCACTGAGGAGAACTGGAAAACACCTTTCTTGTTTTCCTCTCAGGTGCCCCATTCTTTAATATAATATAAGATTCTTTTTATACATTGTTCTTGTCTTGTCCATTGGATGCTTGGAGCCATTTTACATTTTATCTGCTTAATGTCTTTTATGCTTAGATATAATTTTATGCAACAAACTTAAAGATATTTTGCAGCCATACTTGATGTTAGGGTTACTTGGTATGTGTAACTAAAGTGATATTTTACGATGAAAGAATCATACTAACAATTGGCAACTCCACACGGGTTTTCTTTTGCGACCACTGTCGTTTTCTATTCTCCTGCATATCCAGTTGTTTCAGACCCTAGGGTATCTCCTCAATTTTCTGTTTTTCCTATTTTTATGCTAGTTTTTTCCTCTAAAACCCTCAAACATTCAAATTTCTCACTTTCGTGTGTTTCTGGCCTTATTGCGCAGGTGAGTGACATCAGTCGCAGCTGAGACGACAAAATTTTCTGAAATCTGCCGCAACCAGCCTTGAATCTGTAGGTCGCACTTATCTGCCCAAAAGGTGCGACCTGGCCTTGAGGTCGCACTTTTCTGCCCTATATCTGTGACCTGGCCTGAAAACAGGCCCAAACCTGCGACCTACCATTTTTTCTGCAATCTGCCAGCACTTTTTCTAGGTTTCACTGAGGCTTCTGTCAGCGTTTTCCAGCCTCCGTCTCTACCTATTCAGACCTGTTGCTGATCTATTTCACTCACCTAAGTGGGACTCTTGCCCCTTAGGGCTTTAGTTCCCTCCACTTTTGTGGGAGAGTTTGCTGCTGTTTTCAGCCATCTGAATTTCCAGAAGTTTCAGCCTTATTTCAGATCTGCTACCTCCTATTCAGATCCTCATAGGTCAGCTTTTCTTCCCTTTATATACACTACCTTTCTCTTTGTTTGGGTTCATCTCTTGGTTCACCTCTTTGACCCCCCTCTTTTTAGATGATCTCCTATTTCTTAGCAGCAACCTTGCCCCTGCCTCTTTGCTGCTTTCTGCACCACTTTCTAGTAGATCTCTCCCTTAGATCCCAGTCCCTCTGGACCTTAGATATATTGCTCTTTTGTTAGCGTGCTCTGCCCCTTCTCGACTAGTTTTGAGAGACCCACCTTGTTGGGTTCAATTGCTGCCTTCTTAGTTGTTAATTTTCTGTTCTTTCATTCTTATTTATTGTCGTTTTCTTTTCCATTATGAAGCACACTTTTTCTTTTACTCTCAAAACGTCTGGGTTTATTCAATTAAAATTAATGCACGCCACACACTGACCCTAAGTGAAGAAGAGCCTGGTTAACACTGCCTAGCAAAGACTCTAAAATTAATCGACACTGCACCTCCTTGCCCTTGTCTCGTCTTGCTTCTGCACCTTACTGCCCTTGTCGGTCTTTCTTCTTCCCATCATCATTGCGCCCCCAAGGCGTTTATCTCGGAAACTTCTTAGCCTTCACCCTCAGTTTCTGGTTGGTCGACTTCCTCCTTCCAGTCATCATCGAGTAAGTCCTCCCCCAAGTCTGCACTCTGACTTCTCCTCTGATTGTTTGGGTTCTCCCCGTCCTTCTGGTTCTCCCCCTTTTACCTCCACCATGTCTAGTTCTGGACCTAGCCCTAACCCCAGTTCTACTGCTGGGTCCACTTCCAGTGGAACCACCACAGGACCTACCTCGACTGCCCCGTTACTCCCTTATATGGCCGGCCTTAGTCTCCCCAAATTCAATCAGCTTATTAATGATCCTATCCGCCACGATGTCAGTTGGCCCACTATGCCAACCAAGCTCCCCTCCGACATCCCCAAGTTCGAAGGCCTTGCTAGTGAATATCCCTCCAATCATATCTGATCTTTCCATATGTGGTGTTCCTCTAATTCCATCATCGATGACTCCATCCGTCTTCGTTTATTCTAATGCACCCTTACCAGCGAAGCTTCCAAGTGGTATGTTGATCAAGCCACCTCTTCCCATACCACTTTTGCGACCATTGCCCAAGCCTTTTTGTCGTATTTTCAGCTTCCTCTCCGCTATGACACTGGCACTGAACTCGTGACCTCCTACCAGCAATCCTCTTCAACACGTCTCTCCGCTCATGTCCAGGAGTGGCGATGACGACGTAGCTTATGCCGTGCTCCCCCTTTGATGATTGAGTTTACATGGATTGGTTCCTTAGCTCTCTCTTACCTCCCATTAGCAAAGATTTCGCCTCTCATTTCCCCCAAACCGAAGAAGCCGCCCTTCAAATCGCCTTAAAATATGACCTCATCTATGCCCAGTCTGGTTATGTTTATATTGTCCTTCCTGATCTCCCCAAACCCGGGGGCACTAACGCCTCCAGGACCTCTCACTCTGCTAATGGTATCATCGGAGCCATATCTCACACCTCTGCTCAACCTCTTATGCCTTTTGGTTTTCCTCCCGGCGGGGCTAGCACCCCCAACACCTTTCCCCATCTCGGTAACATGTATCCAGAATTTTGCATGCCTCCTCCTTTTGCCCACTCTAATGCTTACCTCAATGTTACCCCTTCTCACCCTTACCCTTAACCCCAGCCTGGTGTCCCAGCTCCTCCAGCATTTGGACCTCCTGCTCCCTTGCCTCCCCCACCCCCACAGCTGCACTTACTACCCCCTCCAGGGCACGTATTTGCGCAACAAGGGGCAACTCCTCCTCGTCGGAGAAGAGGAAATCCATCAACTTCTGCTAACCGTGGACCCAATCCTCCCAGTCTTGACTCGAACACCACCAATCAGCCACAGGGCTCTCAACCCAGGCTGGACAAACTGCTTCATACCAATAAGCCCTGTTCATGTTGCGGTATCTATGGTCATTACACTCATGATTGTCCTCTCCTACCACAGATGCGGCACATGTGGGAGTCTCAAGACACTGTGCGAGGACAACACTCTTCTCCTAATACCTCCCCGCATCCGACTACTTCTCAACCCGCCGTCTTTACCGATCCTTTCCCTCAACAAGGATTCGTCGCTACTCAATCACCTCGTGCCCCTAGCTCCACTCAACCTTCACCTTCTAGCACCTTTGACTATCAAATTCTAATGATGACCTCTGATCCACCTCTCACTGTCGACCTTAACCTGTAAAATCGGTCTCGTCAATACCCCTCGCCTCCCGTACCATCTGTCTCCGAGTCCCCATCATCAACCTCTACAAAGCCTCTATCGACACCCAATGGTCACCCAATGGTCCCTTGCAAATCCCTCCACCCAAAGTTGAGGTCCACACAAAAATTCCTAAGGGTCCATTACGCCAAAATGCTGCCTCTGGTCGGACCACCCATTCCTACAACATAGTAGATGATCTGGCACAATCTCCAGCAGCCATTTCAACACTGGAACTCCTCCAGTCGTGTCCTTCTCAAAAGAAAGATCTACTATCTGCTGTGGGTGTTGTAGATCCTGCTGATGACCTATTAATTGTTTTCGACGCCCTTCAGTCAGACCATCCCCCTCTTCCTCCTTCAGTTGCTTTCCAAATCCCCGTCAAAATCCGAAATTCCAATGTCGCTCGATGTATTATTGATGAGGGGGCATCTACATGTGTTATGTTCGCCTCGGTTTGGAAACAAATTGGATCCCCTGAGTTGGCCCCTTCTACCATCACCCTTCGTGCTTGGGACGGCCACGCCTGCCAACCCATCGGCCTTTTTCTCAACTGTCCTATCACCCTTGCCAGTAAGACTGTTTGTGTCGACATTGAAGTTATCGACACCCCTCTTGACTACAACATTATTTTAGGGTGTAGTTACACTTATGCCATGTCTTTCGTCCCCTCCGCAGTCCACCACAAGATTGTTTTTGCTCATAATGGTAAGATAGTCACCATTGACCAGTTGTCGTATCATGAACCTAAATCTCTTACTTCACCTGAGTCCACCGTCTCTACTGTCTCCAATAAGAAAACTGTTGATTCTTTGACCAACGTTTCCCCTGGCGTCTACAAAGACTCCTCTTTGCATGGCACCTTCCCCGGCCCTCCCCCTCCTCCTGTCTCTGATCCTAGATTGACGAATTTTTGCATGATGCAATCATCCCAGGCTGCCCTCCCGCAACTTGCCTCGGCTAGTCAGCAACCTCCACCTCATCCGACCCACCCTGCTCCTAGCCCTTCACCTCAGCTAATTCAACCCCTCCCGCAGGGCCCTCCCCATCTCCCTCCTACCCCAAAACCTCCTTACTTTCTTGAATCGGTTCCCTCTGGTCTCCCCCATCTTGGAGCCGTCCCTCCTGGCCATTACTCTGCCGGTCAAATCCCTTTCCTTGGCCCCCCTTCTGGAGTCTATTCGGTTCCCATCATGGCCACCCTCTCCCTACCCAATTTAACATTTGGAATACCGGTATGGTACCTTACTCCCCCCACCGAGACCCCTCCCGGCCACCCTAAACCATACATTGCTGTGACACCAGTTCAACCGATTCCCGTCACTCCTCCCACCGCTACGGTACCTATAGCCCCGTCGCACGACCATCCTCATGCCGAAACTGCTACGGGTAAGAAAAGAAAAACTCGCAGGGGGGCATCCAAAGATAAAGCCATCACTCCCGATCCTACTCCCCCTCCACCCACCAAGCCTTGTGCTTTGTGTGATGCTGTTGGTCACGCCACCCATACTTGTCCTGAGTTGTCCCATATCCAACCAATGGTCAAAGTTAAGTTCCCTGAATCGTCAGCCCCGGAAACCTCTTTTTCCTCCGCCCCCATAACCAAGAACCCCAAGGCTCTTCGCACCAATAAACCTTGTGCTTTATGTGGGATACACGGTCATTATTCCCACCATTTTCCACACCTCACACATTACTGAGCTTCTTTAGAGGTCATTCGTGAGTACGGGATTGAACAAAATCAATCCGCCTCACCCATCCTTACTCAGTATGCGTCTGGTTTACTTGACGATCCCCCAGCTACCATTGACATCCCACCCCCTGATGTTGAGATGTCCGAATCTGCTGCTCCTCTTTTATACCTATCATCATCCACCCAATCCTCGGAGTACATCCCCTCCGTATCCACTCCATCTGTTTCACCTGATCCCCCTTCCGCGAAATTCTTGGGCTCCTTGTGTTTTGACCATCTCGTTACTTGCTCTTCCGTCATTCCCCCTGATGACCCATTTATGCGCCTTTCTTCCAGGACTGATGATTTAGGTAGCTTTGCAGCCTCCTGTGGTTTTCGCCTTCATTCCCTATCTCCCCCCAATCTCGATGTTCCCATCCATATCTCCGATTTACTTCCCAACACGAGTCCCTGATTCTCCTCCCATCTCCTATCTCGTGCTGCTATTCGCTCAACTCCATCATCCACACATTACATTGGTTATGCCGATGGCGCCAGTCACTATTCTCGCCACCTTGCTTCCGCCGCCTGGGCCCTCTTTTCCCCTACGCATACCCTTGTTATTGCACATGGAGTTTGCATTGGTACCGCCACCAATAATCAGGCCGAGTATGATGCCGTTCGTGGTCTCTTAGCTGACGCTCTCTCTCATCGCATCCTCCATCTGCAAGTTTATTTAGATTCCCTGCTTATTTTCCTACAACTTAATGGTGTCTACCATGTACATCATCCTACTGTGTTTAGACAATATTTACGGGTGAGACTTTTAATTCGTGAATTTAAATTCATTTAATTCAACCACATCCCTAGAAGTCACAATCATTATGTCGATCAGATCGCAAATCATGTTCTAGATTGGCATTTATCACACAAAACACAATATCATCCACAAAATACACATAAAACTCCTATATATATACCATGTGTTTTAAAATCCATATACTTTGAAACATATGACATGCCCATAGCATGTTCCAAAAACCAAAACTACAAAAATGGGGGGCATCACTTGCCCCTACATACAATACTGGGAGGGCACCACTTGCTCCTACATACATACTGGGGGCACCACCTGCCCCCGCCTCTAATCCCGCTCTGGAGGATCCTGAGCCAATGGCTCTGCTCCTGCAGCTCGTAGATCACGCACCGTCTACCCAGCCATTTCCATGCGTCGCATGATCCCTCGCCATTCCGAGGGGAGTCCAATACATAGCTCTATGTATTGGTCGTCTAAATCCTGCCATCCATGCTCTGACACACCAGTCAGTAGTCCCTCACATCTACGACGAAGATCCTCCACCAGTGCGACCATCTCTTCATTCTGTCCTGTCCTCGATCCACTTGCGCCTGTAGCACCTCCTGCTACTGGTCGTCCCATATATCTGACCGGTTTCACCGGTGCTATATCTTCATCCCAAAAAATATAAGGATTAGTACCATGCATACTAGTCACAAAATCTCAAAAGGAACATAACAGAGTAGTTGCTTGTCACTTACCATCCAGTCCCCATACTCAACCAGGTGGCAACGACAAGTCCGGATCTCCCCAATAACTCATCCCACAATAGGGATAGTCGTCTATGTTTAACGACATCTGATCCTAATGCACAAAAAAATCTGGTCGAAACACCCTTCCGACCGCCCCTCCTCCTCCTCTACTCAGTAGCTGTCTCCACCGATGCATCCAGGGCTCTCTCAGGCCCCCATCAGGCAACTGTATCCGAGATCGTAAATCGGGATCTTCTCAAAGAAGAAAGAGCACAACACCATCCCATACGCACAATCGTGATTCACCTGCCGCTTACATAGCGACAACTGGCGTTTCAGCGCCATCAACATCATCTGGGCCCACCCATAGTAGGTCCCACCCAACACACTCTCTACAATAATCATCTGTCCTCCAGTGATGTGATGGAGCGCTTGACTACCCAAGACCCGCAACACCGCTGCGACCACTGCCCGGGTCTCCAACCTCTGTAGATCCCCAATAGATATCCGATTCCCTTTGACTCGGACACTCGGTCGACAATGTCGATAGACAAACTCCATAATGTTACGCCCCCGCAGTAACACTGGCTGCGTATTCCCCACCATCCCCAATAGAGGGAGATCAGTTAAGAAATACAAGTCCTAGACCATCAGCTCAATCCTATGCCCCTGCACTATAAAAATATCATGATCTGGATCCCAATAACTGACAATCTGGGCCAACAAGGGCTCACCAGCCCTCATTAAATGGTTCTCCAAAAATTTTTGCACCCCAAACCTAGCCAGTGCATGATGGACACCCGGATCTGCTTCAATCTCTGTTCACAATGCACCCATATCTCTTTCTCTCCATTTGACCAGTATATCTACCATATCTGCACAAAAATCACCTCTTTATCAGTCTACAGATCATCATTACTGGATTAACTCACATCAAAACTAAAATATCAGCCCAAACCAACACTGAGATCCCCTCCCTCTCACAGGTCGCACTTTTCAGGAAAATCCTGGGCCAGGTCGCACCTTTCAGGCCAAAACCTGTGTCCTAGGTCGCAGTTTTTGCCCCAAAAAGTGTGACCCGGCCGTGAGGGTGAAGTAGGTCCAGTTACTGAGAATTTCGACCCTAATCTGAACTTTGAATCCATCAAAAACAAAGAGTAGGATTAGGCCTCTTACCTGCAACTGAAGGATCACGATTCCAACGGTCGGTTTGTCTGCTATGATCGCCGCAAGATTTTGGGCCTTCTCTCCTCTCGACATTCACCACAGCTACACAAGCAAATGAATGATTTTTGGAGGGAAAATGCCTTATTAGAAGAAAACCCCCGATTTTTCTTTCGCCAGCTGCGACCCAACCGTGGCTCCGTTTGACAAACCATTCGCACCGTTGGAAAGCTCTCACCGAGCACTACAATAGGTATCTATTAGTTTTTCATCTTTCGATACTTCACCAGGACACATTTTTTCTATGAAGGGTCTCCCCATTTAAGGAGATGAGCCTTTTCACATTCAAAGTGGTGTTCATCAGATAGTCTGGTTAAGTAACCACCTTCAATATCAGCTAAGGTTGAAGGTACATCTACCTTATATTTCCAAGGTAATGGCTCGAAAACCATGGGTAGATTTATTTTTATCAGAAGGAGACTTAAGTCGAAATTAAACATTGCGTAACAATTCAATTGTATATAAACATTATTTTTAGAAAAAGATAAGACCTCCCTATAGATTTCATTTGTTTTGAGAGTAGTCAATCTACGTTCAACCACGAACTCGACCAAACTGACCTCGATTGCATAATGACTCCTAATAAATTTCTTTAGTTTCTCTCTTTTTAAAAATAACTTCACATCGCCGTCCTTATTACCAGTAGATTTCTTAATTCCAATATTCACTGCTTGAACTCATACAACAGATTCAATATGTTGGATCAAAGTAGATACCCTCAATACTCTTGTGCAATGCGTTTATTTCTCCTTGACCAATTAAATAGTTATGAATTCAAGTATGTTTTCGTATGCTACTATCATTCTCTGATCCTTGTATAGGAACTTGAGTACCACCGCTGAAGGACCACGATGTGTCAGGACGAGGATTAGGAGATAGTTGCCACAGCTATGACAATTGCATTGGAAAAAAGTTTGGACATCTATCTCGACTAAATTTCATTCTTTAACTAGGAATCCAGGCATTAACATGTCCTCTTGTTATTAGACCCACCCTAGGGCTAGAGGGATCGCCTTTGTTCGCAGAGGGGATTTACTTGCACAAAAATTTGGCGACTCCTTTGGGGAGAGGTGTGTGTTTACTGTCTATAGTTGTTCATCTAGTGTGTTGCTTGTCGAGTCGACTTTGGTCGTTTCATCGTTTTTCTACTTTGCTTGACTTTTTTGACTGTTTTCAACCATCTTGTTCAGTTCCAGAGTGTTAGATCTGACCTCTGATCAGTGGTTTTTATTTTTTCTCATAGTTTTCTCACTCATCATTGTTTCCTCTTGAAAAGATGCTCCTATTGGCACTAGTTGTTTTTGTCACAAGTGCGCCAACCCCTGTTTAGCACGGATTATAGCTAAACAGTCGCGCCGAATCCTGTAGGATTGAATTTTGGCCCTTTGTCTGAGTTTTGTCAGTATTTCATGCCTTTGGTTTGGATTTTCAACTTGCAATTGGTCCACTAAGATTGTTTTCACTCTCTTATCTCATCCTTCTCAGCTGTTTGTCCATCATCTTATTAGTGGATTTTTTCACCCTAGGGTTTCTAGGTGCCTTGTGCTGCTTATTCAGTTCTCGCTTCACTAAGCCTTCTGAGTCAAGTTCGAGTCAGTTTCGTTTGCATTGTTTTAGTTCATTGACTGGTTGTTTTCAATTTTATTTCGGTTCTCCGTGTCTTTGGTTTGTTGAATGATCACCTTTATTTTCATTTAGCTCTCCATTCATCATTTTGAGCATAGATTACATTTCTCTTTGAATCGGTTCGAAAGCCCTTTGTTTGATTGGAAGAGTGCATCCTTGTTTTGAGTGCGTTTTATGTTTATATTTCATTCATCTCTTTGTTTTATATCGTTACATCCGTAGTGCTCAAAACTGGTGTTTATTTTTCTTTTTAGTGTAACATTTCATTGTGTTCCTCATTCATCTAAAAAGACAAAATTTTCATTCTTTCGCTTAGATTAAAAATGAAAATGTTCTTTTGCATTTAATAGCTCTTAGTGAACTAGGAAAGAGTTTTCATTTTTTGATTTGGTTGTATTAGATGAATTATTGAAATTATTATTGTGATTCAATTGATTGCTAATTTTTCATAGATTCCTATCCTTCTCTTAGTTAGCATTCATTGAATGGAAATGATTTTCTTCTGCATGTATGTTTCGGGGAATATCACCCTAGAGGTTCGTTGGGTTACAACCTCCACAGAGCAGGGGCATGCTACTTAAGAAGGACTCACACAACCATACATGTTCAGGAAAAACTAAATAGAGTAGATCGAGGAAGTTACCCGTAGGTCCTACGGTTGAAGCAGATCCCGCAGGGTCCAAACCCCCAGCAACCGTCCTTCCTTCTTAACCTGAAAGACAAGAAGAAACAAGCACGAAGAACTGGTTGTACAACATATATCTACTCTAAATGTTAATGAAATCCATATAAAACATCAGATAAACCATAATGAATGCTTAAATAACAATTTTCTCATATATGTAAGCAGACACTAACACGTATATTTCGGGAACAAGATGGTACTTCTGTATTATAAATAGCATGAACAAAAGTAACGAGTGGAGAGATCACCTGAATCCTTCCACGATCTTCGAGCATACCGTCGTCCGGATCCGTCCCGCCCTTGCCTCGCTAAGACTCCTTCCAAACTGGTGCATACGAGATGACATATAGGGAGATGAGCATCTCAAGGAAACAAGGGTTTCCTGTAATGAACTGGGAAAGTGCAGGAGGCACGGGGAATCAAACTTGGATAGGGAATACCAACAGAGTATAATATCAATAATTCTCTCTCCCCCTTAGGCCATACACATGAGGGGTTTTTATACTCCCTCCAAGTAGTTTCAACAGTTGGAAACAGTTGGCCACGTGCTGGGGTGGTTGAACTACCTGAGTAACCATCAACCCAGCCCGAAAATAGGGAATAATTATATAATTTTTAATCATTTTTAATGGCATACGCGGAAAAGTCTAGCTGGACTCGCGTATACACGCGGAAAAGTACGAGCATAGTCGCATATGGGGATTTTTACACTGTTTTTTAGTGAATTTGTCCAAGTCTGTAGGAATGGGTGCCCAAAACCATCTAAGCAATCATGAATCATGTGAAGGTGAGAAATGATGCTATAACAATGTAGTTTACATTAAGAATTCAAGATCAAATTTGGTAAGGCCTTGAAATCGCAACATTAATTCAAGATCAACCTTAAAATGAATCCAATCAACCTAAGGAAGCATTGAAACATAACACACATATTATAGAGGTCTAGGCTAGTGATGTGTTCCGACGTAGTTAAACCTAGTAGCTATCATTCGCCATCTGGCTTTAGACAGCACTAGCATGAAATTGTGCTCCCCGTATCATCGCGTATATAAAGGGAGACCATCATAGGTTGCAATCCTTTATCCATAGGAAGCTGAGTCTGCCGCCCTGTAACTGTGACACACCGAACACAACATTTGGGGCGACTGCATGCACGTACGTTAAGTCCTTGGTCATTTCTCTTTCATTTGATCACCAAGGTGTATATTGAAGTTCATGGAAACTTGGTACACGCTATTTCTTAGATTACCTGAGTAGTCATTTTGGTCTTTTCGTGACTCTATAAAACTGAAAATATCATCGAGCACTTGTCCTTTCACACTCGTTCAATCTGAAAGTGACTAGAGTCATATTTTTCTTGTTTCTCAACTCTTAAAACATAAAACAAGAAAGTTTCGTTTCAATGTCATACAATTAACTACCCACGAAATATTCCTGGTTCAATTTATCCTCCTTAGTGTTTTGTTTTAAGGTTTTTTCCAATGGAAACATTTTCGGAGTTTCCCAACCAAGGAATCCCTTCGAAGGGAATCCTGGTCCTTTTCCTGCTTTTGGGAATGTTGGCACTCCTTGTATGGCAACATTGTCCCTTCCTGTGTTGGTTCCCTGTAATTTGCAATAATGGCAAGAAAAAAGTAGCAGGGAACCACATCAAACCACTTTGGAGTCTAAGGACCTAGCCTTCCTAGGCTCAAAGAGGGCTCTCTCTGTGTTTATGATTATCTGATTTATCTTTATGCTTATGTTCTTCTAATTTTTAGGCTAGTTATAAAGATTGGGGTTATTTTATTGTTTTGGTTGATTGACAGGTTGAACAGATTAGAATATGGGAAGCTTAATCCATTGGGTTATAGAGTCATAAAAAGCTTAAATTTTACATCAACTCTTCAAGGGTTTTCACAGGGCAAGCTAACTATATCAAACTGATCTTCTTAGATAAAATGAATATGAAATGACAAGAAGTTGTGAATTTAGTAAAACTAAAGGGAAATTAAGAATCCTTTAACTTTACTTCAAGAAGAAAGCCTTTAAGATAATAGTTTGGTACAACTGAAGAGCAGTTAAGAATTCTTCAGCTATACTTCACTAGGAAAGCCTTAAGACAACAATCTAGTTATACTAAAGTGAAATTAAGAATTCTCTCATAATACTTTCAGATAGGGAAAACATTTAAGATAACAACATAGTGAAATTAAAGAGAAATTAATAATTCTTTAACTAAAATTCAAAGAAAGCCTTAAGATAACTGTTTAAGAGAAACTAAAGATCAGGAAACCCTTGAATTGTTTAGCTAAAATTTACTAAGAAAACCTTAAGGTAACAAGCTAGGTGAAACTAGAGAGTAGGAAACCCATGAATTCTTTAATTAGACCTTGCAGAAGAAAACATTAAGATAAAATTAACAGACAATGTTAAGGTGCCAAAACAACATATCTCAATCTAAAATTTCTGTTCTATTATGAGAGAAATGGATGTACAATATGAAAAAAAAGGACAAACATTCACAAAGAGGGATAACATTACCATTAACATAACTCAAGAATCTTGTGAATGTGCTTGTATTATTGATGTCTAAAATAGTTACAATGCTCCAGTGCAATAATATTTGCAACTCAGAGTCTGATCAAAATCCAACTCAGCAATCGACCAATCAACCCACCCTGATAATGAACAATACATGTAGTATTTAACTACAATTTGAGGAGATTTCCATAATCTAGGGTTACAAACTGCACTTATTACAAAGTAAATGAAGCTTTGACAATTGATACCATGCAAGGCCCAATGCCAAAAATATCACTGACAGACTTACTATAATAATAAGTCTAAAATTAACTCTTGAGCTAACTTTAAGATATTTTGGACTAATTTTCCTTTAACATTAACTTTTACGATAACTTCTAAGCTGCTAAAATATCTCTTACTGAAACATTAATTGAGGTGGCTTATTAAATCAAAATTAGGATGTAGGTGGCCAATATGATTATGAAGAAGTAAATGCTAAGTGACTTTGCCATTTGGCTTTGTTTTCTTCATTGATTTATCCTCTGATTTTTCTATAAACCATAAGACTTTCATTGTATGTTTCTTTTATATGTTTTCTTTCTTTTCCTTATCCTTGATTTCTCTCTTTACTTCTTTTGACTACTTTTATCTCTTATCTTTCTTTGAATGCCTTGGGTTACTGTTGTTAACACTCCAATAATTCTCAAAAGTTGTGATATTTTTTATTTTAGTTTTAAGGAATATTAGAGGTAACCACAAACCTACATTTAAGCCTTAGGATATAGCCTTCCTAATGCTCAGATAAGGCTCTCTCTATATGATTTATCTTTGTCGATTGTATTTGATTTTAGGCTAGTTATGTAGGGTAAATTGGTTTTGAGTTTTAATTTGATTTGGTGGTGAAATCACTTACTCAGATGGATAGATGTAGGTCTATAATTCCATTGGTCTAATGGAGTCAATGTGTCATGCAGTAAGATCAGGATCAAGTTCTAAAGGGAAATGTTTACAGGGAAAGATAGCTAATTCACTTCAGATCTTCAAGGCTGATGGTGAAAATGGTTTTGATTGGGATAAAAGAGAAATGAAGGGTTCTTAAATCCGGATTATGAGTGAAAAGGAAGAGGTTAATCGAAACTAGGCAGAAATTAAGGGTTCCCTAATATAGATATCAGTGGAAAACATATAAATGACAATCAGTCAAAACATAGTGCTTTTAACATATTATGAAATAACAATTCCTGATTTATCATTTAGATTTAGAACATATTCAAGTATAGATGAAAAGCATAAGAAATTGACAAAGAAACAAGTGAAAATACTTCACTGTAGTAGCCCAACTCATGAATCCTGTAATATGATAATTTATTTCCTTAATCCAGTCTGCTGACTTGAAATTAGTACAAAAACCCTTAGGTTCAGAATAGTACAATCTATAGAAATGTTCAAAAATTAATCCACCCTCAATACTTCCAAATGAGAAGTATTGATAAAAAAACTCATACAAAATATCCTAGAATAAACTTAGGAATTATTCATGGAAAAGAAATATCTTCATGCAAGAAGATAGTGACAGATTTCTAACTAATGCTAGCTGTCCCTTTTTTATTGACATAAATGTACTGCTGTCTTGGTTTTGTTACTGGTTTCTCTCTTTGTTGTTCAATGAAGCTGCAATTGGATAGTGAGGTGTCTTTCACGCTGGCAGATTCATTTTTTGCTCTGTAATTTGTTGATTTACTTTAAACTTTGACCTGGAGTTGATACTCTTTCACTGATACTCTTTTACTGCTAAACTGTAAATGATAATGTAAAAACATAAATCTTTGTTTTGACTTTCATTGCTCTGTGCTCACTGCAATCTGATTTCACAATAAATCAGTTAATTTTTCCCAGAATTCTGCCTCTGGTAGTTTTATCTTCATCATCCTTCTGAAGTTTTCATCAGCTTCAATATACTTTGAGAATGTTGGCTTCTTCACTGATAAGTGTTTTACTTCATGCTGTAAGTAAAACAAAATTTCAAAATTCTTGTAGAGCACCTTCCCTGTTGGGTTTCTCTGCAAGTCTGAATTTTTCACTTGCTCCCTGGAAAACTCTCTTATGTTTTTATCATAATAATCCCGTTTCATTAATCTATGATTAATAACTAAAGGATTGGGAAGGAATTTTCCTTAGAACATCAAACTTGATCATGAACCTTGTGATAGAAATCTCCATGTTCTGGCATTTCTCTTCTAAATGTATCATCAGATTCTTCTGGTAACCATGGCTTGGATTCTAGCTTGACTAGGAGGTAAGTTTGAAGTACTTAGTGAAGAACTAGGAGTACTTGCTGATGTAGTTAAAGCACTTGCAGATGAGATTATGATATAATAATATGTACTTGCAAATGTGGTTGAGATACTAGAAGATAAAGTTCGGATGCTAGAAGAGGTGCTTGGAAATGAGAATGATGTATTGGAAAATGTAGTAGAAATACTAGAGTATGAACTTGAGGTGGTGGAAGATGGAAATAAAATTCTAGGTTGAAGTGGAAGCTTGGGAAAAAATGAATCTATGGAATGAAGTGCAGTGGAAACAATGGATGAAGTGGTAGTAAATAACGATGAACCTACAGATTCTAAAAGACTGGTATCTAAATGATTGGTAGACGGCTTAGGGGTATAGCTTGTCAAAGTAGACAATTCAACTGAATTTTGGAAATAAGCTTCATCAATTTCTTTAATCAAAGTTGCAGTTATAGCATCAAGTTTATCATATACTTCAAAAATACTTTGATCAGAATCAACTGAAATAGTTTCCTTCTTAGTTTCAATGAATGAAATGAAATCAGGATCTATTACAGTATTATGTAAGTCACTTTATGATTTATTTCTAAACAAAGATTGTTCAAAATTTAAATCAAATTCAATGTCCTGTAAACTTCATAATTTATTTGGAAGAGAATTTTCTTTGACCAATGAAAACTTATTACCTAAATCTTCTACTCTTTTGATTTTCTTTCCAATTCTGTCAGGATTATCTACTATGACAGTAGGTTGTGGATCTGGACTGGACCTGGTATAGTAGACTCTTCTGGAAGCCAAAATTACAATTTTTATGAAAATATACTCACAACTCTTTAAAAAAATCTTAAGGAGAAAATATAATTGAAAATATTTCCTTTAAGATCTATTTAAAAATTGAAGATTGGTTAGTTCCCTAGTATGGTCGCCAGTATGTTAACACTCCAACAATCCTCAAAAGTTGTTAGATTTTTATTTTAGTTTTAAAGAATATTAGAGGTAACAACAAAACCTAATTTTAAGCCTTAGGATCTAGCCTTCCTATTTCTCAGAGAGGCCTCTCTCTATATGATTTATATTTGTTGATTGCATTTGATTTTAGGTTAGTTATGTAGGGTAAATTGGTTTTGAGTTTAGATTTGATTTGGTGGTGAAATCACTTTTACTCAGATGGATAGATGTAGGTCTATAATTCCATTGGGCTAATGGAGTCAATGTGTCAAGCAGTCAGATCATGATCAAGTTCTAAAGGGAAATGTTTACAGGGTAAGATAGCTGAGTCACTTCAGATATTCAAGGATGATGGTGAAAATGGTTCTGATTGGGATAAAAGAGAAATTAAGGGTTCTTAAATCCAGATTATGAGTGAAAACACAGAGGTATATCAGAACTAGGGAGAAATTAAGGGTTCCCTAATCTAGATATCAGTGGAAAACATATAAATGATAATCAGTCAAAACATAGTGCTTTTAACATATTCTGAAATAACAATTCCTGATTTATCATTTATATTTAGAACACATTCAAGTATAGATGAAAAACATAAGAAATTGACAAAGAAACAAGTGAAAATACTTCACTGTAGTATCCCAACACATGAATCCTATAATATGATGCTTTATTTCCTTAATCCAGTCTGCTGAATTGAAATTGGTACAAAAACCCTTAGGTTCAGAATATTGCAATCTATAGAAATTTTCAAAAATTAATCCACCCTCAATACTTCCAAATGAGAAGTATTTATACAAAAAATAATACAAAATATCCTAGAATAAACTTAGGAATTATTCATGAAAAAGAAATATCATCATGCAAGAAGATATTGACAACTTTATAACTAATGCTAGATGTCCCTTTTTTAATGAAATAAATGGTTTGTTGTCTTGATGTTGTTACTACTTTCTCCCTTTGTTTTTCATTGAAGCTGCAACTGGAAGTCTTTCATGCTGGTAGATTCATTTTTTTCTTTGTAATTAGTTGATTTACTTTAAACTTTGACCTGGAGTTGATACTCTTTATCTTGATACTCTTTCACTGATACTCTTTTACTGCAAAATTTTAAATGCTAATGTAAAAACATAAACCTCTGTTTTGACTTCTTTGTGCTCACTGCAATCTAATTTCATAGTAAATCAGTTAATTTTTCCCAGAATTCAACCTCTCATAGTTTTATCTTCATTATCCTTCTGAAGTTTTCATCAGCTTCAGTATACTTTTAGAATGTTGGCTTGTTCACAAATAAGTGTTTTACTTCATGTTGTAAGTAAAAAAAATTCTCAAAATTCTTGTAGAGCACCTTACTTGTTGGGATTCCCTGGAAGGTTGAATTTTTCACTTTCTCCTTGGCAAACTCTCTTATGTTTTTATCATAATCATCATGTTTCATTAATCTATCATTAATAACTAAAGGATTGGGAAGGCCATTTTTCCTTAGAACATCAAACTTGATCATGAACCTTGTGATAAAAATCTCCATGTTATAGCATTTCTCTTCTATCTGTTCCAATCTCCATGTTGGAACAGATACCATCCTAACTTCTAGGATGGTATCTGTTCTATAATTAATTCCAATCTCTTCCAACTCTTGTCTATTTTTGGAATTAAGAAACTTGATGATTTCTAGAGCTTCTTTAGGTTTCTTGCCAAGCTCTTCTTTGATTTTCAAGATTGCTTCTCTTGCTGATTTCACAAAGTATTTTTGCTCATATATGACCTGTATGGATGGTCAAATATCATTTATTTCTTCAATGATATTGGACCATAACTGCTGCTTGACATGTGCCATTGGTTCTTTCAGTGTTAGTTCTTTTTCCAACTTTTTCAGTTGCTCATTCAATCTGTTGGATTTTTGTTCTTAATTCTTAACATTTATTTGAGAAATTTTCTTTACATCTTCAAGATTTTTTAGCTATTCTTTTAGTCTGTTTATGTCATTGGTATGAATAGAAATATCTTGCATAGCTTTTACTAGTTTACTTGCTTCATTTGAATGTTGTGTTGTTGTTGTTGAAGATTTTGTGGTTGAAGTTGCAGATGAAGTAACTGAAAGTGTTGTGGCCATTGGAGCATTAGGATCCAATGATTCTTCCAAAGTATAAGGTACAGCTGTTGTGACTACAGGGATGACAGTGGCAGGTGTTGTTCAAAATCAGATCTCTATCTAATTTTCATGGGCAATATGCTTAAACAATCCGGATCCTTCCCCTTTGCCCTATAAACCCATTTTAATGCTTATTGCTACCACCTTCCTCCGCCTTCAATTACATTATAAAAGAAAAGCTGCAGACCGTTAAGTCAAAAACCTCACAGGCCTAGCCCCTTAACTACTTCCCCAACCACGCCCCTTAGGACCTCATAATAAACAATGTTACCATTTATTATAAGTCCCGCCCCTTCATATAACCACTTCCCCTTTCATTTCCGCCATACAATATAAACCTTATTATAAGGTCTTATATTATATAACCCCCGCCGCTTTTCCATCGTAGATCGCACTTATCGCATATCACATTTTTGTTGTTTGTGGTCGGATGATCCATCGCAAATATTTGCGATGCGATCTGATCGCGTCACAAATATTTGTGATGTGATTGCCATCACACTTTCCGCCGATCGCATATTCTCCCGTCGCACTTCCGCTAGTCGCAATTTTTCGCGTCGCGTGATCCCTCCATCGCAAAGCGCAGAGCGCAGTTTCCTGTTGCACCACCATCTCCCCATCGCGCTTTCTCCATTTGCGAATATGCGATGCACCCCTTGGGTCCCACCTTACTAATCCTCCACTCGTTCATTGTAAAACCCCATTTCTCCTTTGTAAATTCTAAAATGACATTTGTATTATTTATACAAAGGTTTTCTGCCTGATCGCGCAATCGCAATTTCAGTGCCCCCCAAAGCATTTTCCCCCCGCTCCTTTTTTCGATATTGCGATGCCCGTGTGGGTCCCGCCTCGTATGGTCATTCCCGTCCACCTCATCACCTTCTATAACATTCTTCTCCTGATGTGTGTTATATTATAAAACCTTATTATAAATTTTATTTAACCCGGTGGTCCCCACGCCTGCTGCTCCGTTTCATTATTTTTCCCTGATTTTCTTCGTAATTCGCTCAAATGAAGATCTTTGGGCCTTTACATTATAACTCTCTCTTCCACCACTCTTCACTGTTTTCACTGCTCTCAACTGTTCCGCCACCATCCCATCGCATTTAAATACATTTGTAGCCGTGGATATTACTTCGAAAATGGACGGTCATGGCCCAGCTGCAACCTGTTACTTGACCAAGTTCGCGTCTACATCACCACTCCATGGTCATCGCTGCATCCACCACACCTGAGTCTGTTCTCCTTTAATATGTTTGTAGATTTTTGCAGGGTTTTCAATAACAAAGGATGATAATAATCTGCAGCCTCCATTACAAAGGTCGAATTCACTCCAAAGGACCATTCAGTAGACGTAGAATTGTGGAACAAAGATCTAGAGAGGTATACAGACAAGACTTTCATTTAATGAAGTGAGATTGATATTTATCAAATCCCTCAAAGCAATTCAAAAGGGGCAGGTTCTGTTAGATGAAAACATTAATGATGCCACAAAGAATATCAGCAGAAGATTGAGGAGTTTGATGTCCGGCATTAAGAATTTAAATTTCATCTCGGGGCTCAAGGGATTGAGAGTACCATGCATAAACACCAATATCCTCTAGGCCTTATTACAACAAGTTTCTCTTTCAGCCAAGTACAGAGTGCTTGTATATTTTAATTTTTATGTCTTGTTTACGAGGAGATTTTCATCCTCAGCATTTATTCCATAGAGTAGCAGCAGAGTACATATAGTACACCATATTTACTCAGCAGTATAGGCACGAATGTTTCTGCCATTTTGTTCAAATTAGGAAAATTTAATGTGCATCACCTACCTCGTTCTCTAGAGTTTTCTGTTTCTTCTATAAAAACCCAGAAGAAAGACATTGTAGGGGTTCCAGATTTCATTCAGCAAATTGTGCAGTGAGAAGTTCTTGTATACATCTTGTAAAGCTTCTGTATGAAGGCTCAGAGCCCGTAGGGTCTCAGTGAGGAGGAGTTATAATTGTAATGAGGATTCTGGTCTTTGGTATCCCACAGTATGTAATATCTTCTTATGTGTTAATATAATATCTCATTTCATTGCATTTATCTTCTTGTATCATGTTCTAGAATGCGAGTGGCTCACTGGTCTTAAGTAAGGATTAATCCTAGTTGGTGCCCATACTTGGATTAGTCAAGCACTTTAAATAGGCCTAGTTATGATATACTGTTCCATGTTCATGTCATTCATATTTTCTGCTATATTAGTTACTTGAAGAGGGTGCTTTTAAAACGCCATTGTCATGTATGGATTATTAGTTGGATAAGCCCATATGTGGTTTTGTTGCGTATCTGGGTACCAGCCTCATGCTAACTAGTATCCCCTTCATGTTTCTTCACTGCATCCACTTTCTGATATTTGATTTCTGTGGCATATTATTTGAACTGGCCCTATTTGCAGTAAGCTGTCCCTTAACTGTCTGATGCTTTTGTATTGGAGTTTTGCATGTTGTCCCTACATTATTCTTATCTTTGTATCAACTTCTGAAAGAGTTTGGTTCCATTTAAACTAATTTCCTTGTTCTACAAGATATAGTAAGAGAGCTTTTGGATTGACAACCCAAGCTATATTATGAGCTCCTTGCTATGCTAAGATGTCCTAGGCACTCGTCTATAGCAACTCTAGGCTGTCTCTAGGGGTGACAAAATTGTCTACAACATCTTTCTGGCGCCGTTGCCGGGGACGAATTTGAGAATATCAGTTTCACTGGGCCTTGAAAAATCATATTCACTCTCTAATCAGGTGAGCACAGAGAGTTGAAGAGTTGCATATCTCTCACCTTGGCGACTCCACTGCTATTTATTTGGTAAATCAATCGGAAGTCCTGGCTCCTCGAAAGCCACATTTGAGGTCAGATACTGCTAAATCAAAGATATATTTTGTGCCTGACTCAGAAAATATTGTACATAGGAGAAGTTGGAAAGAAAGACAGTCAGTTCATGCTAAAAACCCCGAACATTCTGTAGAATACTTCCCATCCTCCTCTTCTCAAGAAACCCCAGTAGAAAATCTCGACTTCACTGAGGAAAATCTCGAATATTACTCAGATAGTCCACCCCTGGGAGTTGCAAGAACAAAAGAGAATTTTCATCTTACCCCCGAGGCTGAAGAAGTTAAAGAAGTCACAGAGGTAGCTGCTGTTAACCGTGAAATATTCCCATCTACACCTCAGGCTTCTATGCAATTTATTCCCATTGTTATACGTACTCCACTTCCTCCTCCTCCCCTTCCTTCATTTGTACATCAAACTGTTATAGCCCCACCTCCTTCAATGGCTAATGTCCCTGCCTTCCTGTTGAATAAATATGCTCCACTGGCCTTACCACAAGTGCTAAATGATATGCCACAGGATTATTTGAAGATTCTGCCTAGATTTAATGGAGAAAATGAAATTGATTTTCAGAAACATCTTGAGAATTTTTGCTCCTTTGCAGAAAACCTTAATGTTGAACATTTAGATGTGGTCTTGAGATTATTTGTGCAATCTCTGGATGGTGAAGCCAGAAAATGGTTCAAGACATTGGGAAACCATTCAGTAACCACCTGGGATGACATGGAGAATAATTTTCTCAGGAAATGGGGGGAAAAGAAAGATTATGGTCAGTGTCTTACTGAATTTAATACCCTGAAGAAGAAACATAATGAGGGAGTAGCAGAGTTTATCAAAAGGTTTAATAAGCTATATTTGAGCCTGCCTCCTGATATGAAGCCTCATCAGAACGCTGCAAAAGTCGTTTTAATTTCAGCTTTTGACTCAGATTTCGATTTCTCCCTTAGGGAGAGGAAACCTGCTACCTTAGATGATGCTCAGTCAGATGATCTTGAGCTGGAAGCAAACTTTGCCTCTACTAGAAAATTAAAAGGAAAAGCTGAACAGGAAACTAGGAGGAGAGGCGAAGAAGAGGTTTCCACCTCTAATCAAGATAAGGATGCAGATAAGATGGTTGAAATAAGTAAGATGGTTAAGAAGATGGTAAAACTTGAGTTGGAGGCTAAGAATGCAGCCCCCAATAATTTCTATAATGCTCCAAACAGAGGTTATAATCCCCAGTATAAGAGACCACCACTGCAAATATTGCCAAGGGAAGCAAAGGAGCAGCAAGATCAGGTACCACATCCCTTGTACCTGGAAGGTCCAGCAGATTACTCCACTAAAGATGCTGCTTATGAACTAGAAGATTCAAATCATTCTTTCTCAAGCAATGATGAAATGGAATGCCCATTATAAGAAGAAGAAGAAGAAGCAGAGATTGATCACTGTTGTAAGAAATTTGCTAACTTCATGCAAGCACAATTTAATGTAAAATATCATCTCAGATCTTCAAGGAAGAGAACTCAAACTCAATATCAAGAAGAGGAGCCCCCTCAAAAGGAAACACCTGCTCAAAAGGAGTCAGCAATGAAAAAGAGCACAGAAAAAGGTAAGAGTCCTCTGAACAAACCTCTACAGTCTAATGACCAAATTCCTTCTTCTTCAAAAGTAGTCAGTCCTCCTAATGATGAATCTGTGTCAAAAGAAATTAAATTTTTAGCTGAAAATAAAGAGTCAAAAGAAGTTGTGATAGAAAAGCCCCCTCCTGCTTTTAATTTGCAAAAATAACTTGAGAAAATTAAAATTCCAGTCCCCTTGACTGAGCTGCTAAAACAACCTACATATCAGTCCCAAGTTACTTCTTTTATGCTCCCTCCTGAAATATCAATTGTACCTGATAGTTTAAACCTTCAAGAAGAAAGACCCATGGTAGTCTCTGACCCACATGTTGAGGAAGTAGATCCTTCTACTCCTCCTTTTTATGTGTCTCTAGTTATTCATGACCTGCTGCTACATAACTGTATGTTAGATTCTGGGGCTTCCCACAATCTTATGCCTTTGTCAGTCATGGAACAATTAGGATTGCAGATCACAAGACCATATAAAGACCTTTATTCATTTGATTCCAAAAGAGTCAAATGCTTGGGGATGATTAAAGATTTAGTGGTCCATTTGGCCCAAATTCTAGCAAAGAGTGTGGTCATGGACATTGTGGTGGCTGATATCCCAGCCCGCTTTGGCATGTTGCTGTCAAGGTCCTGGGGTACAAAAACTGGTGGGTCAATTAAGCTGGATTTAACATATGCTACCATCCCAATTTTTGGTGGACAAGAGAGGAGGTTATATAGAGAGACTAAATTTGTCAAAGTGGTTACTAAGGCTAATAACTCTGAAAATTCACTAGTCTATAGTAAAGAAGGAGATTTTTCATGCTTTATGCTAGAAGAAGATCAAAACTATGTGTATGAATCCTCCTTCAAAATTAAGGATGAGCAGCCTTCAGAAAATTATGAAGCTGGAATCTGGACTTTACATTTTGATGGGGCAAATTCAAGAGAAGGCAATGGAGCTGGGGTGTTATTAACCTCTCCTACAGGCAAATGGGTCCCACTGTCCTTTAAATTGGAATATGAGGTTACCAATTATGTAGCTGAATATGAAGCACTCTTGTTGGGATAACAGACAACCAAGAATATGGGCATACAAAGTTTAAAAGTCATGGGAGACTCTGAGCTGGTGGTAAGGCAGGTCAGAAATCAATGTCAAACTAAGCATCCACGGCTGAGAGCCTACAGAAATGAAGTATGGGACATGGTGGAGAATTTTTTTCTCAGCATTTAACATACAGTTCATGCCCCGGGAGCAGAATAGAATGGAAAATTCTCTTGCTGTGGCTGCTAGCACATTCCGCCCCCCATAGAATCCTCTTTTGAGGTTTGAAATTGAAGTACGATACAAACCATCAATCCCAGATAATGTTAAGCACTGGAATGTATTTGAAGATGATGAACAGATGAAGAGATTATTGGAGACAGTGGGAGAATTCTCCAATATGGAGATTGATGATGAAGAAAAGGAAGCTGAAAATGTTATAGAAAACAAATGGGAAGAAAAAATAGCAGGCAATAAAGTGCTGCAGCTAAAATGAAATGTCATACCTAGAGGGCTGGTGCCTCTCAAAAGATTTTTTGATAAAAATGATGTTCCATTGTAGCACAGTAAAACAGTAGAAGAAGAACAAGTGGAAGATTTAAATCTGGGTACTTGTGCTGATCCCAAAATTGTCAAATTATCCAAAAAGGTCCCAGAAGAATATAAAGAGAAATATATGAAATTATTTCAGTCTTATAAGGATGTATTTGCATGGTCCTATCAGGACCTAAAAACTTTTGATATTAATATAATGCAGCATATAATTCCTCTGAGGGAATATGCAAAACCATATAAGCAGAAGCTCAGGCAGATAAATCCTCTGCTGCTTCCCTCTATTGAAAAAGAAATCAAAAAGCTGCTATAGGCTAAAATAATTGTGCCTCTGAGATACTCAGAATGGGTAGCAAACCTTGTTCCTGTTTGAAAGAAAAATGGAGAAATTAGGTTGTGTGTAGATTTCAGAAACTTAAATAGACCATCTTTAAAAGATAATTATCCATTGCCTAAGATGGATCACATTCTGCAGAAAGTGGTTGGAGCCTCCAGAATGTCAATGATGGATGGGTTTTCTGGTTATAATCAGGTAGCTGTGTTCCTAGAGGATCAGAAGAAAACTGCATTTACAACACCATGGGGGACATTTATGTATGCCAGGATGCCATTTGGATTAATTAATGTAGGAGCTACTTTTCAGAGGGAAATGGACATAGATTTTGTTGGAGAGCAAGACAAGTTTCTGGTGGTATATCTGGATGATATCACGGTATTTTCAAAGGATGATTCTGAGCACATTGAGCATTTACGAAGAACTTTTGAAAAATGTAGAAGGTATGGCCTTTCCCTCAATCCTCAAAAATATTTATTTGCATTAGATGAGGGAAAACTCTTAGGGTACATTGTAACTAAAGATGGTGTGAAAATAGACCCTAAGAGAGTTGAAGTTATAAACAGTATTCCTTTACCTAGGAATAAGAAAGAAGTACAGGTGTTTTTAGGCCGAATTAATTTTTTGAGAAGGTTTATTCCTAACTATGCTGAGATAGTTAGGCACATTACAGACATGCTTAAAAATAATAATGAAGTAAAATGGTCCCAAGAATCCAGAGATGCATTTGCAAGGATAAAACAGGCATTTGCTGAAGCTCCTGTACTAGGTGGACCAGATTACAACAAGCCTTTCCTGATTTTTTCTTTTGCATCACCTGATACAATAGCTGGAGTCTTATTACAGAAAAATAAAGAAGGATATGAGCAGCCTATAGCCTTCTTTAGCCAGGTATTACATGATGCAGAATTGAATTATAACATACTAGAGAAGCAGGCATATTCCCTGGTGAAGTCCCTCAAAGCTTTTAGAACATATGTTTTGCAGTCCCACATTACTGCATATGTTCCTACAACAGCTGTCAAAGATATTCTCATTCAAGGAGATAGTGAAGGCAAAAGAGGAAGATGGATTGCAAAAATACAAGAATATGATTTGGACATCAAACCTACTAAGCTGATTAAAGGACAGGGACTTGCTAAAATGTTATCTGAATCAAATCATCAAGCCTTGGGCATTAATTTATCTATGACTGCAAGTGAAGAGCCTGAGAGAGAAGAAGAGCATCATGGACTAGAGATGGCCACTCAGAAAGTGCATATAAAATACCTCACTAGTCCTTGGTACAAGGAAATAGTTGAATATCTTTTAACACTCAGCTGTCCTCCAAGTTGTGACAAGGTAAAATACAGGGCTTTGAGGCTAAAATCACAAAAGTATATAGTTGCCAATGGTCAGTTATATTGGAGAGATCCTTCAGGATTATTGTTATTGTGCCTCACAGAGAATGAAGTGGAAAGTATAATGATAGAATTTCATGAAGGGATCTGTGGAGGACATTAAAACTGGAAAGCCACAGCTCATAAAATACTGAGAGCTGGTTTTTATTGGCCTAAGTTGTTTGGAGATGTTTTTAATTGGGTTAGAGCATGTGATAAATGTCAAAAATTTGCTGAGAGACAAAAGCTGCCCGCTCTGCTCCTAATTCCAGTCCATGTAAATGAACCATTTTAGCAATGGGGACTAGACTTTATAGGTGAAATACATCCTCCTTCAAGTGGCCAACATAAATGGATATTGACTGCTACAGATTACTTTACAAAGTGGGTGGAAGCCATACCTGCAAGGAATGCTACAGATGCTGTAATTATCAAATTCATGGAAGAGAATATCATTGCCAGGTTTGGTTGTCTAGCTAGAATTGTAACTGATAATGCACAGGCCTTTAAGTCCAATAAATTTGTAAATTTCTGCCAACAGTATAATATTTCATTAAATCATTCCACAGCTTACTATCCACAGGGGAATGGCTTGGCAGAATCTTCCAACAAAACTCTGGTGAGGGCCTTGAAGAAGACAATCAATGAGAATCAAAAGAATTGGGATTCCCAATTGAAATTTTCTCTGTGCGAAAATAGAATAACTAGCAAGAGAGCAACAGGGAAATCTCCTTATGAATTAGTATATGGACGAGCAGTTGTGTTTCCTGTGCAATTGGCTTTTCCAGTGGCACGTTTCATGCAGGAAAGTCAGGAAGAACCAGATGACATGGTCAGGAGAATTAATCAATTGGTCGAACTAGAGGAAACAAAGAACTAGGTGAATCAGAGATTAACAGAATATCAGGAGAAAATGAAGAATGTATTTTATCAGCATGCAAAAGACAGGAAATTCCAAATTGGTGATCTGGTTCTCAGATGGGATATCCGGAGGGCTGAAAAAGGAAAGCATGCTAAATTCAATCCACTTTGGTTTGGCCCGTTCAAAATTGCAGAACAGAAGGGTAATAATACATTCATGTTGGAAAATCTACAAGGTGATTTGCTGGAGGCCCCTGTGAACGGCCAATTCCTAAAGCCCTACTTTCAATTTTGATTTGGGCAGAGTATGCCTATTGTATTATATTGTATATAAGTTTTGTTTCAGTTTTTACTTCAACGTGGAGTGTATGCTGATAGATGAGGAAAAGAGAAATGTAAAGGGATGGAAGCACAAAATTCACATACAAGATGGTCTGAGGTCTGCGTGTTCTCGACACATCCAGGAATGAACGTGCCATCCCCAGGTGGAGCCAATGTTGTTCACAATCAGATCTCTATCTAATTTTCATGGGCAATATGCTTAAACAATTTGGATCCTTCCCCTTTGCCCTGTAAACCCATTTTAATGCTTATCGCTACCACCTTCCTCCACCTTCAATTACATTATAAAAGAAAAGCTGCAGACCGTTAAGTCGAAAAACTCACAGGCCTAGCCCCTTAACCACTTCCCCAACCACGCCCCTTAGGACCTCATAATAAACAATGTTACCATTTATTATAAGTCCCGCCCCTTTATATAACCACTTCCCCTTTCATTTCTGCCATACAATATAAACCTTATTATAAGGTCTTATATTATATAACCCCCGCCGCTTTTCCATCGCAGATTGCACTTATCGCATATCGCATTTTTGTTGTTTGTGGTCGGATGATCCATCGCAAATATTTGCGATGCGATCTGATCTCGTCGCAAATATTTGCGATGCGATCGCCATCACACTTTCCACCGATCGCATATTCTCCCGTCGCACTTCCGCTAGTCGCAATTTTGCACGTCGCGTGATCCCTCCATCGCAAAGCGCAGAGCGCAGTTTCCTGTTGCACCACTGTATCCCCATCGTGCTTTCTCCATTTGCGAATCTGCGATGCGCCCCTTGGGTCCCACCTTACTAATCCTCCACTCGTTCATTTCAAAACCCCATTTCTCCTTTGTAAAGTGTAAAATGACATTTGTATTATTTATACAAAGGTTTTCCGCCTGATCGCGCAATCGCAATTTCAGTGCCCCCCAATGCATTTTCCCCCCGCTCCTTTTTGCAATATTGCGATGCCCGTGTGGGTCCCGCCTCGTATGGTCATTCCCGTCCACCTCATCACCTTCTATAACATTCTTCTCCTGCTGCGTGTTATATTATAAAACCTTATTATAAATTTTATTTAACCCGGTGGTCCCCACGCCCACCACTCCGTTTCATTATTTTTCCCTGATTTTCTTCGTAATTCGCTCAAATGAAGATCTTTGGGCCTTTACATTATAACTCTCTCTTCCGCCACTCTTCACTGTTTTCACCGCTCTCAACTGTTCTGCCACTGTCCCATCGCCTTTAAATACATTTGTAGCTGTGGATCTTACTTCGAAAACAGACTGTCAGGGCCCAGCTGCAACCTGTTACTTGACCAAGTTCGCGTCTACATCACCACTCCATGGTCATCGCTGCATCCACCACCCCTGAGTCTGTTCTCCTTTAATATGTTCGTAGATTTTTGCAGGGTTTTCAATAACAAAGGATGATAATAATCTGCAGCCTCCATTACAAAGGTCGAATTCACTCCAAAGGACCATTCAGTAGATGTAGAATTGTGGAACAAAGATCTGGAGAGGTATACAGACAAGAATTTCATTTAATGAAGCGAGATTGATATTTATCAAATCCCTCAAAGCAATTCAAAAGGGGCAGGTTCTGTTAGATGAAAACATTAATTATGCCACAAAGAATATCAGCAGAAGATTGAGGAGTTCGGTGTCCGGCATTGAGAATTTAAATTTCAGCTCAGGGCTCAAGGGATTGAGAGTACCATGCATAAACATCAATATCCTCCAGGCCTTATTACAACAAGTTTCTCTTTCATCCAAGTACATAGTGCTTGTATATTTTAATTTTTATGTCTTGTTTACGAGGAGATTTTCATCCTCAACATTTATTCCATAGAGTAGCAGCAGAGTACATACAGTACAACATATTTACTCAGCAGTATAGGCGCGAATGTTTCCGCCATTTTGTTCAAATTAGGCAAATTTAATGTGCATCACCTACCTCGTTCTCCAGAGTTTTCTGTTTCTTCTATAAAAACCCAGAAGAAAGACATTGTAGGGGTTCCAGATTTCATTCAGCAAACTGTGTAGTGAGAAGTTCTTGTATACATCTTGTAAAGCTTCTGTATGAAGGATCAGAGCCTGTAGGGTCTCAGTGAGGAGGAGTTATAACTGTAATGAGGATTCTAGTCTTTGGTATCCCACAGTATGTAATATCTTCTTATGTGTTAATATAATATCTCATCTCATTGCATTTATCTTCTTGTATCATGTTCTAGAATGCGAGTGGCTCACTAGTCTTAAGTAAGGATTCATCCTAGTTGGTGCCCATACTTGGATTAGTCAAGCGCTTTAAATAGGCCTAGTCATGATATACTGTTCCATGTTCATGTCATTCATATTTTCTGCTATATTAGTTACTTGAAGAGGGTGCTTTTAAAACGCCATTGTCATGTATGGATTCTTAGTTGGATAAGCCCATATGTGGTTCTGTTGCGTATCTGGGTACCAGCCTCATGCTAAATAGTATCCCCTTCATGTTTCTTCACTGCATCCACTTTTTGATATTTGATTTCTGTGGCATATTATTTGAACTGGCCCTCTTTGCAGTAAGCTGTCCCTTAACTATCTGATGCTTTTGTATTGGAGTTTTTCATGCTGTCCCTACATTATTCTTATCTTTGTATCAGCTTCTGAGAGAGTTTGGTTCCATTTAAACTAATTTCCTTGTTCTACAAGAGATAGTAAGAGAGCTTTTGGATTGAAAACCCAAGCTATATTATGAGCTCCTTGCTATGCTAAGATGTCCTAGGCACTGGTCTATAGCAACTCTAGGTTGTCTCTAGGGGTGACAAAATTGTCTACAACAGCAGAAACTTCCTATGCTTTGTTAGCTTCCTTCTCCTGGACCACCTTGTCCATTTCAATTTCCATTTCCTTTATGTGAGCTGTTAATTGTAAAATGAGATTCATCATCTCATCTTTCTGATTAGTATCCTGTAAGACTTCCTTGGCTTGAGGATGTTTAGTACGGGGAAACTTTAGTTGTTTCTTTAATGCAACAATGTTTGAATTTTTCTTATTGATCAATTCCTCTGCATCTGTTACATTTTTAGGATCATATCATACTTCAATTACTAGTTCTTCCAAGGATTTAGTTCTAGTGTCCTTTGCCTGTGAAGATGCTTTCTCCAATTTGAGCTGATCTCTTACATTTACCATAGTGTTTTGTAGTTTCTATGCACTCATAGCTTTTGTGGTCATTGTATAATAAATCATCTCCCCTGCCTGCTTATGAAATTCAATTTGATCTATAGGATGAATATCATGGACTGGGACTTCAAAATCTGTATTTTTTATAATCTGAGGATGATTTAGGAGTCTGAACTGTAGGTTGAAGAAATGAAATTTGCATATTTTTATTCTTGTAGTCAAAGGATGAAAGTAGCCTATTCTGGATGCCAGGAGTTATTTTCAGATACTGAGAATATATTTCTATCTTAATTTCTTTAGTTATGGCTTTGATTTCTCTGTATATTTATTTGATATCCATGTCCTTTTCTAATGGTTTTTTAGATGAAAAAAATTCTATAATGTGTTGTTTCTGAATTAGTTGTGTCTTAGAAGTAGTGGGCTTTTGTTCCTCTTCAATTATTGTAGGAGGTGCATTACCTTTTTCTGCAATTTCTATATCAATCATCTCTATTATCTCTTTTCTTTATTGGCAGGACTTAGATTTGGCTTTTTACTGTATCTCAATTTGAATTTATTCTCTGTTGTAGTCTCTGCTGTATAGGATCCTTCCTCTCTGTTTCTCTTCACATTTCTGTCTTCTTGGGCTGGAGTTTGCAAAGTTTGACTAGTATCACTTTGTTTCTTTGCCTCTACCAATGTGTTCTCAACCATTCAGATTGGTTTGACAATTTCTGAATCTCTGGCTTCTTTTCATGTACTTATGGAGTTAATTTGAATTTAACTCTCATTTTACTAATAACACTAAGGGGGTCATAATACCATAGGAAAATGTGACTGAAATTGAGCTCCTATAAATTTTTTTCAGCCTCTGGACCTGCCTCTCTATTATCACAGATAAAAGGGCCAACCTGGTTCTTCAACTTGAATTGTTTTTTCTTCTTTGCTATTAAAAAATTAACAACATTTGAATTAATAATCCGCATTATGTATTCCAGGGAAAATAAACTCATAGGGAGGTATTTGGGTAGTTTATAGGGGATAAGACTTGATCCATAAAATCTTATTTTAGTGTGATTTTGGTACAAGTACCAATCACCTATCCTATTATGCTTAGACAATTGCATGACCTTCTTGATTTCATTACTAATTCTGGGCTGTATACTGTTGTTCAACAAATTGACTATGGGATGGATGAAGGAATCTATAAAATCTGTATAGGTGAACTCATTGGAATCTTTCCTTATCAGGGAATTCCAAAAGATGACTGATTGTGGGTTTCCTTCCACATCAATCTTTTGAAGGCTTATATTAAACTTCTCAGACTGAAAATATAGGAACATGTGAAATAGGAATGAAGAGTACTTGAAAACACCTTCAGAGGGTAATTTTACCAATTTGTCATGGATACAGTTAGTAAGGTATTGGGAAAAGTTAAAAATGGTAGTAGGAGGCTGACTAGGTGTAGAAGTAGACAAGAAACCAAGCACTTCAACATCAACATGTTCATATATAAAATAACCAATACTGAAAGATAACATGGAAATGATATGTCTTGTCCTTTCTGAGAATTTAGCAGAAGAGTATGGAGGATTTAGCTTGGGAATTTATACATAAGAAGGCATGAAGGTTTGAAAAATCTGGAACCTCTTGGCGAAGTCCAGATCCAAGTATAACTGAGTAAGGCCTTCAGTGGACAAAGGAACTTCATTTGGCCCAGGTTGTATGTGTAACATCTGGTTAATTGAATCTTCTGTAATAGTAAACATGACTTCTTTTTCAGGGTTTACTTTGGCTCTCTGATTTTAGAAGTAGCATGATTGATAGAGTCTAATTACTTCTGGGCATTGGTAAGTATGAGGAACAACATATTTTGGTAAATTAAAGCCCTATATGAACACTTCATTAGTTTTATTTAGGGATTTTTATTGGCTCCAACAATGGAGCTCAAGAAGGTTGAATTCTATCACTGTATCAGTAATCTTGAAGTTTGTATCAGCCAGGGGAATGTGCTCTACATATACAATAGGGGGTTGTAGAGGATTGACTGCTAGAATGTTTTTGGAAGCCATTTATTTGTTTGAGTTATCAATTCAAATATTATTTTGACCTTAGAACAGTTATTTAGGCCTGTAGGAGCACCTTTGAAAGTTTAATCAGTTTGCAAAAGGGTTTGGATAAAATAGGGGTTATTTTATTGCCTGGAAAAATGTTTTAAACTCATACAATTTAACCAAGCTGTAGTCTCTGTAACAAAAGAGAAAATTCAAGACCTTAGAGGTTCTGGAAATAATATCTAAGGCTTATAATGCTCTCCATGTGATAAAAAAATAATCTCAAGACATCAATTTTATGCAAAAAGGATGCCTAGGGCATGTAGGAAAGGGTTGAAGGTCATAGAAGGCTTTTTCAGGTCTGTAGATAGCTTCAATTAATCAAACTATGCGATTAAAAACAATCCAAGGCTTCAGAATCTGTGAAAAGATGCTTAGGGTTTACAAAATAAAGGATTTATGAAGCAACTGGGTTTTCTTTAGGTTTAAAGGCTCCTAAATGATTTGATTAACTGTATTACTTATGTAGATTAATGAATGGGTTTGTTCTTCTGAAGAATACCTAGGAAAACTAAAGTTTTGCTATGCAGGAGGGTTTCTGGAGTTTTATAAGGTTTCCTGAGGTTCTGTTGGTCTTTATAAGCACTTGGATAACTTCTGCACTATTTGTAGCAATCAAATTGGTGAATTCTATTTCAACTAGGCTTTAAAACGAAGTCGACACCATTTGTTTCAGTTAGCAATGCTTCTTCTTCACGAAAACGGTAACAGAAAGTAAAAAGAGTGCAAATGGATGGTTTATAAGCATTTTCATTCAACAATGAATGCATTGATTGCACGGTCAATTCGAATGGATGAGTGGTTTGGGTGCAGGGGAGGAAAAAAACGAGAGCGGTTTTTGGAATGAATAAAGGTGGTAAGTGGAATTAGTTTGATTGGTGTGATCCAAAACGATTAAGACACATAGAGGGGAGAGAAAGCCTGAAAACCATGCTTATTGCAAGCCTTGGGGTATGTTAAATATCACGCTAAGGAATGTGCGACAAGGGATAACCGCCGTTGGATTTGGTAAATGATGATTGGAAGGCTTAGATAGTGTGATAGAGTTGTAAGGTTTGATGGCATGGGGCCTGGGATTTCAACGATGCGAGAGGTTTATATGTATTTAAACAAAGGTTTAATACATAGTCGGGTGTGTATTATGATAGGAAAATATTATTTATATTTAACAAATGGGATGCGGGTATATATAAGTTTATAACTAGCGGGGATTATATATAGTGGGATTGGGATTTATAAACATGGTTTAATAACTTAACCTATGGGATGGTAGGATTATATAACATGTGGAGAATTTATATCATAGGTTAAAATAAATATATGGGTGGGGAATAATATCTAAAAGAATTATTTAATACAGGGTAAAAGGTAAATACAGGAGTTAATACCTTAGGTTAGTGTTAAAAATGTAATGTAACTATGGAATGTCAAAATACGCTAAGTATAGTGTAAAATCTGATGTTGGAAATAGATTTATTCATAACTGGTCCCAACATAATATTTTAGCATTTATACTTAGGATAAAGTAATTTTTTTGGGGTTTTGGGTAATTTTTGAATAAAAGGGGAATTAGTTAAAGGGCTTTTAGTTTTCTTAAGTAAAATGTGTTTTAAACATAGGAAAAGGGGATTTTTGCAAAGGAAAATGGATGATAATGGGAAAAAAGGGAAAAATGAAGGGGAAAGAATGAAAATGGAGGGGATGAAGTATTTCTACAAGTAGATGATTTTTGAAAGAAGTTAATAAATGAAATGACCAATTTTTTGCCTATCCATGATTGTAAAAACTGCTTGTACTTACCCATCTTCTACCCTAACATTTTTAATTCATTTTCATGGGTGCATTTGAGCTTGCAAAGCCTTTTTCCTTTTCCTTTTAAAACAACAAACTAACTAATTCTATCATTATTTCTTCTAAGGGCTCAAATTAAGCTATTGAGCTCCTTATTATTCTCTACCTAACTATTGACTTGCCAAGATTAAACTGTTTGGCTAGATGTTTATTCTCTATCTAACAACATGAAATTTAAAGCATGAGAGGTTAAGATTAAGCTGTTTAGCCTTCATGGATTGTGGCATTTTAACAAGTTGCACACAATATTTATTTTGCAGTAAAAGTAAATAGTAGTGGCATTTGGATTTGCATCACTTTCATGTTTTATTTTTTATCTCTTTTTGTTTGGGGTCCATTTTCATATTCTTTTTGATATTTTTTCTTTCAAGTCATTTGAGTTTTCTTTTAGGACTTTTACCCTCTTTAAATTTTTTTTATTTTTCTAATATGGGAAAACACCTTGCAAAAAGAAAAGTATGTACATATTACAAGACTAATCGAAGTCAATTCAAAATTTTGAATCCCATTATTATGGGACCCTAACAACTGTAATCTCTCCCTTAACCTCTCTTATATGTCTTTTGTTTTAACTCTGTCTTCTAACCTTGTCTTTCATTTTTAACCTTTGACTGAATCTTTTTATCTGTCACTGTTCCTTAACTATGTTTTTGTTTGTCTTTATCTCTGTGCAGCCGCTGCATAATTCTATTTTTTCTTTACTCTGTCTTTCAATTTTAATAAACCTCATTGTTTTTGGAATAATTGTATGGTCTTTATCGATCATGATCCATCACTTCTTTTGTTTATTCTTGTGTTCCTAATCCTCTGATGGAAAATGTTTCTGGATCATTACCCATAGAATATAGTTTGAATAATTCTTTGGAATTTGGAAACACATTTTGATTATTGCGTTTTTCTGTTACATTGATCACCTATAGAATAAAAACAATTTGTTACTAAAAAATAGGATCCTGCACCATGGGGAGCAATGGAGGCTTGTAGGTAGTAGGGAAATTTATGGACAGAGTCCAGATATTGGGGTTTCTAGTTTCTGTGTTTAGTTGTGACCTTTCGGGTCTTTAGAAACGTTGTAGGGGTTAGCACAAAGGTTTCGGGAATTTTACCGCGACAGCATAGGATTTAAAAATATGTCAAAGGGGATCAATGGTTTCATTGGTATGGAGCGGAGGCTGCTCCGGTGTATCGCACGGGGTGTAAGTGGTTAGTGGTATTGGTTGGAGGGCATGCGATAAAGCGAGGTGGCAACACATGGCAGAAGGGAGGGGTGTGCAAACCGCCTATTTCGCAAGCCCTCCAAGGTTTTAAACCTCATGCATTTAGATTTGTGAAAAGGCATGTGGGCCGTCGGATCCGATGGAGAGGATCAGACGGCAGTCAGGTGAGAATGGATAGTGGGTTTACTTGATAGGTGGGGTCAGGATTTGAAATGACGCGGTGGATTTAAATAATGAAGTGGAGATGAGGTCATATTTAAAGCGGAGGTTCTTAAATATAAAAGTGAGTTGGGCCTTTCAATATAACGGGGTCGAGATTTTAATAAATCAGGGTTTATTAACATGGGACTCGGGAAAATATTTATTTCAAAACAATGTAAAAATGGGTATTTACATTGTTTCGAATGAAACCGAGTAAAATGGGTGAAGGGGAAAGTATTTTAGTGAAGAAAATGGGGTTTTTAGCATAGTGAAAAGAGGTTTTAAGAAAGGGGCAAGGCTAAATGAGGGGATTTTCAAGGTAAACATGGGTTTTCAGAGCATCTGGGTATCGGGAAAAGGTAAAATGAGAGATAATGAATAGGTTAAATGGAAAATAATGCAGGTAGTGAGATTTCTGAAAATAAATGATAATCAGGGAATGTTATTTTTAGCAGACTATATAAAATACACAATCATATAGTGATACTATAGAATATAGGAGACTAACACCTAGGTTAACTGTTGGTTTGCCTGTATGGTTATTTTTGACCTCGGTGGTCTCGAGTGCTTCAACCTCTATTCAACCATCCCCTCCGCCTGAAAAACATCATGTTGATTCTAAGGTGGACCTCTCCCCTTCTTTGCCTATTTCTTCATCCTCCTCTTCTACTTCACCTGGTGAAAGTCTAGATTCTAGTAACCAGGTGGCTAAGAAGAAGAAGAAGAAGATGAAGAAGAAGAAGTCAGATAAGCGAAAGGCTAATGCTACAGCTATTGCTCCTAAGACACCTTCCATCAATAAACCATCCAACCTTCCACGGAAAGTCAAATACCCTTGCATGCTATGTAAGGGTGACCATCTTCTTCGAGAATTCCCTGGCATCCCCAAGGTGCTCGAGCATGGTCCGACGGTTGTCTGCCATTGCTTTTGTCTTCTGGAAGTCATGTTGGTGAAACATCTTCGACTAGTATTGATAAGACTCGTAAGAAACAGGGTAAGATCACAAATCCCTATAAGTTGCGTGAAGGACATTACCCCATTCACATTTGTCCGTACATGGATAAAGCAACGAAAGTATTGGAAAAACCTACAGTTTCTGTGTCCCACCTTCCAGTTGGTTACCAGAAGCTTTCTTTGAGTCCTCCACTAGTTGATCGAATGATCGATCAAGATTCATCTTTGGTCGATCCTGCTCCCCCAGAAATTCAAAATCACGAATCCATTCTTGACCAAACATTGGTCGTGGAATCGGTCGATCTGATCTTGCCTATGGTTCATCATGTATTTTCCATCAAAAGTGGCTCTCATACGCCTCACATTCTTCTTGTTTCTTTAGATTCTTCATACTTGGAGAAATATCCTCCCATTCCTGTGGCTCAAGAAGCTACTCCTCTAGCTCCCACAAAGGTGGTACAAGAGGATGCTCCTCTTGCTCCCGTAACAAAATGGGATGAACATAACATTCCTATGGTACCCCCTTCAAGTAGTTTGGTTGCTTCTTTCGATTGGAGTAGATTAGGAGGATACCATATTCCTTCTTATGCTCCCTTTGAGATCACGGTATAGGCCTTTAATGTGGTCTTACCTAGCACAATTATAGATGAAGGCGCGTCTGTTAGTATTATGTCTTCAATTACTTAGCAAGATTTTGGTTCTCCATCGCTTGTACCTATTACACATAATATTTTGGCTTTTGACAGAGGAACTAGTCAATCGTTACGAATCCTTCCAAAGTTTCCTATTACTTTGGGAGGGAAAACCATCTATATAGATGTGATGGTGGTACAAGGCCCCTTGGATTTTAATTTCCTCTTGGGGTGCAAATATGCTTATACCATGGGCACGATTTTTTCTTCCCTCTTTCATGTGATATGTTTTCCACATGAAGATCGAATCATGACCATTGATTAGCTTTCATTCTTTGGTCCTAATATGACATCTGGTCCACCGTTATCCCTTCTCGATCTTTATCCACCAGTTGTATCTTCCCTACCGTAGGTTAATTATGTGGCCACTTGTTCGTTGCCTTCATCTAATGATAGTGCCATCGAGTACCATCTAATGGGGGCATTCAATCGTGATTTCCGAGATGTTGTTATCCCATCAGATGAGAACCTCTTGAAAGCCATGAATTCTTATTCGACATGATGATTTTTCGGTGGAGCATGGTTCATATTCTTGTGTCGATCTCCTTAAAAAATGAAACAAGGTCTGTGGAGCATGGTTCATCTTCTTGTGTTAAGATCTATAAAAAATGAAACAAGGTTTTCAGATCATAGTTCACTTTCTTATGTCAAGCTCCTTAAAAAATTAACTAAGTGCGTCAGAGCATGGTTTCTTTTCTTGTGTCAAGCTCCTTAAAAAATGAACCAAGGGCGTCAAAGCATAGTTCGCTTTCCTGTGTCAAGCTCCTTAAAAAATGAAACAAGATCTTTAGAGAAAAGTTCTTTTCTTGTGTCAAGCTCTTTAAAAAATAAAACAAGGTGTCATGAGGATAGTTCATTTACTATGTCAACTTCGTTAAAAAAATGAATTAGATCTCATAAGGATAGTTCTTTTAATGTGTCAACCTCGTTTAAACAATGAAACACGTTGATGTTCAATTTGATTCTTTGATAAGATCTCATAAAATTCCAGTCGAGTCTTTCTCTTCATCTTGTAATTGAACCTTCACTCCATCCGCATTTTATTAGTTGCAGATGGACTAAAGATTGGGGGGAATGTACCTCAAATTGAGTCACCATGCTGGGGGCATGCCCATTTTTCACTTTTCAAGCATAGTTTATATGTGTTTCAAGCTTGTGTAACAATGAAACCAATTCCAAGCATAGCTTTCCCTAATTTCAAGCTTGTGTAAAAATGAAACCATTCTTATTTTACCTCTCGTGATTACCATTTTATCATCCCGTTTTTTCGAACGAGCTTTGGTTTTCTCATTCCATCATCATCATCTTCTTGGCCGATCATAAGCCTTGACTTGATTGTTTTACCCATTCCTGAGGAATATCTGCAATGAGTGGTCTTGTTAGACAACCTCTTGACCTTTACTTATTCTGAGTAGTTCCGCCATCGCTGGAACCAGTTGCTACCCTTAATACCACTCGTTCCTCTAGGTGGAGTCATCTTCCATCTCTTTTCTGAATCTTGAATATTGAAAATATTGCTGAGACTCTTTTCATTTTGAACTCATTAAAAGGCTACGAAACAATATATACCCAGTATACGTTTACCCCTTTTTCGAGTTGGGATGGATTATTTAAGAAAAATGAATACCTTAGCCTATCACGATTAAGAGGTTCTCTTAGACATAGTTTTCTACCTTTTTGGATATGTGAGACTACTTAAGAAAAGGGATTTCTAGAGTTTTCTTTTCTGCTTCTTTTCAAACTCTATAAACATGAAAAGATGCCGAGTTATTCCTTTTTCAAACTCCTTAAAACCTAAATGACATCAGAGATCGTCACCATGATGTTATCGAGTTCCTCCTTCCCAGGGCTCGTAAAATGTACTAGGATGGATTTGTCCGAAGGAAAAAATTACATGACAAGCATATGATATCACCTTCAAGCTTGTTACCAAAAATAATTGGGGTACTTGGCAGCAATGGTGGGGGAAAATGGAACCAGTTCTCAGTTGTGTCGGTAGAATGTCGTTTTTGAAGATGACACTCATTTGCATTTGTGTCGAGTTCGGGACATCTAATTTCATCATTTTTTCCTCCATGGGTTTGAGTAATCTATTTTTACCTCCTATATGCTCTTTGCCACGTCATCATGACCTCATATCCTTTGATGTCAAATACTACCAAATTCCAGAGTCATGTCGCTGATATGTTCAAGAGACCTCAGATCCTTTGATGTCAAATACTACCAAATTCCAGAGTCGTGTCGCTGATATGTTCAAGAGACGTTTCCTTTTGTAGTTTTCAACCTCTGATCCTCTGTTTGATCCTAATTCATTATCATATTATTCCTCTATCTCATGTCGATGATGTGGGAAACATTATAGCCCGCCTTCAACCAGTTCACTTCCTGTCGACTTCAGCTCATTATCCAGGAAGTTGATTTAGAGACTCCCTTTAGGTACCTTGGAGCTTGCATGCCTCAATGGAAATTTCTTTGCATTAGACGTCAGGTCCTCATCATTAGCCTTCGATTGAGTGATTCTACAGGTGTTCAATGCCAGATCACTGTTCACATTCCGTGGATTGTACTAGTTGTACCTTGAGAGCCATTGTCATTATTGGTGGTTTATATTGTGCCTATTAACAACTTTCATCATTGGCTAGTAATCAAGTGATTTTATTACATGTTCGACTTCAGCTCACTCATTTGTATGCTTGAATGTTTACTTTTTCAAGTCAAGATGGAGTGCAAGACCCTGGGTTTTGTCTGATAAAATCCAGGCTGCGAGATTGTTTTGGTTTATCGTGACTATATGCATGACTCTTTTGATTGGAGGGCTTTGACCATACCTGAGTCTATTTTTTGATCCTTATTACTGTATGGCTCTGTCCATACCTCGAATCATGTTCTATATGTACTCTATTATGGATGGCTACGCCCATACCACATGTTCATGTATCAAAGATATCAGTTGTATTTGTACTTGCAAGTCTTCTAACGGTGATGTTTGGTTGAATGTGTTCTCGTAAAGAATTTCACTCCTCCCTCTCTGTCTCGGACCTCATGCTTTAGGGGGCATATGTTACACAACATTTTTTCATGATCCTTGCAATCCCCATCCCGCACATTGGAGGACCATTTCTGTGAGTTATGTGTATTGTCATACCTTGCCAAAAGTGTCATTGCATCCCTTTCCATGAGGAGAACATTTCCTATGTTGACCATTCCTGGAGTAGACTTTGAAAAGCACATGATTTTGGGTCGGCGCTAGTAGGGAGTTATGGCCTCACACCCATAGAGAAATTAACACTGGGCCTCGTGCCCATTGGCGCCTTGTCTCAGTGGACTGCTTGCACTGCGCTATTTTTGGAAAGTTTTTTAAAATAGAATCGAAGTTTCCATTGCCAACCACTTTGTGCGTGGAGTCAGCATGGATTGTTTGACTGAATAATGTCAAACACCTTACTTTGGCTTCTTGTTCCCTAAATTTAAGAAACCTCCCAAAGGATAAGGCCTCCCTTCCACCATATGAGGGATCCCAACCTCCTCCTCCTCTTCTATAAATACATCTCTCTCACATAGATGTAGCTAGCTGAACATTTTGTACAATAGCTGAACATTTTGTACAATAGATTAACATGTTGTACAATAGATGAAATGGTTGAATAACTGAACAATATGATATAGCTAGTGTGAGATAGAGTAGAGAGAGAGACCTATTTTCGAGAGAGAGCCAAGGCTTTTTGTCCCACCAAGTATAATTCATCGATTAATGATTGAGATGCGTTTACCTGGACCCACTGAAGGAGGCTGCGACATCAAGGCTCATTTAGTCGTAATCTCTTTCTTTCTCCTTATTAAAACATGACTGATGATTTTGTTCTTGTCTTGCATTTGATATGATTAATCTTGTGAAATGTATTTAGTTCTCCTTGACCAATTAAATATTTATGAATGCAAGTATGTTTTCGTATGCTACTATCATTTTCTGATCCTTGTGTAGGCACCTGAGTACCACCGTTGAAGGACCGTGACGTGTCAGGACAAAGATCAGGAGACCACTACCACAGCTACGCCAACTGCATTGGAACAAAGGTAGGAGATCTATCCCATCTCAGTTTCATTCATTAAATAGGAATCCAAGCATTAGCATGTCCTCTTGCTGCTAGACCCACCCTAGGGCTAGAGGGATCGCCTATGTCCACAGAGGGGATTTACCTGCACAACAAATACCTAAATTGTAGAGTGTACATTTAAAAATTACTTATGTACTGAGGGAAATAAAATAGGAATGGGGTTAAATTTAGATTTGACCAGCAAAATTATCAAAATTGAACCAAAAATTGAAATGACACAGTTGCCCATTGAGGCTAATAACGGGGGCCTTCAAGACGGTATGGCGAGGATTGGTCATAGGTGTACAGGCTGAATGTCATTTTATGATTCCATATTTTGCCTACAGACCTCCACTCCCTTATTCTGGTGATTTCCACTTAATCCATTATGAAGAGGTCGAATGTACTGAGCACACCTGGTTCTTTAGCAGAGAAATCCTGAGCAAAATGAATAAGCCACCACTGCATGTTCCACGCAGAAGCATGTATTGTATTTGAATTGCGAACCGGAATTGGGATTTTAGAGGGGGTATCAAGTGGTAAGCAGTATTGAAGGGGGGGAACCATCAGAAGCATTGGGGTGGAGCAGAAGTGACAAAGAGATATAGAAGTCTTAGTGGTAATGGTATGTGTGCCAACATGTAGTATTCCCAAATGGGGAAAGCAACAATATATCACATAAACATGGAAAGTAGCAAAAATATCAATAGATTAAGACATGAGATAACCATGGATCCATTCCATTATGATTACAATAGAAAAAATAGGTACAAATACTTGAGGAAAAGATCACTCAAGTTGGGAAAACAAGTCTCCCATGAAAGCATACACCTAGATGTGAAATGCTGCTAATACAATAAAAGTTGGAATGTCAAAAATGCATTGTCTATAAGGGGATAGTTACATATGAGAATGGAAATAAATGTATATGATACTACAATGCTCCAATAGTGCAAGGAATATAGATCCAAGCCCCAAAACATATTTCCATGACAACCCAAAAAAGGTTTCCAGAAATACACGCTATACAAAATATAGAAAATTTGGCCCTACGGATGAATAATCTCTGCAAACGAATCACTTATAGGAGGTGGCTGATCTGAAATATGAAATGGATGATCCTCCTCCAATAGATCTCATAAATGAAGGGGTGATCCCCTCAAAGGAAACACAACTCCTCCAACTAGGGCAATAAACCCACTGCAGCATCTACTCTCTAAAATAACATAGATATAGACTGATACTGTGTTGTATGGGATAAGAATATGATGGCCTGATGCTAAATGTGTCAAATTAGCTCTAGGGCCTTCTTAACTGGCCTCCAAAGATAAATGAAACTCCCTCCAATGAGATCTAGCTCAGAAATCTCCCAAATCAATTCCACAACTTCTGCCCTGCAACACAAACACAAATCCTCAACAAGAAACTGCACTATACATTAAGACTGAAGATTTGGCCCAATGCCTAATAGTGGAATGCAGTGAAAAACTCCTCCAAAATATTATCAATGGAAGAGGTTGGATTCCTGATCAGGAACACCCAGTGCTAAATAAAAATTGCAATATTAGCTAAAAAGTTGAAGAGAGAAACAAGTCTAAGCAGACTAAATCAAATAATAATATCAAACATGAATAATATGGTTGCCATCCTCTTCCTTATATAAGAAATGAGATTTCTAACCCTTAGCCACATTCATTTATGACACTACTTCCATGCAAGGTGTCTCCATCTAAAACTGCGTTGTCTCTTCATAAATGTCCACTCCTCCATGACAACGCTGTTGATTTGTTCAAAGTTGACCTACTCCACATGCTCTAGCCCCTGTTCACACCATAGGGTGCTTTATTAAGCTGAAAAGATGATCCACTTTCACATTAGAAGTAGTTTTATTCCTAATAAATATTTTTATGAGTCTCCCTACCCACTTATTCATCAAACAAGAAAGAAAAATTAGATTTTAATATTCCAATTAGTTGCATGCTAATTTAGGAATATTACAATCCTCCCCTCCCAAATGATGCGTGTCCTCAAGCAACTGTAAGGATATATATCAAAAATATAGGGAACCTTCATCCCTATGTGAAGCTCCATCCTCCAAGCTATCATCCATATAAAATGAATCACCCTCTAGAATGACAATTCATAGAAAGACTCCTCCCATGTGAGAGGCTCCTCCCAAGGACATAAATCAATCATATGGATCCCTTCATAAAGAAGTAAGTGATATAATGTAGCAGCCATATAATGTCTCATGCTCCCCTTGAAGCATGAAGAAATGTGGGAAATTTCATTCCCAATGGACATATCCAACCAATGTGTCATCCCTCCAATCATGTCCCCAACAATAATAAGAACATCATCAACATATGGGATCACAATCAAAGTCATACTAGTTGCCATATGTAGTAATGGATAAGGAAAATGGTCCCTCAACTGAAATCAGTGTAGTTTTACTCCTGAATGCATCAGAATATGGCATGATGAGTGGTTTCCCAGCCACTTGTTTGCTACCCCAATCTCCTCACAAGTTTGGAGAAGGTGTATGGTGAAAATTGAGCATACCCTGCATAAGATATCATCTCCCAAAGATCTCCTAGGGAGTGGCCATCATCAATGCTGCTTATGGATTCAAGTAGACCATGAAGTCTAGAAGGAAAAGGGCCCCCTCTAAGAGCAATGCTCTGCGCATGTATGATAAGGAAATGCAAATAGATAGTAAATGAATCATGATGTACAAAAATACAATCTTTACCATGTACTTGGTTCAAGCTAGTAAGGTGGCTCATATATGGGCCTCCTCTCACTCCCAATGAGAAAGGAAGTGGTTGTGATAACTCTACTAAAGATTCATGTATCTCCTTATCCTTGAAATAATCCATGCATTTCCTCATATGTTGGTGCATCTCCTCTTTGAAGCCTTCCCAAATTAATCCCTCCAGGATAGTACGCTATGCTCTTATAAAACCAATGGGTTTGGAGAGAAAACCCTCATATGCTGCATCTAGTAAATTGTCATTGAGATTAGAAGCTCTAGTCAAGAAGACTCTACTATGAAAATAGATGACCCCATCTATCACTGCATATCTCCCATCAAATAACTAGTCATTAAGCACTCTGCATGAAAATAGATCTTTGGAGTATTCCACTAATAGCTGGGATCTCCAATAAGGGTCAATACTCAATAATGATAGTGCTACTGATCTATCATGTGAAGCAATTGTCATGTTTCTTCCCTCTTATTTGACATCTCTCATTCCAAACTCATACACTGGAATGCTGCAATCTTGCCTCTGCTGCTCCTTCTGCAGCTAGTCATGCTCTAGGAAAAGTGGAAGTTTTGGAGGCTAGCCTTCCACGAGAAGCTATCGCCCATCAATTTTTTTTTGAGTTTGGCCAATGTAAGCATTTCTGGCCACCAACCTCTACCAAATGTGGAAGTATCTTCTAATTCTCCAAAGCTATGGAGTGGTCTCCATGTACCCTAATGGTGCCATTCATCCCTGAAATATCTTCTCTCAACGCAATATGTTGGGTGAGAGTGGGTAATACTGATGTTGAGAGAATGTCTCCCTTCTCCTTGAGCTTACCCTAGACTCTCTGCGCTATGTCAAGTCTTCCCAAGGTGCTCACCCCTCTGGAATCAATGAGTGGTGCAAATAGATTTGAAGCATCTCCCATCATCTCCTGATTTGGTGGTCTCCCAAGTGGAATGCCTCCATGTAATGAGACATAAATTTCAAGAGTAGACTATACCCATGAGTGGACTGCTTTGTCCTTTCTCTCACTATGCAAATCAGTCTGCCTCTTCTATGCATAAATCTTTTGAAATATATAGGGGTGTGTGTCCCTAATCATATGATGTTGGTCTTCCTCCCTATCCTCTTCTTCCTTCTTCAAGTTCTCACAACCTATCCATGATGGCACATGCTACTCAAGGATTGTGCCATGATATCTACATGTGATATTATTTGAAACTTCTTGCAAACATAGAAGGGCTCCTCTCATTGGAGAAATTTCCCCATCTTCCTCTCTATGAGGTGCTAGATCTGCTCCCGATGTGACATCACAGTTACCTCTTGCCTTCTCTTCCACTTCATCATGAGTGGAGGTTACCTCATCATCATTAAGAGGCCCTGTGCCTTGATCCTCTTTTAAAAAGGAGATATCCATGTCTTTCTTTTGAGAAGAGAGCTCTTCTTGAAGTGGGGATCTTGCCTCAAGCAAGGTATTTTGCAATTTCTTAACACCCTCAATAATTTTCTGAAATGGAGTTGGGTTTATAGATCCTTCAAACCCATCCAAAGGTTTTTTTTTTTTTTTTAAGCTTGTCTAGCTCAACGAAGGATGTTTCCAAATGTTTTTCATCAAACCTTTTGACTATCCTCCTAGTGAACCTTTCATAAGTATATATATTTGAATTATTTAATGAAAATGATTTAAATAACCACTAGGAATAAGCCTTACCTTCAAGATGCAGCGCTTCTATTCTAATGGCTTCCTCTTCTAAAACTTGATGCAGCTGAAAATATGTGTCTAGTTCCTTCACCCAAGCCTTGGTTGTGGTATTTTTTGAGATTGCAACAAGATGAGGAGCTTAGTGGAAAGAAGTCGCCTTCACTAAGTGGGCCCGCAGGCTATTTTTGGCGCAAAGTCTATTTTTAGACTATGTCTATTTTTAGACATATGGATCATGTTCTATGAAGGATGCTATTTGTGGATGGTTGGTCAAGTTGGGAAAAATAGATGGACTTCTATTTTTAGACAAACTGGGCGGAATCTATTTTTAGATTGCCAGTCTAAAAATAGATATGTCAAATATTATTAGCTCTTAATAATATTTGGACTCTAAACATTATCTTATCCTCTTGGAGCACTTCAATTCAAGTCACGGATGTGGCACATGCAGCTGACAGAAGGAATTACGTTATTCCTAGGTTTTAGTGGAGCTATTGCATGGTTGAATTCAGTTAGACCTCATGTGACAGAGTTTGGTGGAGTTGATGAGACAGTTAATGGAGTTGTGTTCAGTTTAACTTAGTTGAGCTAGTTGTATCTAGTCTAACTGATTGATACAATTAGTGAGAGTGTTGTGAATTAATTATTAATTAATTCACTAATTATAAACTCATAAATCAACTAAAGAATACATCAGTTAACTTCAGTGCATGGACAGTTTCAGTGGAGACCAGTGAAGAGGTAGGTGAAAGAGCAAGTGTGACTATCAGTTGTGACCATACTGGTGCATGATTTTGCACCACACATTGATGGAGATGCCAATGAGGATTTTACGGTACATACCCGATTAGAGTTCAGACACAGATCTGGAAATTATCCATATTAGATTGCCTGATGAAATTTGGCTAACTTGAGGTGGAATGATTGGAGCATGTGTTTTGTATGATCGGAAACGTGTAGTGTGTAACAATTAGGGATTCTTGAGAGCTTGTGAGGAGTTTGTACAATGAAGTTGTTACATGATCTCCCTCAATTATAATATACGAGATAGTTGGGGTTTTCGGCATCAGGCTTTCCCATAAATACTGTGTTTATATGTGTGATTGTTTATGGTTTTAATGTGCGCATACGATTGTTTATATTTCTGCAAATTGATGATCAATAGTAGAAGAGATTATGTATTATGCATAAAGCTCAAATAGTGTGTGATCAGGATAATCTCGGTGAATAATTGAACAGTTATTCAAATTTCTACATGGTATCAGAGTAGTATTGATCATTGGAGCAATTGAAAAACATTGAAGCAGTTGAGTTTTGTGCTGGTGGAATTCGAATTTACAGTAGTGTTTTCTTGGTGTCGAAGTTGAGATGTCTTTCAACGGATTGCGATTGGAGTATGCCCTTGAGGGCAGCTCGAATTATATTGCATTGAAGGATAGGATGGAGGCGGTGCTGGATGACAATGGGTTGAAGGAGTTCATAGATGCAGAAATTCCAAAGCCTACTTCTAGTGATCTTGAATGGTATGCGTGAGGCCTTGGCAAGAAAACGACAAAGTGTGAAGAGTTCTGTTGGAGGGCGTGAAGGATCGGTCAGTGTCCTTCATGGTAAGGCTACTCCATTCTTGATGTGGAAAGCGTGATAGATTTATTCCAAAGCAAGAGCGACTAGAGGAAGTTGGCACTCAAGGATAAACTCAGAAACATAAAGATGGAGAAAGGCGATAGTATGCCCAAGTACCTCACGAAATTCATCCAATGTAGGGATGAGCTGAGAAGTGTGGGGTTGATTTTAGATGATGAGGAATTGGTGAGCTTGGCTCTCCTTGGGCTTTCGAAGAGTTGGCATTACTATCAGGACTTTGTCAATGGTCGGGAGAAATTACCAGGATGGGAGCGACTTTGGTCGGATCTTGTGCAAGAGGAGATAAGGCGAAGTACCACGGACGGATCGTCATCAAAGAACTCTGATGAAGAGAATTTCGCTTTGGCTGCCAAAGCAAAGAAGGGGAAGAGCAAGAAAGCTTCTCATTCCGGTGCGAAAGGCAAGAAGCAGGACATGTCCAAGGTGAAGTGCTTTCAACGCATGCAACACGGACATTATGCCACAAATTGTCCCTAGAAGAAGAAAAATAAGCAGGCTGCTGGATCTGCAGCTGAAGAGGCCTTAGCCTCGCAGTTTGAGCTGGATTTTTCGCTGATCGCATGCTTGGTCTCAATTATGGTGGGATCAGTGTGGTTTCTGGACAGTGGTGCGTCTTTTCACATGACAGGAGATCGAGATTTGTTTACTGATCTGGATGAGAAAGATCTTGGAGTGCACATCGATATGGGTGATGATGGTAGATACAGTGCGACCGGTATCGGTACCATTTCCTTTGAGAGGGAGTCTGGTAAACCCTTCGTATTGAAGGAAGTGATGCATGTTCCAGGATTGAAGAAGAATCTTATCTCTGTGCCGATGTTAGAAGGCAAGGGATATGATGTTGTCTTCAGTGAGGGAAAGGATTTCCTGCACAGTAAGACAACTGGAGAAACCCGAAAGATAGGGGTTCGAGTCAAGAACCTTTATCAATTGAAAGTAGATGGCTGTGCAGCAATGGCATGCAAGGCAGAAGGAGTGGTGAGCCAGGATGATGGCGAGTTGTGGCACTGGAGATTGGGCCACCTTCACCATGGAGCTTTGAAGATATTGCAGCAGATTTCTACTGGACTTCCTAAGGGTACTCTTGCGCAGTCAGATTAGTGCAAGGGATGTACCTTGGTAAAATTTGTGAAAGCCACCTTTCACGAGAAGGATAGTCACACCACGACGATCCTTGAGAGAATTCACAAAGACATGTGTGGACCTTTCTCAACAGCTTCGACAGTAAAGAACAGGTATTATGTGATATTTGTTGATTATTTTTCTCGTAAGTGTTGGATCTTCTTCATGTAGAAGAAGAGCGAGACATACTCAAATTTCTGTGAGTTCAAGGCATTGGTTGAGAAAGAATCGAGGAAGTAGGTGAAGGCTCTTAGGAGCGACAATGGTGGTGAATTCATCTCTGGCGAATTCAAGGACTTTTGCAGCGCAGAAGGAATTCGAAGAGAGCTCATAGCACCTCATAACCCACAGCAGAACGGGGTTGCTGAGCAGAAGAACAGAACGATCGTGGGTGCTGCATGGGCGATGTTGCATGATCAAGGCCTACCCATTCACTTGTGGGCGGAGGCATGCAATACTACAGTATATGTGCAGAACCGTTGTCCTCACAAGATACTTGGCATGAGTACACCGGAGGAGGCATTTTCTGGCAAGAGGCCTGATATTTCCCATTTGAGGATTTTTGGCTCACCTGTCTATATGCATGTGACGAAGGATGCCAGGAAGAAGCTGGATCCGACCGTAGAGGTTGGGATATTTGTGGGGTACACTGATACACCCCACAACTATCGTGTGTATTTTCCAGACAGTCGCAAGACTGTTGTGCGACGGGATATCAAATTTCAGGAGGAGAAAGCCATGAAGTGTTTGCTTGAGAGGAAGCCACACTTGCATGCAGATGAGGAGCTATTAGTGGAGGAGCTATTAGTTCCTAAGGATGAGTCTCAGGATGTGGATCAGCCACAAGATGAGGTTCATGTAGTGGAAGAGACCACTCATGCAGCGCCAACCATCAGAGGGTGGAAGCGCACTACAGAAGCTAAGCGACTGGCTCAAGATGCAGAGAAGGTTGTAGGAGCACCTACATCACAGTGCAGACAGAGACAGTCACCTAACTAGTATACTGGATACATGGCTCTTATGAGCAAGTGTATCGTGACAAAGCCATCCTCTTTCAAGGAAGCTGTGGAGGATCCCGCATGGGTAGATGCCATGGTGGAAGAGTATGATTCGATTGTCAGAAACAGTGCATGGGAGATTGTCTCGAGACCAGAAGGGAAATCAATGGTGGGTTCGAGATGGATCTACAAAGTGAAGCAGGCAGCTGACGGGAGTGTGGAGAAGCACAAGGCAAGATTTGTTGCTCGAGGCTTCTCACAGATTGAGGGGATCGATTATGAAGAGACCTTTGCACCTGTCGCAAGGTATTCTTCCATACAGACGATTCTTGCTCTCTCAGCGCAGATGGGGTGGCACATTCATCAGATGGATGTGAAGACTGTGTTCCTCAATGGAGTGATTGAGGAGGAGGTGTACATAGAGTATCCCAAAGGTTTTGAGATCTTCAGCAGTGAGTCGCATGTGTGCAGGCTCAAGAGAGCGCTTTATGGGTTGAAACAAGCACCTCATGCTTGGTACACATGGATAGATAGTTATTTCACCAGACTTGGATTCTCCAAGAGTGAGGCGGATCCAAACCTATACCAGATTGTGGTGGAGGGTAAGTTTCTGATCATTGTAATTTATGTAGATGATTTGATTTTGACAAGTGATGAGATGTTGATACTCTCATGCAAGGAGGATCTTGCAAAAGAGTTTGAGATGAAGGACTTGGGCCTCCTTCATTATTTCCTAGGATTGTACCCATGTGCCACAGTTGATGGACCTGCTTGTTTCTGTGTATATAAACCGTAGATATCGCAGAGGTTCAACATGCAAGGCTGCAAGCCTTTTGACACTCCTCTTCCGGTGGTTGGAGGAAGGAGGATGCTACTTCAGCGGAGGTAGTGGATGCCACTGTCTATCGACAGTTGGTGGGGTCGCTTATGTATCTGGTCAATACACGACCCGATATATGCTATGCTGTTAACTAGCTTTCGCAAGCTATGGTTAAGCCTACCAAGCTCTTCTGGAAGGCAGGCAAGCATGTATTGCATTATCTTAGTGGCACATCGGGATATGGATTGTAGTTACGATACTTGGATGAGGTGAAGCCGTAGGCTTCATGGATGCAGACAAGGTGGAGCCCAACGTATAGAAAGAGCACAATCAAGGGATTTTCGTGATCGGGTCGACAATGCTTTTGGTACAAAGAGAAGTTATGTATCCGTGGCACTCACTTTTAGTAGAGGCTGCGAGTATATGGCGCGAGTTCGGCCGCATGCGTAGGCTATATGGATGAGAAAGATATTTGGTTTCAAGTTGTCTTGCCTACACTTAGAGCCCATTAGTGATTATCGTGAGACAAATGTTGCATCAAAACTCTCGGTTGATCCAATATTTCATGATAGATCTAAACACATTGACATCCGGTATCATCATATCAGAGATTGTGTGCAGCGGAAGATCATGTTACTTTCATACATTCCTACGGAGGATCAAGATGTTGATATCTTGACGAAGGCGCTCACCAGGAGAAAATTCGAATACCACAGGGGCAGGATAGGGGTTGCAGATAATCCTTATCTTGTTGAGAGGGAGTGTTGAGATTGCAACAAGATGAGGAGCTTAATGGAAAGAAGTCGCCTTCACTAAGTGGGCCCGCAGGCTATTTTTGGCGCAAAGTCTATTTTTAGACATATGGATCATGTTCTATGAGTTGCAGGATGCTATTTGTGGATGGTTAGTCAAGTCGGAAAAAATAGATGGACTTCTATTTTTAGACATACTGGGCGGAATCTATTTTTAGATTGCCAGTCTAAAAATAGATATGTCGAATATTATTAGCTCTTAATAATATTTGGACTTTAAACATTATCTTATCCTCTTGGAGCACTTCAGTTTGATGCCTGGATGTGGCACATGCAGCTGACAGAAGGAATTACGCTATTCCTAGGGTTTAGTGGAGCTATTGCATGGTTGACTTCAGTTAGAACTCATGTGACAGAGTTTGGTGGAGTTGATGAGACAGTTAATGGAGTTGTGTTCAGCTTAACTTAGTTGAGCTAGTTGTATCTAGTCTAACTGATTGATACAATTAGTGAGAGTGGTGTGAATTAATTATTAATTAATTCACTAATTATAAACTCATTAATCAACTAAATAATACATCATTTAACTTCAGTGCATGGACAGTTTCAGTGGAGACCAGTGAAGAGGTAGGTGAAAGAGCAAGTGTGACTATCAGTTGTGACTATACTGGTGCATGAGATTTGCACACACATTGATGGAGAAGCCAATGAGGATTGCGCAGTAAATACCAGTGGGATTTGAACCTGGATCTGAAAATTATCCATATTGGATTGCACAGTAGAGGCAGGCTAACAGGTGGAGCAGATTGGAGCATGTGTTTTGTATGATCTGAGCTTGTGTAGTGTGTAACAATTGGAGATTGTACTGAGAGCTTGTGAGGAGTTTGTACAATGATTGTTACATGATCTCTATCATTATAATATACAGATAGTTGGGGGTTTTCAGCTTTAAGCTTTCCCATAAATACTATGTTTATATGTGTGATTGTTTATGGTTTTAATGTGCGCATGCGATTGTTTATATTTCCGCAAATTGATGATCAATAGTAGAAGAGGTTATGTATTATGCATGAAGCTCAAATAGTGTGTGATCAGGATAATCTCGGTGAATAATTGAACAGTTATTCAAATTTCTACACTCTTGGGTGACCCATCAAAAGTTGATAGAAAGAATCTACCTAAATCATGCTGCTGACACCTTTTGCTTCTATATTGGTTGCTAGGACTTCCATTCTCCTTGATCTTGAAAAACCCTTGGAAGCTCAGATAATCTCTGAATTTTTGAGATTGGGATTCATACTCTTGAAGATAGTCACCAAGAGTCTCCTCCTTTGGCACATCTCCTTCCTCTATCTCTCTTGATATGAACATAGGCATGCTAGAGTGTAGTAGATCTGATTGTGTGGCTGAATTGTCACACCCATAATATGAAGAAATGGAGCTTTCTTAATGTGTAAATATTCTTGAGGGATCTTCAAGTATTTCCCTCCTCGTTCCCCTGATTTCTCTATTAAGATCATGCATAGTTTGGAGAAGAAGTTCTGAAAAACTTCTTTCCCTCCATTTCTCCAAATAATGGAGACTTGCCTTTGTCTCTTTTTTAAGTCTTTTATTTTCTATGAGAAGCTTCTTCTTCTTTGGATAACATAGATGCAATGTATTCATAGGCCGAGACAAGATTATGCTCTGATACCACTGTAGTATTCCCAAATGGGGAAAGTAGAAATATATCACATAAACATGGAAAGTAGCAGAAATATCAATAGATTAAGAAATAATACAACCATGTATCCATTCCATTATGATTATAACATAAAAAATAGGTACAAATACTTGAGGAAAAGATCATTCAAGTTGGGAAAACAAGCCTCCCATGAAAGCATACACCTAGATCTGAAATGCTGCTAATACAATAAAAGATGGAATGTCAAAACTATGCTATCTATAAGGGGATAGCTACAGCTGAGAATGGAAATAAATTTATATGCTACTGAAATGATTGAATAGTGCAAGGAATATAGATCCAAGCCCCAAAGTAGATTTCCAGGACAACCCAGAAAAGGTTTCCGGAAATACACACTATACAAAATATAGAAAATTTGGCCTTAGGGCTGAATAATATCTGCAAATGAATCACTGATAGGAGCTGGCTGATATGAAATATACAATGGATTATCCTCCTCCAATAGATCTCCTAAATGAAGGGCTGATCCCCTCAAAGGAAAGGCAACTCCTCCAACTAGGGCAATAAACCCACTGGTGCAGCTACTCTCTAAAATAACGTAGATCCATATTGATACTATGCTATAGGGGATAAGAATATGATGGCTTGATGCCAAATGTGTTAAATAATCTCGAGAGCCTTATTAAATAGCCTCCAAAGAGAAATGAAACTCCCTCCAATGAGATCTAGCTCAAAAAGCTCGCAAATCAACTCCATAACTTCTGCCTTGCAACACAAACACAAATCCTCAATAGGAAACTGTGTTGTACATTAAGACTAAAGCTTTGGCCCAATGCCTGATAGTGGAATGTAGTGAAAAAATCCTCCAAGATCTTCTCAGTGGAAGAGGTGGGATTCTCGATTAGGAACACCGAGTGCTAAACAACATTTGCAATCTTAGCTAAACAGCTGAAGAGAGAAATAAGTCTGAGCAGACCATAAATTAAATAATAATATAAAACATAAATAATATGGCTTCCATCCTCTTACTTATATAAGAAATGAGATTTCTAACCCTAAGTCCCATTCATTTATGACACTAATTCCATGCAAGGTGTCTACATCTAAAACTGCAGTTTCTCTTCATAAATGTCCATTCCTCCATGACAACACTGTTGATTTGGTCAAAGTTGACCTAGTCCACATGCTCTAGCCCCTATTCACACCTTAGGGTGCTTTATTAAGCTAAAAATATGATCCAATTTCACATGAGAAGTGGTTTTATTCCTAATAAAGAGATTTATGGGTCTCCCTACCCACTTATTCATCAAACAAGAAAGAAAAACTAGATTTTAATATTCTAATTAGCTGCATGATAATTTAGGAATATTACACAATGAATGGGAATGGCAGGAGTAATGGAATGGGAACGATAGTGAAGGAATGGCATATTCGCCATGAGTAGAGTGTTATGGTGGGGCCAAACTGCATCGCAATCACAACTCTTTACCATGAAGCAGTAAAGGTAAACTCTAAAATGTACGATGTGCGAAGTGTGAGGAGAGGGTAAGTGATGTGGGATAGAGGTGGAACCACACTCGCAAGTCACAAAATGCAAATTTTATAATGCACATAGCAGAGGTTAAATGTTATTTTTTGTGAAGTGCGAAGCGCGGGGAGGAGTGACGTGGCAGAACGGAGGTGGGACCTCCCTCATACTACATATCACAATATTTAAGCGTGAACAACGAAGGGTAAATGATAAGAAGTGTGATGGCTGGGAAGGTGATGTGGTAGGTAAGGTGGGACCAGACTACATCACAAATCACAAACTTTAAGCTTTAGTTATAAACAACGGGGATTTAAAATCTAAAACTTGTGAAGTGCGGGGAGAGGGACCTCCCCGCATCGCACATCGTAGAATTTAGCATTTGGAAAATACAGTAAATGCTTAGAACTATGAAGTGCGATTTGCGCTAAATGGAGGATGATGTGTTACGGATAAATGGAACCCAATGCAATCGGCAGGGTTTATAAATCAGTGAATGCTTTATATGGTAAGGCAAAGGTTTTATCATGTTTCATAAGATATGTGATATGTATTGCAAACGGTCATGATGTGGGGGGCGGAGCTGCCATGGTGGGGCCAACCGCATCGCAAATTAAACAAAAAACTTTGCGGGTGCTAAAGATGTAAGTTATAAGCTGTGCGAAATGCAACATGCGATGTGATAGACGCTGCAAAGTGTGAAAAGGCGAAAGGTAAGGAAAATGAGGAATACAAGGGTTTGCATGAGGATTTGGGGGATGCATAAAGGTTGGATGGCTCCCACCAAGTCACATCGGTGGCAAGATAAGTTTCGGTAAGTCTTAAGATGTAAAGGTTAAAACTTGCGGGGAGCGGTGTGCGATTTAATCTCTGTCGTCCATCTCTCCGCTCCAATTTTGTGCTTTGATCCTGACTGCCTATTTTCCCTTTGTGCCTCTTTCAGAACCCTTAAGTTATTTTATTGGTCCAACTTTTGAACTACTCTTTGACTGTGGGGCATCCTTGTCTCTTATTTGTTCGTGGAATACTTGCCATATTCACTGCTTTTCCCACATTCACGACTTGACGTGAACGCGTGCACTACCTGACCCAAACACGTTTAAAAATCTACCCTATGATTTCATTATAGGGACTGTTATGCTCCTATACCAATAGGTGTCATATATCATGATTGACTTGATGGGCTATGTAATATGTTTATACCTTATTTGTTGTAAAGGTTTTCCATATTATCAAAAAAATAAAAAAAATAAAAATAAAAATGTAAAAAGGGTATACCCTAAAAGAAAAATCAAAGGGTAAAAAGAATAAAATGGCCACAAAATGAAAGAAAATGAACCCCACCAAAAGAAAGAACAAGAAAAGTGTGCAAGTCTAAATTCCACTACTTTTTTCTCTTATGTAATAAGCAAATTGTGTGCAACTTGTATTTTATGCCAGGATTGATGAACAGTGAAATAGTTTAAGCTTGGCTAGTTCATATTTGAATTTTATGTTTTAGAGATAGAGAATAAAATCTGACCAAACTGTTTAATCTTGGCAGATAAGTAGATAGGTAGAGTAAATAAAAGGAGCTCAACAGTTTAATCTGAGCCCTTGGATGTAATAAGGTTAGACTTAGATATATATCTACATGTAAAAGAAAAGAAAGTGTGATAAGGGTTTGCCAGTCTAAGTGCACCCTAATAAAGAAGAAAAAATGGTAGGTTAAAGTACGTAGGGTAGGTAGATGTTGTTGCAGAATTACATGTGATGGATAATGACTCTAAATGTGTTAATATTTACTTTCATCACAAGTGAAAGGCAGGAATTACACTGAAGAAATTTCAAGCAAGACAAGGTCAAATCATTAACTTCCCTTCTCATTTTCCCTAAAAATTTCACTAATTTCTCCTAAGTACTAAGGCATTTGAAAATTAGAGGGGTTCAAGGCATTTCGTTGAATTTTGGAGGGATCGGACCCTCGGCCCAATAATTGAAAAGCCGAAGTACTTAAAACCATTCATAAGTCATTCATTCACTTCCAAAAAATATTTTCCTAAGTAAAATCCTATTATACTTAGGGAAATTGTACAATATCTCATTAAAAACACTTTTTCATTCAAGCATAGTTTAAATACACAATCTTAATGTTTTTATATTTAGCACTTTCATTCACTTTCACATATTAACTTTTAACTTTATTATTTAATTCCCTATATAAATCAACCAGTTCTCGTATTATTTTAACAATATAAAACTCCCAAATATTACATATCCCGCCCCTTTGGTTGAAATATAACCTTAATATTGCGTTAATTCAGATTAATTAGTTAAATTTGTAACTAATTAAGAGCCCGCCTCCCCGCCACATTAAAAAAGGATTAATTAACCCTCACGGTTAATTAATAACTTATCCCACCAATCATTTTCCTCCTGATATGATTAAATCATATTTAATTATATTGGGCCTGCCCTCGTTATTTTCCCGTCATCTTACCTCCCCTACAACCATCCGATCAGCCAATCTACAATCAAAAGTTGTCGTCCATATCGCAACCCCCTCCACGACTGAAAGATAATGCACGATCACTAAGTGGTTTTCCAAATAGTGCCTCGCCACGTGTCACGATATGTATGGAATCACTGGCTCTTGGTTGAAAACCGCCTGTCCCCAATAGCGGTGCGATACATACTGATTACTGCCCTCCAAACCCTTTCCCGCATACGTCATCCGCTTGAAAAATAAAACCCTGCCAAATTTGAATTTACGAATAAAACAAACAAACGCGCATCATTTTCATTTTTCCGTGCAACGACCAGTGTTCCCATGCAAAAAAATTCAAAGCCAACTGTCGAAGATTTTCGACCGCCACCTTGCTAAGAAACTTGCAGTCGATTAGTCCAGAACTTGTCAGCAATTGCCCACACTAGTTTTCATCACTATTCACTTCCCAGAAACATGTATTTATCCAATTCCCGTCGAACCCTACAAGTCTTGGTTTTTTACTCTGATTCCACAGGAAAAGACTAAAACATGGTACAATTTGGTCTTTATATCACTCCCAAGTTTCCAAACCTATAATTTTGCCTGTTTTTCCATCGAAAACCCAAATTCCTTTCTGAATCCATAAGAACCAGAAATGGAAACTCCTGTGGCTTTGAATGTTGCACCTCTGAATGCCCCCCATAAATATTTAGACTATCTTCCTCTAGCGGATAGAGATTTCCAGATAAAGGACCTCGTCCTTCGTGAAAATCCTCTGAGAATATTTTTCCAATGCAGAGATAATTACCTAAACGGCTCTGATATTTTTGGACTATGGGAATCCAATCTTCCCATGTATCTTTTATCCTCAGTTCACGTTTCCCCTAAAATAATTTATCACTGCCATGCCAATTATGATCCCAATCAACGAGCAGTCATGTCCTCGAGTCAAACTGTTCTTTTCCCAATAACTGATCAATCCATTAATGAAATATTACAATTTCATTTCAGTCAGGCCCTAACTCCCCTTTCAATGGGAGATTTACTTGAAAAATCGACCAATTTATCCCAAGAAGAGTTAAATCACCTCTGTCAAACTTTCATGCTTCAAGAACATCAACCTAAAGGCCCTCCTCCTTATGGATATACTTTTTTCACAGATATGGGAAGACTCATATTGAATATGATATCTTCTATAATGGGTTTCAACACTAGTGAATATGTTGATAATTTAACCCTAGTGTTGTTGTCAATTTTTACTCTTGGACAACACCCTACTATCAAATATGATTTTGCCTCCTACATTGCCGATAAAATTCATGACCAGTTCATGAGACTGGAAGATGAATTTTTTTTCAAATACTCCACTATTATATACCATCTCATGCTTTATTATCAGTCAGATAATTTCCCCTTTCATGTCATGAAACTTGACACCAAAGGAAATTCGAGGTCTGTAATATTTTTGTCTGCAATCTTCCATAATTCCTTTGAGTCTCCTTATTCTTACAATGATTTCATTGACCTATTTGTGCACCCTGCAACCACCTTATTAACAGGAGTTTCCCCTCCTAGGGTCAATAATTATATGAAGAAAATTCTCCAACTTTCCAAGCAATACAGGATAGGTGATTGGTACCTATACAAGAATCATACAGAAATTAGAATATATGGGTGTGAGCTATGTCCTTTCAAGCTCCCAAAGTATGTTTCAATGAGGCTCTTTTCCTTAGAATATTTCAGACAAATGATAAATTTATACATAGTCCATTTTGGTAATGCTAAGAAGAAATCTCAACTCAGAATCAAGAGCCAATTAGGCCATTTTGTATGTAATACAAGGGATGCAGGGAAGGAAGCTGAAATAATTGTAGAAGATTATCTCAAATTGCAAAAAATTTTCCACTGGGTACCTTATGATCCTAACAACTTTATTTGTGATAGGAGAATGAAGAATAAATTTTCACCATACCTTCACCATAGAATTCCAGAGATTGAACAATTTGCAAATATGGATGAATGGATAGAAGGGACCTTAGTAGAACAAAATAATGAACAGGTCAATGTTGAGAATGTTATGAAAGATCTTGAGAAAATACTTGACCTAAATTATTTTGGGTAGGTACATAGACTAGGAATTGGTCCTTCCTCTACTGGAACCTCTTAGCTAAATTTGCAGGAAATCAGTACACCAGCTACAGTAATATCCAAAGGGAAGGAAAAGGAAATTAGTACATAGGTCACAGAGAAATTTACAATGTCAAAGAAGCATGAAACTTCTAAGGAACATACCAAAATATAAACTTCTCCCACTCAGATCAATGTGGCATAAATTTCAATTTTGCAAACTCCTCTCAATGAAGAAAAAGGTAAAAAAGAGAGATGCAGAAACAACTACCCATATCAGTGGATCTTCAGAACAACCTGGTATCAAAAGAAAAAGATTAAATCCTCTCTCAGAAGTAGAATTTTTTCAAGAAATCACTGATAGTCAAAGGAGAGAAGAGTTAGATAGTCAGCAAACATTCACAATCAATGGAACATCCACTGACTCACAGAGAAAAGAGCTACAAAGAAAGAAACGTGCAAAAGTATCTTTCTTCAAACCACCAATGAAATATGCTTGATATATTGGGAAGAAATTTATATATATAAATGCCAGAAATGATCCATTAAGACTTCAAGTCTATAATCAATATTTAAAGATGGCTCCCAAAAATCAACAGAGATTGATGTCAACTTATGACATCCAGCAGGGTAAAATGGTGATGAGTCATTTCAAGCCCAAAGTGTAGTAGCCTCAAACAGCTGCAGACTATGTCAGAACCAATTTTGAATTCATGGCAAGGAATATTCATCCTTTGGATCAGATTGAGCTGCATAAACAAATTGGAGAGATGATTTATTCAACTTTGAATAATAAGTCAATGATGGCCCAAAGATTATAGAATTTGTTGGATAATACTACTGCTCAATTGCATCTTGAAAAAGCCTCTTCCCAGGCTAAGGACAATGGAATAAAAACTTTGGAAGAAATAAATATTGGATTGGGTCATAATCCCAAAGATATTAAGCCTATAGAAGCCTTGATCAAAAATAAAGATGATGATATTGCAACCTTAAGGAAACAGCTAAAGTTGCCACCTTCAAGGCATCCACATACTGTTGAGGTAATAAAGAAAAAATCTGAAGAAGAACTGATGGATTTGCTCTTGAAACTTAATGAGCAACTAAATGAAATTGAAAAAGAACTTGAAAAAGCATTAAAAGACAAGCAGGGAGAGTCCACCTCTCAGCCTCCCAACGTGACAACAGTAGCACCAAGCATCCCAGCATATACAATAGAAGTGATTACAAGTACAAAAATAATAGATCAATCAACAGGATTAGCATAGGGCAACACTTCCAATTTAAGCACTGAAGAATTAATAAAATCAAAGGAGGAATTAAAACTCCAAGTGTCAGAGCTCTAGAAAACAAAGGTACAATTTACCTCCTTGGAACAAAATTATGATCTCTCAAAAATAAGTGTTGCAGAAAAGAAAAGAAAGATCAACAGATTAGAAAAAGTGGTCAAAAAATTGGAAAAGGATCTCACATTAGAGAAGCCTTTGAAGGAAATCAAAGAAATTATTTGGGCCAACATCACTTAATCAATAGATGATGTCTGGCCATCGATCCAAATAATTTATGAGCAAAATGATTTAGTAAAACTGGCTCTGGAAGAAGTTCAAAATGCAAGAGAAGAATTAGGAAATATGCCTGAAGAAGCCAACAAGCTCATATAGTTTTTAAATACTAAGAACATATATCAACTTGAAGAACTGGGCATCCAAGACAGAATAGGAACAATTTTGGAGATAAAAAGGGTTTTTACTAAAAGAAATCTGATGCAAAACTTAGAAAGAAGATGCTATGATATGCAAGAAGAAATCAATGCTTTTACAAAGAGATTGGATATTTTGCAGAGTAAAGGATTTCCAGGTCCTTTAGTTTCAGATGATAAACTAATGAGTCATGAAAGCTATGATGAGACATTGAACAAGTATGCATACAACCAGGCCAGTTCCTCAACTAGTTCGTCAGCAGAAAAAGCGTTGGCCACAAGCAAAATTCTTCATGACAGTCTGGAAAATTTGTTTTATCTTGAACATGAGGTAAAGCACTTATTTCCAATTCAGCCTACTTTTTTCAGATATACAGAGACTGATGAGACTCTGAGAAAGCTTCAAAGAACCAGAATACCAGAAGTAAAATGGTGGGAAGATATGTTAGACATTTTATAAAAATATTTTTGGATAAATTTGTATTATTTACTACAGTAAGTGATGGTAAAAGGATAAATAGAGATCAAATAGGTCAAAGTGTATCAGTATAGGTAAAGAGTATGATTAAAATCAGAGCAGCCAACACAGAGCTACTAAAGAAGATAGCAGCAAGCCAAATCATAGGGCCTGCCTCTAGGACATTCATAAAAATAGGAATAGCACAACATCGGTTACCTTTTCTCTTATCTACGAGACCATCTGTCTCTATTTTTCTTGTAACGTATTCATGAGTCATCCTAAAATATATCTCACTCTATTAAGAGTTATTTTTTATAATTTTTTGTATAAATACTCCATCAACTAGAGTATTGAGAGGTGGATTCTTAGACATTGCTGTAATACTGATTATTTTGGAATAAAGTGCTATTGGAAAAATTTCGCATGGATAGCTAGATAAATAATTGATGCAAAGGACTTTTCACAAGATTCTCGAGTCAGAAAAAGGATCAATAAATCATCTATCTCTTATGTTTTAAAGTTTTATATTTGTTTATTATACCATCTATGTTTCATATCTGAATGATAAAAGAAAAAGAATAATTTAGAAAGTGCTTAAGTGCAATCTGTTTTCAATCATTGTTATTCTTAATGTTTTTCTTCTGAACTAGTATGAGCAGTGAATTCTTAATTGCTCCCGTTTTCTAGTTTATTCATTTTGATTATTTGGTAAAGAATTCTTAATTGCTCTTTATTAATAGTCATTCAAGTTACCTCTTTCAAATATGTTGAAGGATTCTAAATTTCCCTTCACCCATTTGGAGTCCATTCCATTCATTTAGATCTTTAATTCCTCCCTATTTGATTACCTTGCCCTATGAAACCATCCCTTGTTAAGAAACCAAATTCAGTGAAGCCATCTTCTTTGACTCCATTAGCCCAATGGCCTAAACTATTCAGTCCTACCCTTCTACTATTGAATTCCATCACCCAAACACAATCAAAATCCCTAAACTTTCATAACTAGCCTATTATCTTTCAAAAACAAAGTTAAAAATCAAAGAGAGAGCCCTGTCTGGGTACAGATTGGCTAGATTCTGTACCTAAAAGTTGGTTTGTGGTTACCTCGGCCCCTTTCCTCTTCCCAACAAATTCAAGGAAAATCTGAGTGATAACATAGTGGCAACTCCACTGGGGACCTGAATAATTTTCTTCTTACTATTGTTTATTTTATAAACTATAGACGGAGCCTGAAGTTAGCCAGGTAGCCTTTGAACTACTTTTGCTCTGCAATTTAATAAGTAAATAAATGCTGCTTTAGTCTATCTCCGGTCTAGTTTATGATTTGAACATTTGGTTTCAAACACTTGATCAGTTCCTCTAGTCAAATAAATCTTTAAGAAAATCTAAATCCAATATCTAAAACATCTTAAAGAAATTGTTGAAGTTGTATTGTTCATTCCATTTATACAAAAAACCAAAAAAAAAAAATCACCTAAAAACCTGGCTTCAGAAAGGACTCATTACACCAAGGCTAATCCTGATCCAAATCCACCGCCTGTGTTTGAAAATCTGAATTTGATCCCCAGAATTCTTAGGAGAAAGGAGAGACAAGAAAGTTATGGTAGTTCTCGACCTCTCTATAGATCAATATCTTGTCCTGTGAAGTGGATTTACCTTGAGGACGAACCTTTTGATGAGCAATTTGAAACCTCTTTATTTGTAAATTTTTCTGAATCTGAGTTGTCCCATTTGGTTCAAGACCTAGTATTTATTGAAGATTTACAGTTTGAATTTGTTACTTCACATCTTGAAAAACATTTGTGGAACTCTGTACAATCTGAGCTTTCCTCTGAAGGAACACCAAACCTTTCTGTGATCACTTCAGCCTCTCCAAGTTCATCAACATTTCCTCAAACATCTCAACCTCAAACCACTCCTTCTACTCCTCCATCCATCATTCCCAGACAAAAATCAATTGTTATTTCATCACCACCTCCTGCAGTGGAAAACATATATGCTCCCTTGGTATTACCAGCTAATCTAGGGGCTATGCCCCAATACTACCAAAGTAAAATCACTCCTTTTGATGGTTCTAGTACCTACATTGCACAACATCATACTAAAAAGATGACTAATTATTTTGAAATTTATGAAATAGATGCTGATTATGTAAGAATGAGAATATTTGTTCAAAGTCTTACTGGAGAAGTTAGAACTTGGTTTAGAGCCCTTCCTGTAAATAGTGTCACTGACCTAGAAGCTCTTTATAGATCATTCTTAAACATATGGGAAAAGAAGAAATATCCTCTCCAATTCTTATCAGAATATGAAAACTTGAAGAGAGGAACACAAGAAACTGTGCAAGATTACTGCACTAGGTTCAATAATGTTTACAATGCTATTCCCCAAAACCTTAGACCTCCTCCAGATATAGCACTAATCAAATTGCCTAATGGATTTGATTCTGATATGGCGTGCCAACTTAGGGAAAGATCTCCTCGAACTTTAGAAGATATGCAAAGTATAGCTATTAGTGTTGAAGCCAACGTGATATCTAAACGAGCTAAAGCCAGAAGTGAAAGGAGAATACCATTAAAAGAAGAACCCTCAGCTTTTGAACAGAAACTGGATGCTATTATTAAGGGGATGGAAAGGCTAGGAGATAGAGTAGAAACAATTGAAAGGAAATCTCCTTGGGATGGTCAACCGAGAAATACTGGAAGAAATCCAAATTTAAGAAAGAACCAAAACCAAAACAACTTGGAAGAAATTTGAGGATCAAGAAGCTCACATTCTCAAACAATTCCAAACTCATTCAAGAGAATCATTTGACTTCAAAGAGGGATATGATACAACCATTTATGAAGTCCACAAGAAATATAATCTGAGGAGCAGAAGAATTGATGTCCCTGAAACAAATAAACAAAAAGCTACAAAACATCCCCTCAAAGGTAAAACCAATACTACCCCTGTACATATTCTTTCTAGATCAGATCCTAAGCCTACTAACCCAATTATTGAAGATGTATCCGATAATCAACTGAATAACAAAAAAATTTCCAATACTCTTCCTCCCAAAGGAAATGTAGAGGAACCTTTAGAAGTTGATGCGGAAACAACTTCAGCCCACAACCCCACTCTTGAAAAGGAGAAAAATACCAAAAACATAGAAGATAAAGAGAATCCAACTTTCCAATATATAATAACTCAGACTTAAAAACATTTTAATATGGAGGCTGACATAGGCAAATTAAAAATAGTTGTTCCATTGTCTGAATTAGCTAAACATGATGTCTATTGAAGTCAAATCAATAGATCACTCAGGATCATTGAAAATGAAGACTCAATAAACCTTTTTGATGATCGACCTAAATTACTCTTTGGCCCTAAAGTAAATGGAAAACCAGGGAATGGAGGAACTCCTCCATTCTATGTGAGTTTAAACATACATGATAAAATACTTCATAATGCCATGCTTGATTATGGGGCATCTCACAATCTAATGCCCAAATCTGTAATGGAGAAATTAAACCTAGATATCACTAGGCCATACAAAGATCTCTTTTCTTTTGATTCAAGTTAGGTGAGATTTTTAGGATTAATCAAAGACTTGTGTGTTTCACTGGTTCAATACCCTGCAAAAACAATCTTGATGGACATAGTAGTGGTAGATATTCCTCCAAAATATGGCATGTTATTGTCCAGATCTTGGGGTGCAAAGCTTCAAGGATCTCTTTAGTTGGACATGTCATACGCTACTATTTCAGTGTTCGGCCAACCTAAGAGACTATACAGAGAAACTTTAATGAAATATGTAGTTAGTAGTCAGGAGAAACCTAAAAAATTTCCCCATCTACTCAATACACTCTGATATGGATTCATTCATTCTTTATAATGCTGAAATTGATCCTCCCATTGAATTAGAAGTTCCAGCAGAAGAACCAAAAGAAATTACAAATTAAAAATCTAGTGTTCAAATCCAGGAAATCTCTGAGAACACTGAAACATCAGATACCCAAGAGAAACCAGAAGAAATTAAAAAACCAAATCTCACTGTTAAAAAAGTTCCTGAAACTCCTGATACCAATTATGAACATGAAATTCTTTGGCACTTAGAATTTGATGGTTCAATTAATAAATTAGGAGCAGGAGCTAGAGTTTGGTTGCACAACCTTGAAAATGATCATGTTGAAGGCCATGCCTACAGATTAAACTTTAAGTGCACCAATAATATGGCAGAATATGAAGCTCTTTTGCTAGGTCTTAAACTTGTCAAAAGATTAGGGGAAATTAGAGAATCTGTCATAGGAGATTCTGATTTAATCATTCAATATATTAAAAGACACTTTCTAACAAACGATCCCAGACTGAGAGAGTATAAAGGAATAGTTGTAGAGATACTCAATACTTTCCTACAAGCTCATCTTGCTAAAATCCAAAGAAAACAAAACTTGCACGCCCATAGTCTAGCAATGTTTGCTAGCACTTGTAAATGACCATTTGATCCTAATCATCAGTTCACAGCTAAGATTGGACATAGACTAGCCATACCTGACAATTTTAAGAAATGGCAAGTATTTGCAAGTGATGAGTAGATTAACAATTTCCTGACTTTAGACCAAGAATTTTATAACAGTAACATAGATGAAGATACAGTCATTGAATCTGATAAAAAAAATGAGAAATAAACAGAAATTTCAGAAGAAAATGAAATTCAAATGCTTCATCCAACAAAGCTCACCAAAAAGGAAATGCAGGACCTTAAACAAATGGATGTTGATGAGATTATTGAAGAAGAATCTGAGGTCGTTAATTTAAAAGAAAATCATTTGCCTAAAGGATTAAATCCTCTCGAAGATCTCTTTGATTCTAACGATATTCCAAAGAAACCCAAGATGGAACCATTGAAAGCAGATATTGAGGAATATAACTTGGGGACTAAAGAAAATCCTAAAATGATAAGGTTATCTAAATCTTTGCCTCCTGACCAAAAACTAAAATACGTTGAACTAGTGAGAGAATTCCAAGATGTCTTTGCCTGGAGTTATGAATATTTGAAATCATATGACACCTCTATAATTTAGCATACAATACATCTGAAAGAAAATCAGAAACCATTCAAACAAAAACTCAGAAGAATTAACCCTGTACTTCTGACCTTAATTGAAAAATAAATCAAACGTATGTATGAAGCAGGGATAATTGCTCCCATAAGGTTTTCAGAGTGGGTGTCTAATTTAGTACCTACTAGGAAGAAAAATGGAGAGATCAGATTATGTGTTGATTTAAGAAATGTAAATAAGGTTTCTTTGAAGGATAATTACCCTTTACCAAAAATGGATCACATTTTACAAAGGGTAGTAGGTCCTTCTAGGATTTCACTTCTAGATGGGTTCTCAGGATACAACCAGATTCTGGTTCATCCTGATGACTAGGAAAAAACAACTTTTACAACACCATGGGGCACATTTAAGTATGTTAAAATTCCATTTAGACTTAAAATGCAGGAACAACCTTCCAAAGAGTAATGGAAATAACATTCACAAAATAAATTCATGATTTTCTTGTTATATATCTGGATGATTTAACTGTTTTTGCTAAATCAGATCAACAACATTTAGACCATCTTAGACAAGTATTCATAAAATGTAGAAAATATTGTATCTCTTTGAATCCAAAGAAGTCCTTGTTTGGTCTTGAAGAAGGTAAACTCTTGGGCCATCTCATCTCTAAATATGGTATTAGAATTGATCCTGCTAGAATAGAAGCTATATTGCAGATACCTCACCCTAGAAATTTCAAAGAACTTCAAGCTTTCCTAGGAAAAATCAACTTTTTGAGAAGATTCATATCTAGCTTAGCTGAACTAATTATATTACTTAATAACATGTTAAGAAAGGATTCAAGTATTAAGTGGATAGTGGAATCCAAACAAGCCTTTGAATAAATTAAAATGGCTTTGACCAGAACACCGGTCCTTACAAGTCCACAATTTGATAGAGACTTCGTAATATTTTCATTTGCATCAGAACACACTGTAGCAGCTGTTTTATTACAAAAGGATGATCAAGGATGTGAAAAACCTATAGCATTTTTTAGTAAAGCACTAAGGGATGCATCTTTAAAATACAACATCATGGAAAAAAAATCTTTTGAACTTGTAAAAGCCATTAAAGATTTTAGAATATACATATTGTATTCCCATGTGATAGCCTATGTACCAAATGATGTTGTCAAAGACATATTAACTCAGGATGGAATTGAGGGCAAAAGAGGTAAATGGATTGCTACCATATTAGAGTATGATATTGAAATAAAACCTACAAAGCTTATAAAAGGACAAGGATTGGCCAAACTCATGACAGAAACAAATTTTCAAGCCCTGGATATTAATGAATTGGATGACGAACAGGAGATGGCGACTCCACAAATCAGTCAGGCTTTCTTAGATTCACCTTGGTATGCTGATATAATTTATGTATTGTTAAACCTGCAAGCTCCTCCAGGGTTATCCAGAACAAAGAAAAGGTTTTTAAAGATGACATCTTTAAAGTTTTGTATTTTAGATAATGTTATTTTTTGGATAAATCATGAAGGTATTCTATTGAATTGTTTATTAAAAGATGAACCTAACAAGGCCCTCCATGAATTTCATGCAGGAGACTGTGGTGGACACCTTTATTGGAAATCAAATGTAGATAAGATCCTAAGGGCTGGATTTTATTGGCCAACCTTATTCTCTAATGTAAAGAAATTTGTCATTGCTTGCCATAAATGTCAAATTTTTGAAGGCAAGAGAAAACTATTACCTTTACCCGTGAAACCAATTTCCACTGAAAAACCCTTCCAACAATGGGGCCTGGATTTTATTGGAGAAATTCATCCTCCTTCTTCTGGCCAACATAAATGGATCCTCACTGCCATAGAATATTTCACCAAATGGATAGAAGCAATTCCTTCCAGACAAGCCAATGACACCATGATCATAGGATTCTTAGAAACCAATATATTATCAAGATTTGGCTGTCCTGATAAAATCATAACTGATAATGCTGCTGCCTTTAAATCCAAGAAAATGATAAGTTTCTATAACAAATATCATATCACTTTAAGCCATTCCACAACCTATTACCGTCAAGGTAATGGACTATTTGAGTCTTCCAACAAGAGTCTCATTAATATTATTAAGAAATTATTGGAGGAAAATAAGAAAAATTGGCACAAGAAACTTACAAATGCACTGTGGGTAGACAGACTCACCACCAAAAAGTCTATTGGGACCAGTCCTTATGAGTTAGTCTATGGCATGGAGGCTGTATTTCCTTCATCTTTAGGAGTTCCTGTAATGAAATTACTTCAAGAAGCTCAAGTTGAACCTAATGATATTCAAAGGAGATAAACCAGACTATCAATTTGCAGCAGACCAGAGAGGAAGTATATCAGAGATCCCAAGCATTGTAGGAGAAACTAAAGAATATATTTGATAAAATAACCAAGGCAGAAGATTTTCAACTTGGAAACAAAGTATTAAGATGGGATTCCAGAAGAGAAGATAAGGGAAAACATGGGAAGTTTGACTTCCTGTGGAAAGGACCTTATATTATCCATGCCTTACAAGGAAACAATACTTATTTTCTGAAAAACTTGGATGGTACAGAAATAGAAGATGGGCCAATTAATGGTCAAATGTTGAAACATTACTTTGATCCTATTTTTTAATGTTTCCCGATTTTTAACATGTACATACTATATCATTTGTAATGTTACAAGTTTTGATTGGATAGTAACTTGCTAGAGTTGAAGCCCGAAGAGAAGGCCCTAAGCTTTAGAAGTATCACTGTCATACATATAATAAAGCAACAAGTAGAAGAAGATTCCATAGTTTAGCCAAAACCATTTTGAGGACAACTGACTTGTTGTTCTTGACTTTTCACCAGGAAAAGCCATCCCCAAGTGGAGCCAGTGTTATGCTCCTATACCAATAGGTGTCATATATCATGATTGAATTGATGGGCTATGCAATATGTTCATACCTTCTTTTTTGTAAAGGTTTTCCATATTATCAAAAAAATAAAAAAAAATAAAAAAAAAATGTAAAAAGGGTATACCCTAAAAGAAAAATCAAAGGGAAAAAGAATAAAATGGCCAAAAAATGAAAGAAAATGAACCCCACCAAAAGAAAGGCCAAGGAAAGTGTGCAAGTCTAAATGCCACTACTTTTTTCTCTTATGTAATAAACAAATTGTATGCAACTTGTATTTTATGCCACACTTGATGAACAGTGAAACAGTTTAAGCTTGGCTAGTTCATATTTGAATTTTATGTTTTAGAGATAGAGAATAAAATCTGACCAAACTATTTAATCTTGGCACATAAGTAGATAGGTAGAGTAAATAAAAGGAGCTCAATAGTTTAATCTGAGCCCTTGGATGTAATAAGGTTAGACTTAGATAGATTTCTACATGTAAAAGAAAAGAAAGTGTGATAAGGGTTTGCTAGTCTAAGTGCACCCTAATAAAGAAGAAAAAATGGTAGGTTAAAGTAGGTAGGGTAGGTAGATGTTGTTTCAGAATTACATGTGATGGATAATGACTCTAAATGTGTTAATCTTTACTTTCATCACAAGTGCAAGGCAGGCATTACACTAAAGAAATTTCAAGCAAAACAAGGTCAAATGATTAACTTCCCTTCTCATTTTCCCTAAAAATTTCACTAATTGCCCCTAAGTACTAAGGATTTTGAAAATTAAAGGGGCTCAAGGCATTTCCTTGACTTTTGGAGGGACCAGACCCTCGGTCCAATAATTTAAAAGACCAAGTACTTAAAACCATTCATAAGTCATTCATTCACTTTCAAAAAATCTTTTCCTATGTAAAATCCTATTCTACTTAGGGAAATTGTACAATATCTCATTAAAAACCCTTTTTCATTCAAGCATAAGTTAAATACATAATCTTAATGTTTTTATACTTAGCGCTTTCATTCACTTTCACATATTAACTTTTAACTTTATTATTTAATTCCCTATATAAATCTACCCGTTCCCGTATTATTTTAACTATATAAAACTCCCAAATATTACATATCTCGCCCCTTTGGTTGAAATATAACCTTAATATTGTGTTAATTCGTATTAATTAGTTAAATTTTCAACTAATTAAGAGCCCACCTCCCCGCCACATTAAAAAAGGATTAATTAACCCTCACGGTTAATTAATAACTTATCCCACCAATCATTTTCCTCTCGATATGATTAAATCATATTTAATTATATTGGGCTGACCCTTGTTATTTCCCCGTCATCTTACCTCCCCTACAGCCATCTGATCAACCAATCTACAATGAGTGGCTGTCTTCCATATCACAACCCCTTCCATGACTGAAAGATAATGCACGCTCACTAAGTGGTTTTCCAAACAGTGCCTCGCCACGTGTCACAATATGTATGGAATAGCTGGCTCCTGGCTGAAAATCGCCTGTCCCCAAAAGTGGTGTGATACATACCGCTTACCGCCCTCCAAACCCTTTCCCGCATACGTCATTCGCCCGAAAAATAAAACCTCGCCAACTTTGACTTTGCGAATAAAACAAACAAACGTGCATCATTTTCATTTTTCCGTGCAGCGACTAGTGTTCCCATGAAAAAAAATTCAAAGCCAACTGTCGAATATTTTCAACCGCCACCTTGCTAAGAAACTTGCAGCCGATCAGTCTAGAACCTGTCAACAATCGCCCACACCTGTTTTCATCACTATTCACTTCCTGGAAAGAGGTATTTATCCAATTCTCGTCGAACCCTGCAAGTCTTGGTTTTTTACTTTGATTCAACAGGAAAAGACTAAAACACAATAAAATTTGGTCTTTATATCACTCCCAAGTTCCCAGACTTGTAATTTTGCATGTTTTTCCATCAGAAACCCAAATTCCTTTCTGAATCCACAAGAACTAGAAATGGAAACTCCTATGGCTTTGAATGTTGCACCTATGAATGCCCCCCATAAAGATTTAGACTATATACCTCTAGCAGATAGAGATTTCCAGATAAAGGACCTCATCCTTAGTGAAAATCCTCTCAGAATCTTTTTCCAATGTAGAGATAATTACCTAAATGAATCTGATATTTTTGGACTATGGGAATCCAATATTCCCATGCATCTGTTAGGAATCTGTAATTTTAGCAGATTGGTGAGACTAAAACTGTAGAAGAAACATTATTTCAACCAACTTTGGGATTCTAGGATCTAGCCCTCCTGAATCCAGAGAGGGATCTCTCCAATAAGTGCAAAGATGGATTTGTCTTTGAAATTTTGGGTTATGATATTAGGCTAGTTATGAAGGCCAAAGGTTTGTTTTGTTTTTGGATGGTTGAGAATGATTACTGTTTGAGGTGGAAGTCCTAAATGCAAAGAGTTTCAAAGGTGAGAACTTGCAAGTAATGAGAGTAAGCTTCGACCAAAAAGATAGATAATTCTAGGTTTTAGTCCATTGTGCTATGGAGTAATAATAGGGTTTAATTGGAATAGCAAGAGGCAAGAGTGGTCCATGGGGCAAGTCATCTATGTATAAGGATCTCTTTGAAGTTTGATTTATGAAATGAAATGATACAATAAGAAGGAAGATTTAAACAGATGAAGAACAAAGAGCAGTCCAAGATTAGGTAAGTGCTTTTAAACTATCCTGATTTGACATACACTTAAGAAAAACATAAAAGAAATCTAAGATCAGGAAAGTGCTTTTAAACTAGCCTACTTTTGATATAATTTCAATAGAAAACATTTTGAAACAAAGGGAAACTTGAAGGCAACCTTTGGAGTAGAAACCAGCGGGCAGGGCTCACCACAAATCCTCTCCTAGCTCTGATTTACTTGGTTACTTTCAAGACAAACACAAAGATAACACGGAATGGCCTAAGATCTAGCAAGTACTTTCAAACTAACCAACTTTCAACACATTCCAAGGGAAATATTCAGACAGCCTTTGGGGAGAAAACTAGGACCAGGGCACACCATATATTCCATAGTTCATCTCTACTTAACTAATACTGAACATAACATTCAAGAATAACATTCAGATAAGGAAATAATATGAGGGAACACCAGCATTCCTATGCTTAAACTGAATTAAATGATTCCTAAATAACATAGATTGGAAGAAAACATATATATAAAGATTTTTAGTCAGAGAAGGTTACTGATGTACAGTAGGTCCTAACTCTATGCATGCTATTCTTTATAAGAGAAAATGGAACACAGTGAAAACAGAAACAAAATGACAAGTTACAATAAGAAAAACATCACCGTCAACATAGACCAGGATCCCATAAATCAGCTTGTATTGATGCTCCAAACCAGTTACAACTTTAAGTCCAGTGCTTTAGTTTAGCAACCATCTACACATCTCAGCCTAACCTATCTATCACCAACAGAGCTCCAAGGGCCAGTGAACACTATTTACAATCAGAAATTTAAGCTCAAGTGTATATCAAAGTTCTGCAACCAACCCCTTACTCATCTTCTGCAGTGGTATATATAGAAGAATGAGGAGGTGAGATCTGATAAAATATCTCCAATTAAAATTAATACAGACTTAATGGCTTCTTGGCCCTTGGGGGGCTCAATGAAGAAAATTTCATACATATCCTCTATATTAAATGATTTACATAAAGATTTAAGCTCGGTGGGAGCTTTTGTTGACCTTTGAGGCTCTGTGTGGTGTCGAAGTAACTCTGCAGATGTTTTTCATTAATTTCCTTGGCAGAGTTTCCTCTTTGGCTGCGTTTTGAGACAAATATTTGATCCTGATCAATAAATTCAGCCTCTGATTGAATACTTCGAGGCACAGGTGGCATCGTGGTAGCTAGAGGGATCAATTTGCCTCAATTGTGGCGGTGGAGGTTTTCCTGTCGATGAAACACTTCAGATTTTATTTAAGCTGTGTTTTAAATCGGGGATTAGGCTTTTGATAAGCATCTTAGACGTAATCCCCACAATCGCTGTCTTCAATCTTCTTTTCTGGCATATTTCTGGTTTTCTGCACTGATACTCTTTCACTGTGCTTGATTCATGTTTTTCTGCTGGTGTGCAGGGCTGCGCAGGGGTCGAATGGCATCAATGCCTCGCGAATCATTGATAAAATGTGAAGTCTAAACCCTGCGATAATTTTCTCTAGTGAATCGAAGGTAGGAGGATCGTCACCCTCTGCCTTTGAAATTTCTTCAGTCATGGCAGAAAAACCATTAAAACCCTGCAAAATACGAAAAAAAATTATAAAATCCATGCATATATAGGTTTACTGCTTCAGAAGGCACGTGGAGGAAGCATGGCCATTGGATGGCATCATCCAAGGGTCAGGATTGATTGGGAGAAGGCGTAGTGAAGGTGGAAGAAAATTTTGAATCAGGGCCGTCGATCACACAGAGATCGATGGTCAGGAGTGGAAAATGGAAAGTCAAAGTGGAAAAGGTTGTCTGGGCGATCGAAACAAGGCGATGAAATGTGAACCGTCGATCTGCAGATCAGATCGACAGCGAAAATTAATTGGATGCTGCGTCGTAGCCCGGTTAACTATCGGGCATCTTCGGTGAGCGATAGCCGTTGGATGGCCCGCCCCAGATCGGACGGTGGATGCCAATATCGCATGGGGTCCATGTCGGAATGTTAACGCGTGATGGACGATAGTTTTATGAATAGTGCCCAGGACGAGTGTCAACCGTTGAATGGAATCACTGCCAATCGGGAAAAAACCACCCTCGCCCAAAGGTGGTGCGATGAATACCGCGTGGTTTTTGGAATGGGTTAGTGGATGGTGGGGACCATCGGGGTGACAGGCTCTGCATCGTCGATCTGCAGATCAGATCGATGGTGGAGATTGACTGGGGTTTTTTAACCGGCGGAAAATTTTATAACATAATAAAAATCGAAAAATTCATATAACCAAAGGTTTTATATATATTTATAATGCGGCTTGGCGCCCGATTGCGGGGCCGAGGGTTATATGAAGGGTAATATGAATAGGGTTTAAAAAGGAGGGGCTAAAGACTAAATTGCATATAAAACATGCATTTCAATGGTTTAGAGGGGTTCTGATAAGGCAAAGAAGGAGTCTTTAAACCTTATCAAGGGGATTCTAAAGAAGAGAAAAAAGGGAAAAGTATGAAAATGAAGGATTTTCATGGGAAATGGAGGGATAAAAAATGAGGTTAGTTTTGGCAAAAGGGGAAAAAGAAAAAGGTGTTTGCAGCAGTATTATGGCTTGGAAATCAGCAGGATTTCTGAGTTCTGAAGGGAAACAGCAGTGAAGTTTTGGACAGAGGAAAGGCATGAGGCCTTCAAGATTCTTCAAGAGCCAACAATATTTAGCAATGAAATTTGTTCCTTGAAGGCTCAAAAAGTCTTAGCCACCTTTTGCTATAAATTTTTTTATAGGTGGCTAACAGTATCTTTTACCCTCAGTTCATGTTTTCCCTGAAATAATTTATCACTTCCATGCCAATTATGATCCCAATCAACGAGCAGTCATGTCCTCGAGTCAAACCATTATTTTCCCAATAACTTCTCAATCCATTAATGAAATGTTACAATTTCATTCTGGTCAAGCCCTGACTCCCCTTTCAATGGGAGATTTACTTGAAAAATCGACAAATTTATCCCAAGAAGAGTTGAATCGCCTCTGTTAGACTTTCATGCTTCAAGAACATCAACCTAAAGGCCCTCCTCCTTATGGATATACTTTTTTCATAGATATGGGCAGACTCATATTGAATATGATATCTTCTATAATGGGTTTGAACACTAGTGAATACATTGATAATTTAACCCTAGTGTTGTTGTCAATTTTTACTCCTGGACAACCCCCTGCTATCAAATATGATTTTTCCTCCTACATTGCCGATAAAATTCATGACCAGTTCATGAGACTGGAAGATGAATTTTTTTTCAAATACTCCACTGTTATATACCATCTCATGCTTTATTATCAGTCAGAGAATTTCCCCTTTCATGTTATGAAACTTGACACCAAAGGAAATCTGAGGTCTATAATATTCTGGTCTGCAATCTTCCATAATTCCTTTGAGTCTCCTTATTCTTACAATGATTTCATTGACCTATTTGTGCACCCTGCAACCACCTTATTAACAGGAGTTTCCCCTCCTAGGGTTATGTTGTAGCTGCTACAACACCACCCAAAATTTTGGATATATTTAAAATTTCGGGTTCCCCCCTCTGCTCGCCTAGGCGTTAAAGTATTTCACCGGACCTGTAGTCAACAACATCCCGCCGACCTATCCCCAACCCCTCACGAGTTGTCTCATCACCATGAATTGATGTTGTCGCTGCAATCACGCCATATGTGGGAGGGATCATCTAGCGTACGCTCGAACATTGTTACCGCAGTCGCGCCATGTGTAATGAGATTGCCATGCATATGCTTGAACGAGAACCTTGTGTGTATTGACGAGTAAAAGCCCTCCTGCTGTAGGTCATTAAGCGTATTGTTTGAATGCTTCTCTTAAGCTTGTTAGTTTGATGTGTTTTATCTATGGTTATCATTATTGAAGAGTAATTATGATGTTGTAATATCCCACGCAGGTTGACCCCACGGGTGACAAACTCCTCCGTCATGTCACGACATCAAGGGAAATAAAATTGGGCTCAACGACGAGGTCAAAGCTGCGGAGCAGGGGAGGAGCAGGAGCAAACGATCAGTATTGTTAAAAGGGGAATAGTGTGATACATGTTGATCAGAGAGAACCTTCTATGTCACTTATGCAAAAGATTTCTTCACTAGTGCGCACCAGATGCTTTAAAGCGCTCTATCGGAAATGTCCAGATCTTGCATTATACCATCTCAATGTCGATGGGCGCACTCAAAGAAACATGTTTCGCCACTTCGATGAATCTAGCCTGAAGTATAGCCCGGTGAGCATATCCGACCTAGGAGATTTCCCTACAGAATGACAATCTCATTCAAGGCGTGCTCGTGCAGGGCAGCAGTGCAAAAGCATACGTGTTTCTATGGCAAGCCAACGACAAGGTTTCAAACATGTGAGCGCACCCTCTTGAAGCAACATTATGGATCTTAAGCTACGTAGTGTGGAATTAATTATGTTGCAAGGAGTACCACCTGGAGCAATAAAATGGTCTTACAACCCTAGTCTCCTTTACTCTTTCATATTCATAAAGTTGGGTATGTGGGACCATATGAGATGGAGAATGTCAGATTGAACCTAAAGGGTCCTGTTTAAATGCATACACCTTTTGTAGTTAGGCGCATTGATGCATATGCAAAGAGAGCCTCCAGAACCACAAGATAAAAAGGAGTTAATATTAAAGGGGAAATCCATGTGGTTAGATTAGAATATTTCTGCTCTCGACCTTTCAAAACAAAAGTCTTCATATTATGAGGTGGTGGCCTTGGCATAGGGAATTGTCATCTATGTGCACTAACAATCGGAGAAAAAGCAATGGTAAATGTTTTATAATTAAAACTAAGGCGCAAATGTTTGATAGGAGGTGTTCGACTTATGATATAACATGAAGAAAGGTGATAACAAATGTGAACGTACAAATGTCATTGATCTAAATTGAGTTGCTATCAAATGTTTGAAGGGCCATTGACTCCTCCCACAAAGTCATTAGACGTCATAAATATGTCAAGAGTGGGAAGGGTTTTTGACATAATCAATTTTGTTTTCTTTTAGAGTTATAATTAAACTTCCCAAAAAGTCAATCGATTTGATTTGATGTATTTTGAAGCTGAGTTTTAACTTGTGTTAAAAGGTTTGGGTTCAACACGGCAGCGGATATGACAATGACTTTGATACGTTAGAAAATTGGCGCAGACATGCACCGCCGCGTTACATGAAATTAAACGTTCGATGCCATGTGTTGGAACATGGCGCAGACACGTATGGGCACGTGACATCGAGCCAAAGGTTCGATAGTGGACAAGGTACGTGGAAAATATGGGGCAAAACTACATGCACATGTTGCATGGAGTCAAACCTCCGATGGCACGTTTTGATGTATGTTAAAACATAAGGTTTTCAATTCTTCGATTAAAATGGCGACAGGACTATGTGAAAACACGTTACGTGGAGCCAACGTGCAAAGACTGCATTGCAGGGATCCAACGTTGGAAGTCTGCATTAAAATAATGCCCACTACTACCAAATCTCTAATAAGAATACATTAGGAAACATCGATCGTTACGGAAAACCGTGAGTAATTCATGTGGAATTCTCGTTCAACGTGGCACAGAGTTGAAAAATGCATGGTTGCGGTCCAACAACGGGGAAGTTAGCAGTGCGTGTTGGGACCTATCAATCCCACTAACTCCTTGAAGTTGTAATGATAACGCCAGAGAGTATCACCAACCAGTTGCCAAGGTGGAGAAATCCGAAGCAATCTATGGCTTAATCGTTGCGGACGTGGCCTCGGTGAAATATCTGAATGGGGAGTTCCTCCTAAATATGGAGAATGAAGAGCTGAGTTCAAACTGCAAAGTACTTTCACTCCATTACTGCTTTTCTTCCTCAGTTTCTTGATACACATGGCGGGTGACTTTTCAACCAAGGCATGAAGCGTAGTGCCAGAAAATCGGTAACCACGTAAAACCGCCAAGCAAAACATACAAGGAACGTTCGAGCGGCTCGAATGTTTTGTGTTGAAGTGTTAGTCCATGAAAAAACTCGTGGAGCGAACACACATGTATAACAGTTACAGTTTTACGTTCAAAGCATGGAGCCAAAGGTTCGAGGGCGGTTTTCAAATCATGTATAGTCAAAATCCGTGGGCAGGTATGTATGTGTGTGATCAACTCCACATCGGAAACATAGCGCAGAACACCATGGAGACACTGTAAATTGGTGAAAGAGTCCCACGCCAGAGTTTTAATTATTGAAGCAAACACATATGGTATTCGCGTTTTATGATTGAGAAGGTCGCGGGGTCGCAGAAACAAAGCATTGCCCAGGGTTGTGACTCAGTCGGTTTGCGACCTAGCGACCCCTTCAAGTCGCATATTACTCAGGTCGCAGGATCGCTGAATGGTCTGCTCATGAGGAACTGTGACCCAAGGAATTCTACGACCTGCGACCCCATCAGGAAATGCAAATGCATGATCGTCCACGTGTTCATTCACCGAAAAAGCTGCTGATGTGCCGCATTATATGGACGGGCTGCCCAGTGCATGCTGCCATGCGCCAGCGATGAGTATGCTGCTACACTACTATTACATCTCGAACCCAAAGGACATTTTTATCGTCGGGTTCGACGACATCTCCGCAAAAGCTTTCAAACGCCCCTCTCCGAATATCTACGCAGCGTTTATTCTCCTCCATGCTTTGTCCGTGAGACTTCCTGAGTCAACCGATCCAATTTGGACATGTGATATTCCACGACTTGCCTGTGAGGTATCATTCGTTACCTAGCCAACTACAGATTTTCAAGGCAAGCACTTGCGAGCTCAAAAAACCGTTCGCTGAAAGCCCAAATGCCTCTCAGGCCATTGTGTTCCTACCCCTTATTACTTTTTCTTGTGAGATTATTTACCGGGTTGTCTCATATCTGCGTTTCAAGCGATGTCATCATTGGAGTAAGCAGAGGAGACGTGGTCCAGTATTTGACAGATCGGTCCAGCGAGGAGTATGCAATAATGGCTCATAACAGTATATGGCAGCTCAAGGAACTTGTAGTAAGGTATTGCGACTGGGGAGGGAGCTATCGTGGAATAAGAGAGTTCATCCAGTCTCATCTACCGTCGCTCCGAATGAACAACCCTCAGTTAGAGGTGGTTAATGAAATGATGCGTGGGGAGCATCTACATTTGAGAGGATATTATAGGTTCTCGACAGTGCGAATGGTTAATTCTAGAAATATGGACGCCGAAGATATTTTGCTACAGGCAATGAGACTCCGAAATGCCTTGGGATTAAAAGTGACCAAATTGAAAAATCGACATCTGATGAAGGCTTGAGAGCAGAGCTGCGTTTAAACGTGAAGCCAGGCATCATAAATAGATCTACGATGGCAACGTACAAGTGGACGAGAATGCAGAAGGTTCAGGTCTAGTTCCATTTGAATGTTGGCTATGTTTGCGAGGGATCAAACAATGGTTTGCTGGAGAACGCAAGGAAGACTGCCGAAGTTTATCATCTCATCCTCTGATTGAGAAACGATATTATGTTGGTTTTCTTGGCCACCTAGGGGTCTTAATTTATTGATTCTTCGCTCTTGCAAATTAATTAAATGCCTTTAACATTGTTATTTTTTCAATCATGGAGATAGGTGACCTACGTTATTTTATTGCAGGAAGAACCTTTCAGTCCGCATAACGAGCCAGAGTCTGCCTCAGAAAACAAGGGACCTTCTAAAAACAAGTCGCAGAGGTCACCAGGTCGCTAAGTCGCACTCCCTGTCAAAATCCCGACGACATGACCTAGCGACCCAGCGACTAGGTCGCAGGTCGCACATTTGCCTAGGTCGTAGGTCGCAGATCCATGCAGGTCGCAGGTCGCACATCTACCCAAGTCGTGAGGTCGCAAATCCAACAAGGTTGCGAGGTCGCAAACCCAAAGAGGTCGCAGGTCGCAAATCTACCTAGGTCGCAAGTCGCAGATCTGATGAGGTCGCAAGTCGCAGATCTGGATAGGTTGCAGGTTGCACATTACCCTGGGTCGCAAGTCCCAGAGGTCGCCAGGTCGCTAAGTCGCACCCCTTGGTAAATAAGAGGACACAATAATCTGCGACCACACGCAGTCGCAACAACGGCTCTGGGGGCCTGAAAAGGTTATTTAAAATACTGGGTCACGAGGAAGCCCAACCGTCGGGAAGCTGAAAAGTCAGGGACCCCAAAGGGCAAGCCTTGCCCTATAAATACTTCCTTCGGAAACTAACCAAGGGCTTTTTTTTTTGGGAAGACTCAAAAGATACATTGTATTATATTGAAAGACCATATTCTTAGACATATGAATGCGAATACTTGCTAAATCCCCTTTGTCGGATGATGTATTTTGCTGTGACAATACTATGTGTATTTCCTGAACAGTTTCAGAACATCCTATGATTAATGAAACTGCCCTTTTGATAATATCATTTATGCATCATGTTTATCTATGATTGTGTTGATGATGTTCAGTTGTATCGCTTTCTAAATGAATGTTAATACCTTTGTCTATTAGCATTTCGTTTTATCTTTCAGAAGTAAGTTTTATCGCTTTCTAAATGAATGTTAATACCTTTGTCTATTAGCATTTCATTTTATCTTTCAGAAGTAAGGAGGATCTTGCCATTAAGAACTATTTCTTCTGTGGTAAGATACCTTGTAAGCATGACCCCAAAGACGTGCCGTTAACTGCATCTCTTCGGGCGTATGTGTTTTATTCGTTCTCTTGCTACGCATAGTGTTGTAGACATGTTCCATGCATCAATCATGTATTTCGTATCCTATGAATAAGTGTGTGTCCGCAGGTTTGATCAGGTTCTTTTGAGACCAGAAGGGAAGGCGTCTTAGGTGGTAACCGGACCCACACCTGGGATGGGATCCCTATTCCAAACGGTTTAAGGTCTAATTGGGACTTTTCACTGGGGAGATCCCCTACTGTTGGCTGGAAAAATTTTCCCGTCAATAGATTTGGCGCTAGAAGGAGGGCCTGAACCTCCGACCAGATGTTTAACGAAAAGGGGGGGGCCAGATGACAAGCTGAGCCCTTTAGAGCCTACAGTTAATCTCATATCTGTAATGACTCGTTCCCGAATCATTCTCCCGAGATGTTTGTCAGAGTTTTATGAACCTGGATACTTCATCCCCGATAAACTTATGCATCACTTGTCCCAGTTAAAATTTGATGGTGAAAATGGGGTGTCCATAACCCAACACTATTCATATTTTTGTGACTTTGGTGAGTGTTATGAAATTGAAAATGAAGGTTTCATTTGTTTTCTTTTCTTCCTCACTCTCGAAGGTCACGCTAAGCAATGGTGCTGCACTTTGCCGGAATCTTCCATCCATTCATTTGAACAACTCGCCAGTGAATTACAACAAGCTTTTCACATGTATGATTTTCATAACGTTTTACTAAAGATAAATGACATCAGAATGAAACCTCAGGAATCTTTAGATGATTTCTCTATCAGATTCGTTCATTATTGTTTTGAGTTCCCTGAAAAGGATGTCGATTGGAGGTTGTTAAGAGAACAGTTCGCGTATGCGATTCTCGTTTCCCTTGAACCATTTCAGTTAGTGACTCGACCTGAGCCTAGTGTTCCCTATGACAACCCGCAAGTCAATGGCTGTTCTGACCTTGAGTCTTTCACGTACCATGTCGAATCTGAACATCTCAGTGGCTCATTATCTATTTTGGCTCATCAGACCTACCCCGAGCCCACTCAATATCTCCCTGGACTTAGTCCTGAATCTGGTTCACATTCGGATTATGAATCTGGTTCACAGTCGAATTATGAAACTGGTTCATATTCAGACTATGAAGCTGGTTCACATTCGAATTATGAATCTGGTTCATATTTGGATTATGAATCTGGTTCAGATTCAGATGATGAATCTAGTTCAGATTCGGATGACGAATCTGGTTCACATTCGGATTATGAATCTGGTTCAGATTCGGATTATGAATCTGGTTCACATACGTATTATGAATCGACTCCTACCCCGCATAAATTTTATTCCCTTACAAGGCCTGTCAAATCATTGTGTCCTCTGAACGACACGAATGTGCGTGTTGAAAAGCCTCGTGTGGTTAATGCCCCTGCGATTCAATCTTTTCGTTCATTATTTCCTAGTTTGTTTCTCGATCCCGCCACACCAGTAATTTCTTCGAGACATTCAAAATTGCCTTATACTGGTATTGGCGACAATCATAAGCACGCAGATGGTGTTTCTCAATCACAGTCCAAAATCGATGAATCTTTTAAATCTGATTTTTCTCACTTGGGATCTTTAGACAGCCATAGGAGCGATTCCCCGTCTGAACAACTTCAAGATGTTCCCTCTATTGATCCATCCCAGTTGGTAACTCTCGAGGAGCCTGACATCTCAGGTACCCAACTTGACCAAACCGATGGTTGCAGCGATTATTCCTTATTTGAAAACATATTCAATCATACCGCTGACGACCGTCACTCAAATCTCTATGCTGACCATACGAAGACACCTGAATTCGATGATCCGTTTTGGGAAGATTCAAGTACCCACCAGAAAATCGAAACGCGTCAGCTTCCGCTGAACGTTTCTGAAATGACCATTCCCCAGTGCCATGCTCCTTCCAGCATAAATGCGTCAAATTCACCCCATCCTGGCAAATATGGAGAATCTGACATTTTGGGTTATCAATCTGTGAGTACGCAAACATTCGACCAAATTGATACAAAGCCCACTGACATCTTTCAAATCACTACAATTGATGATCATGCCCATTCGCCTGTTAATCTCGCCAAGCAGTCAAAGTTGGAAAGCCCCTTGCTTGAAGGTCCAGAGTTTGTTCAAAGCAGCGAAGAATTTCAGGCTCCTTTAAACGTGGATTCAGATCCGCATACCCTTAACCAAACCCAGGAGCAACCCCGGACTAGGGTTTTCGAAACTAAAATTTCTACACTTGGATGTGCATGCATCTATAATTCACCTGGCACTTGTGTATTGTTTCCATTCCATAAGACTGATGGTCCCCAACACCATGATGAGATTTTCGATCAACTCAACCAACCCCATTCGGTGAATGTGCTTGCAAATAGGAATTGGCTTACCCATCACCCCTCAAATCCAGGATCATGCATGAATGATTTTATGTCATTTATCCATAATGTTGAGTTTCAAGAACATATTGTTGGTTATCAAGATGAGAGTGGGATTCAACTTGCACAATCTATGCTGGCTTGTCCTTTGGTAAGTATCTGTGATCGTCTTGCCATTGCATCGGCTCCTCAGGTAAGTGTTGTTGCTGCTGCACTTTTTTGGATACTAGCTCTGATCCTGATCATTGTTGCTCTTGCAGGTCAGGAACTAATGCGGTGGCTGCATTGGAAAACTGATTTTACATAACCCGACCACATCATTGGTTAAACTAGGGTTTAGGTGTAGGCTAGCTAGGACCTGCAATAAAATTTTTAGTTCAAAGTTAGTTAGGTTTGCTTACCAAATTTTACTTCATATTTTAAAAGTGTGCTTGTTGTTTTGTTTACGACTGATATCTTAGGAAACATCATGTTACGAGTATTTTCTTTCATTTCCTTTTCAGTTGCTTGTTGCTGCATAAATAATCATTGCTTGTATTGCGCCTCTTTTCCACCTACAACTGGTTGATCGTGCTCGCGCATGGCATTGCATTGCACATTGAGCCTTGCTTATTACATTGCGTCGTACTCTCTCTCCCTCACATCATTTTTTTTCATATCGCCTGCCACTTCATGAGCCCTCATTGCAACCCTATCATCTTGCAGTCTTGCTTTGCCCCGATTGCTGAAACAGTAACCCCATTTTTTTGTGTGAAGTTGCGGTGGCTATCTCAAGAGGCAGCTTTCTCTTAGGACCAGTCATCGAAGTCACATTATCAACAAGATGCCTATGAGTCTAAACTTATTATCTGGGGAGATACGAGCCGGTTGTCTGTGGGAGACCTGATGAGTTGAAATGACCCATACCCGTAAGCCTAAGCCTTGTTCCCAGCATAGTCTTGGATGTTTAAATGTGCTGTTCTGCGCACTGCGCCTATTGTGGTGAATGGGATGTGAAGTTTTGGCACAAGGGAAAACCCCAAATCAGGATATCTTTCAGTTTCTGTAAAACAAGAAACAACCTCTCATGCTCGTAAAATAAGTCGGGATCCCTCATCCGCCCATAAAAAATAAGTGCCACGAGCACATGAAAATAAGTGCTACAAGCACATGAAACAAATAAGGGTAAAGGATCGAGAAAGGCTTCCTGCGCAGAGAGGTAATGCAACGACTCCGTCGGGGCACTGACTAGGCTCTCTGGCAGCGGAGCAACGTTTGTGATTTCTTGAAGTGACTCCGCTGGGGTACTGTCCAGGCCTGCTGGCAGCGGAGCAACACCAGAAACTTACTTTAAAAAATCCTGAAAATAATAAGCCCACAGCCTTGCTCTTCACATCATCAACAAACCACTGGCGTCTGTGAGCTTTCTCTTTGATGTGTTCAGATTGGCGAGACCTAGTTGAGGCAAAAGGATTAGGCATACCTATAAGGGCCAAAGTAATGCTAAGGGTGCCCTGCAGAACTTGTTCAATATTCCCTTGCATCATTATCCAGACTCAAACTTGTGTTGTGATACTGACAGAGATGCTGGATTCTACCAGTGGTTCGCCATTTGTTGTAGCTGCTACAACACCACCCAAAATTTTGGATATATTTAAAATTTCGGGTTCCCCCCTCTGCTCGCCTAGGCGTTAAAGTATTTCACCAGACCTGTAGTCAACAACATCCCGCCGACCTATCCCCAACCCCTCACGAGTTGTCTCATCACCATGACTTGATGTTGTCGCTGCAATCACGCCATATGTGGGAGGGATCATCTAGCGTACACTTGAACATTGTTACCACAGTCGCGCCATGTGTAATGAGATTGCCATGCATATGCTTGAACGAGAACCTTATGTGTATTGACGAGTAAAAGCCCTCCTGCTGTAGGTCATTAAGCGTATTGTTTGAATGCTTCTCTTAAGCTTGTTAGTTTGATGTGTTTTATCTATGGTTATCATTATTGAAGAGTAATTATGATGTTGTAATATCCCACGTAGGTTGACCCCATGGGTGACAAACTCCTCCGTCATGTCACGACATCAAGGGAAATAAAATTGGGCTCAACGACGAGGTCAAAGCTGCGGAGCAGGGGAGGAGCAGGAGCAAACGATCAGTATTGTTAAAAGGGGAATAGTGTGATACATGTTGATCAGAGAGAACCTTCTATGTCACTTATGCAAAAGATTTCTTCACTAGTGCGTACCAGATGCTTTAAAGCGCTCTATCGGAAATGTCCAGATCTTGCATTATACCAGCTCAATGTCGATGGGCGCACTCAAAGAAACATGTTTCGCCACTTCGATGAATCTAGCCTGAAGTATAGCCCGGTGAGCATATCCGACCTAGGAGATTTCCCTACGGAATGACAATCTCATTCAAGGCGTGCTCGTGCAGGGCAGCAGTGCAAAAGCATACGTGTTTCTATGGCAAGCCAACGACAAGGTTTCAAACATGTGAGCGCACCCTCTTGAAGCAACATTATGGATCTTAAGCTACGTAGTGTGGAATTAATTATGTTGCAAGGAGTACCACCTGGAGCAATAAAATGGTCTTACAACCCTAGTCTCCTTTACTCTTTCATATTCATAAAGTTGGGTATGTGGGACCATATGAGATGGAGAATGTCAGATTGAACCTAAAGGGTCCTGTTTAAATGCATACACCTTTTGTAGTTAGGCGCATTGATGCATATGCAAAGAGAGCCTCCAGAACTACAAGATAAAAAGGAGTTAATATTAAAGGGGAAATCCATGTGGTTAGATTAGCAGATTTCTGCTCTCGACCTTTCAAAACAAAAGTCTTCATATTATGAGGTGGTGGCCTTGGCATAGGGAATTGTCATCTATGTGTGCTAACAATCGGAGAAAAAGCAATGGTAAATGTTTTATAATTAAAACTAAGGCGCAAATGTTTGATAGGAGGTGTTCGACTTATGATATAACATAAAGAAAGGTGATAACAAATGTGAACGTACAAATGTCATTGATCTAAATTGAGTTCCTATCAAATGTTTGAAGGGCCATTGACTCCTCCCACAAAGTCATTAGACGTCATAAATATGTCATGAGTGGGAAGGGTTTTTGACATAATCAATTTTGTTTTCTTTTAGAGTTATAATTAAACTTCCCAAAAAGTCAATCGATTTGATTTGATGTATTTTGAAGCTGAGTTTTAACTTGTGTTAAAAGGTTTGGGTTCAACATGGCAGCGGATATGACAATGACTTTGATACGTTAGAAAATTGGCGCAGACATGCACCGCCGCGTTACATGAAATTAAACGTTCGATGCCATGTGTTGGAACATGGTGCAGACACGTATGGGCACGTGGCATCAAGCCAAAGGTTCGATAGTGGACAAGGTACGTGGAAAATATGGCGCAAAACTACATGCACACGTTGCATGGAGTCAAACCTCCGATGGCACGTTTTGATGTATGTTAAAACATAAGGTTTTCAATTCTTCGATTAAAATGGCGACAGGACTATGTGAAAACACGTTACGTGGAGCCAATGTGCGAAGACTGCATTGCAGGGATCCAACGTTCGAAGTCTGCATTAAAATAATGCCCACTACTACCAAATCTCTAATAAGAATACATTAGGAAACATCGATCGTTACGGCAAACCGTGAGTAATTCATGTGGAAAAATGCGTGGTTGCGGTCCAACAACGGGGAAGTTAGCAGTGCGTGTTGGGACCTATCAATCCCACTAACTCCTTGACGTTGTAATGATAACGCCAGAGAGTATCACCAACCAGTTGCCAAGGTGGAGAAATCCGAAGCAATCTATGGCTTAATCGTTGTAGACGTGGCCTCGGTGAAATATCTGAATGGGGAGTTCCTCCTAAATATGGAGAATGAAGAGCTGAGTTCAAACTGCAAAGTACTTTCACTCCATTACTGCTTTTCTTCCTCATTTTCTTGATACACATGGCGGGTGACTTTTCAACCAAGGCATGAAGCGTAGTGCCTGAAAATCGGTAACCACGTAAAACCGCCAAGCAAAACATACAAGGAACGTTCGAGCGGCTCGAATGTTTTGGTTTGCGACCCAGCGACCCCTTCAAGTCACATATTACTCAGGTCGCAGGATCGCTGAACGGTCTGCTCATGAGGAACTGCAACCCAAGGAATTCTTCGACCTGCGACCCCATCAGGAAATGAAAATGCATGATCGTCCACGTGTTCATTCACCGAAAAAGATGCTGATGTGCCGCATTATATGGACGGGCTGCCCAGTGCATGCTGCCATGCGCCAGCGGTGAGTATGCTGCTACACTGCTATTACATCCCGAACCCAAAGGACAGTTTTATCGTCCGGTTCGACGACATCTCCGCAAAAGCTTTCAAACGCCCCTCTCCGAATATCTACGCAGCGTTTCTTCTCCTCCACGCTTTGTCCGTGAGACTTCCTGAGTCAACCGATCCAATTCGGACATGCGATATTCCACGGCTTGCCTGTGAGGTATCATTCGTTACCTAGCCAGCTACAGATTTTCATGGCAAGCACTTGTGAGCTCAGAAAACCGTTCGTTGAAAGCCCAAATGCCTCTCAGGCCGTTGTGTTCCTACCCCTTATTAATTTTTCTTGTGAGATTATTTACTGGGTTGTCTCATATCTGCGTTTCAAGCGATGTCATCATTGGAGTAAGCAGAGGCGACGTGGTCCAGTATTCGACAGATCGGTCCAGCGAGGAGTATGCAATAATGGCTCATAACAGTATATGGCAGCTCAAGGAACTTGTAGTAAGGTATTGCGACTGGGGAGGGAGCTGTCGTGGAATAAGAGAGTTCATCCAGTCTCATCTACCGTCGCTCCGGATGAAAAACCCTTAGTTAGAGGTGGTTACTGAAATGATGCATGGGGAGCATCTACATTTGAGAGGATATTATAGGTGCTCGACAGTGCGAATGGTTAATTCTAGAAATATGGACGCCGAAGATATTTTGCTACAGGAAATGAGACTCCGAAATGCCTTGGGATTAAAAGTGACCAAATTGAAAAATCGACATCTGATGAAGGCTTGAGAGCAGAGCTGCGTTTAAACGTGAAGCGAGGCCTCATAAACAGATATACGATGGCAACGTACAAGTGGACGAGAATGCAGAAGGTTCAGGTCTAGTTCCATTTGACTGTTGGCTATGTTTGCGAGGGATCAAACAATGGTTTGCTGGAGAACGCAAGGAAGACTGCCGAAGTTTATCATCTCATCCTCTGATTGAGAAACGATATTATGTTGGTTTTCTTGGCCACCTAGGGGTCTTAATTTATTGATTCTTCGCTCTTGCAAATTAATTAAATGCCTTTAACATTGTTATTTTTTCAATCATGGAGATAGGTGACCTACGTTATTTTATTGCAGGAAGAACCTTTCAGTCCGCATAACCAGCCAGAGTCTGCCTCAGCAAACAAGGGACCTTCTCCAAACAAGTTGCAGAGGTCGCCAGGTCGCTAAGTCGCACTCCCTGTCAAAAGCCCGATGGCGTGACCTAGCGACCCAGCGACTAGGTCGCAGGTCACACATTTGCCTAGGTCGCAGGTCGCAGATCCATGCAGGTCGCAGGTCGCACATCTACCCAGGTCGCGAGGTCGCAAATCCAACAAGGTCGCGAGGTCGCAAACCCAAAGAGGTCGCAGGTCACAAATCTACCTAGGTCGCAAGTCGCAGATCTGATGAGGTCGCAGGTCGCAGATCTGGATAGGTCGCAGGTTGCACATTACCCCGGGTCGCAAGTCCCAGAGGTCGCCAGGTCGCTAAGTCGCACCCCTTGGTAAATGCTTGACAGCACGACCCAGCGACCCAGCGACTAGGTCGCAGGTCGCAACAACGGCTCAGGTCGCAGGGCACAGAAAATACTGGGTCGCGAGGAAGCCCAACCGTCGGGAAGATGAAAAGTCAGGGACCCCAAAGGGCAAGCCTTGCCCTATAAATACTTCCTTCGGAAACTAACCAAGGGCTTTTTTTTTTGGGAAGACTCGAAATCTACATTGTATTATATTGAAAGACCATATTCTTAGACATATGAATACGAATACTTGCTAAATCCCCTTTGTCGGATGATGTATTTTGCTGTGACAGTACTATGTGTATTTCCTGAACAGTTTCAGAACATCCTATGATTAATGAAACTGCCCTTTTGATAATATCATTTATGCATCATGTTTATCTATGATTGTGTTGATGATGTTCAGTTGCATCGCTTTCTAAATGAATGTTAATACCTTTGTCTATTAGCATTTCGTTTTATCTTTCAGAAGTAAGTTTTATCGCTTTCTAAATGAATGTTAATACCTTTGTCTATTAGCATTTCATTTTATCTTTCAGAATTAAGGAGGATCTTTCCATTAAGAACTATTTCTTCTGTGGTAAGATACCTTGTAAGCATGACCCCAAAGACGTGCCGTTAACTGCATCTCTTCGGGCGTATGTGTTTTATTCGTTCTCTTGCTACGCATAGTGTTGTAGACATGTTCCATGCATCAATCATGTATTTCATATCCTATGAATAAGTGTGTGTCCGCAGGTTTGATCAGGTTCTTTTGAGACCAGAAGGGAAGGCGTCTTAGGCGGTAACCGGACCCACACCCTGGATGGGATCCCTACTCCAAACGGTTTAAGGTCTAATTGGGACTTTTCACCGGGGAGATCCCCTACTGTTGGCCGGACAAATTTTCCCGTCAACAGGTTAATAATTATATGAAGAAAATTCTCCAACTTTCCAAACAATAAAGGATAGCTGATTGGTACCTATATAAGAATCATACAGAAATTAGAATATATGGGTGTGAGCTATGTCCTTTCAAGCTCCCAAAGTATGTTCCAATGAGGCTCTTTGCCTTAGAATATTTCAGACAAATGATAAATTCAGACATAGTCCATTTTTGTAATGCTAAGAAGAAAGCTCAACTCAGAATCAAGAGCCAATTAGGCCCTTTTATCATTAATACTAGGGATGCAGGGAAAGAAGCTGAAAGAATTCTAGAAGATTATCTCAAATTGAAAAAAAGTTTCCACTGGGTAACTTATGATCCTAAGAGCTTTATTTGTGTGAGGAGAATGAAAAATAAATTTTCACCATACCTTCACCATAGAATTCCAGAGATTGAACAATTTGCAAATATGGATGAATGGATGGAAGGGACCTTAGTAGAACAAGATAGTGAACAGGTCAATGTTGAGAATGTTATGAAAGATCTTAAGAAAATACTTGAACTGGATTCTTTTAGGCAGGTAAATAGACCAAGAGCTATTCCTTCCTCTGCTGGAACCTCTCAACAAAATTTTCAGGAAATCAGTACACCAGCTACAGTAATATCCAAAGGGAAGGAAAAGGAAATTAGTACACAGGTCACAAAGAAATTTACAATGTCAGAGTAGCCTGAAAATTCTAAGGAATAAACCCAAATATAGACTTCTCCCACTCAGATCAATGTGGCAGAAATTTCAATTTTGCAAACTCCTCTCAATGAAGAAAAAGGTAAAAAGAGAGATGCAGAAACAACTACCCCTATTAGTGGATCTTTAGAACAACCTGGTATCAAAAGACAAAGATTAAATCCTCTCTCAGAAGTAGAATTTGTTCAATAAACCACTGATAGTCAGACGAGAGAAGCGTTAGATAGTCAGCAAACATTCACAATCAGTGGAACATCCACTGACTCACAAAGAAATGAGGTACAAAGACAACAAAGTGCAGAAGTATCTTCCTTCAAACCACCAATGAAAGATGCTTGGGATATTAAGAAGACATTTATAAATATAAAGGCCAGAAATGATCCATTAAGACTTCAAGTCCATAATCAATATTTAAAGATGGCTCCCAAAAATCAACAGAGATTGATGTCAGCTTATGACATCCAACAGGGTAAAATGGTGATGAGTCATTTCAAGCCCAAAGTGTAGCAGCCTCAAATAGCTGCAGACTATGTCAGAACCAATTTTGAAGTCATGGAAAAGGATATTCATCCTTTAGATCAGATTGAGCTGCAAAAAAATTTGGAGAGATGATTTATTCAACTTTGACTAATAAGTCAATGATGGCCCAAAGATTATAGAATTCGTTGGATAATACTACTGCTCAATTGCATCTTGAAAAAGCCTCTTCCCAGGCTAAGGACAACAGAATAAAAACTTTGGAAGAAATAATTATTGGATTGGGTCATAATCCCAAAGATATTAAGGCTACAGAAGCCTTGATCAAAAATAAATATGATGATATTGCAGCCTTAAGGAAACAGCTAAAGTTTCCACCTTCAAGGCATCCACAGACTGTTGAGGGAATAAAGCAAAACTCTGAAGAAGAACTGATGGATTTGCTCTTGAAACTTAATGAGCAACTAAATGAAACTGAAAAAGAACTTGAAAAAGCATTAAAAGACAAGCAGAGAGAGTCAACCTCTCAGCCTCCCAATGTGACAACAGTAGCACCAAGCATCCCAGCATATACAACAAAAGTGATTACAGGTACAACAACAACAGATCAATTAGAAGGATTAGCAAAAGGAAAAACTTCCAATTTAAGCACTAAATAATTAATAAAATCAATGGATGAATTAAAACTCCGAGTGTCAAAGCTCTAGAAAACAAAGGTACAATTTACCTCCTTGGAACAAAAGTATGATCTCTCAAAGATAAGTGTTGCAGAAAAGACAAGAGAGATCAACAGATTAGAAAAAGTGGTTAAAGCATTGGAAAAGGATCTCAAATTGGAGAAGCCTTTGAAGGAAATCAAAGAAATTCTTTGGGCCAAAATCACTCAATCAATATATGATGTCTGGCCATCGATCCAAATAATGTATGAGAAAAATGATTTAGTAAAACTGGCTCTGGAAGAAGTTCAAAAGGCAAGAGAAGAATTAGGAAATATGCTTGAAGAATCCAACAAGATCATACAGTTTTTAAATACTAAGAATAGATATCAACTTGAATAACTGGGCATCCAAGACAGAACAGGAACAATTTTGGAGATAAAAAGGGTTTTTACTAAAATAACTCTGATGCAAAACTTAGAAAGAAGATGCTATGATATGTAAGAAATAATCAATGCTTTTACAAATAGATTGGATATTTTACAGAGTAAAGGATTGCCAAGTCCTTTAGTTTCAGATGATAAACTAATGAATCATGAAAGCTATGTTGAGACGTTGAATAAGTATGCAAACAACCAGGCTAGTTCCTCAACCAATTCATCAACAGCAAAAGCGTTGCCTACAGGAAAAATTCTTCATGACAGTTTGGAAAATTTGTTTTATCTCGAACATGAGGTAAAGCACTTATTTCCAATTCAGCCTACTTTTTTCAGATATACAGAGACTGATGAGACTCTGAGAAAGCTTCAAAGAATCAGAATACCAGAAGTAAAATGGTGGGAAGATATTTTAAATTCTAAATCTTTCGGAAAATCACATCAGAATTTTTGGAACCAAATGGTGGGAAGATATGTTAGACATTTTGTAAAAATATTTTTGGATAAATTTTGATTATTTACTACAGTAAGTGATGGTAAAGGGATAAACAGAGATCAAACAGGTCAAAGTGTATCAATACAGGTAAAGAGTATCATTAAAAGCAGAGCAGCCAACACAGAGTTACTAAAGAAGATAGCAGCAAGCCAAATAATAGGGCCTGCCTCCAGCACATTCATAAAAATAGGAACAACACAACATCGGTTACCTTTTCTCTTATCTACGAGACCATCTGTCTCTATTTTTCTTGTAACGTATTCATGAGTCATCCTAAAATATATCTCACTATGTTAGGAGATATTTTTTATAATTTTTGTATAAATAATCCCTCAACTAGAGTATTGAGAGGTGGATTCTTAGGCATTGTTGTAATACTGATTATTTTGGAATAAAGTGTTGTTCGAAAAATTTTGCATGGCTAGTTGGATAAAGAATTGATGCAAAGGACTTTTCACAGGATTCTTGAGTCAGACAAAGGATCAATAATTCATCTATCTCTTATGTTTAAAAGTTTTATATTTGTTTATTATACCATCTATGTTTCATATCTGAATGATAAACGAAAAATAATAATTCAGAAAGTGCTTAAGTGCAATATATTTTCAATCGTTGTTATTCTTAATGTTTTTCTTCTGAACTAGTATGAACAGTGAATTCTCAATTGCTCCTATTTTCTAGTTTATTCATTTTGATTATTTGGTAAAGAATTCTTAATTTCTCTTTATTAATAGTCATTCAAGTTCCCTCTTTCGAATATGTTGAAGTATTCTTAATTTCCCTTCATCCATTTCGAGTCCATTCCATTCATTTAGATCTTTAATTGTTCCCTATTTGATTACCTTGCCCTGTGAAACCATCCCTTGTTAAGAAACCAAATTCAGTCAAGCCATCTTCTTTGACTCCATTAGCCCAATGGCCTAAATTATTCAATCTTACCCTTCTACTATTGAATTCCATCACCCAAACATAATCAAAATCCCTAAACTTTCATAACTAGCCTATTATCTTTCAAAAACAAAGCTAAAAATCAAAGAGAGAGCCCTCTATGGGTACATATTGGCTAGATTATGTACCTAAAAGTTGGTTTGTGGTTACCTCGGACCCCTTTCCTCTTCCCAGCAACTTCAAGGAAAATCTGAGTGATAACAGGGACCACTTCTCCAAGTTATGTGCAATCAAAAGCCAACATTGGCTCCATTTGGGGACAACGTGATGTTCTAAGTCTATGGAGGACAAATTTTTATTCGAACATTCAAGTGGACACAAAAATGGAAGATGAAACGAAAGATGAAATGGGATGAATGTAAGAAAAATGGAGTATAGATAGTGGAATGATATATATAATGAGATGGATTAGCCCTTGCCAGTGATGAAAATAGGACTTGAGGAACTTCCCATTCACGAGTGCCTCAAGTATATCTCCTTCTAAGTTCTCTAGGGAAAAAGTATTGTTTCCCTTGAATTATGCCACCCTTAAAGGACCAAACCAAAGGGGGTCTAACTTCCCATGTTTCCCTTTATCTGCTCTCCTTACATCCCATCGTAGCACCAAATCCCCTACCTGGATTTCTCTATATTTAGCTCTTTGGTCAAATAAGCCTTTCAGTTTTTCTTGATATTCTGCCAATCTAAGGCTTACCTGCTCCTGGGTTTCATTCAACTCCACTTACTGATTCATTCTTCAGATAATGTTTTTTGTCTCTTCCTCACTTTCTTGTTAAAATCGGGCCACAGGTAATGCAAGCTAAATAGGGAAGACTACGGCTCTGCCATACATCAGTTCAGAAGGGGAATTTCCTGTGGCTCTTTTCACGGTGATGATATTTTCCCAGAGTGAAAACTTGAGCTGGGAATCCCATTTTTTTTTAGCTTCGTTGATGGTCTTATTCACGATCTTCACCAGTGTCTTGTTGGATGATTTTTCTAGCTCGTTCTTCTATGGGTAGTAGGTAGTGGAGTGGCCCAGCAGGATGTTGTAACGCTGACAGAAATTAACAAATTTAGTCGACTTGAAAGCCTGGCCTTTATATGTAACGATTTTATTTGGGCATCCAAACCTAGCTATTATTTTCTCCTCCAGGAACTTGATCACCTTCGAATCTGTAGCATTTCTTGTGAGCACTGCCTCTACCTACTTGGTGAAGCAATCAGGATCCATTGATGTTGATTTCTAGAGGCAGGGTGAATCTCTCCTATGAAGTCAATCTCCCATCGTTTAAAAGGTTCTTAAACATGTACTGGAATTAATGGGAGAGGTGGATACCTTTTTTTTTCGTCAAACACCTGACACTTCTCAGAGGCCCAGATGTGGGCATGTACATCGCCGAACAACTTAGGCCAAAATAACCATGCCTTCAGAATCTTGTGTGCAGTGGATTGCCTACTCTAATTCCCACCACATATCCCTTCGTGGAACTCGGTCATCACTTGGTCAAATTATTTCTCAGTCAAACACAATAATAGGATTCCTTATGAGTCTCTCTAATAGATTTTCCCATTTGCCACAATGTATTTTTGAGACCTCAGTCTCAAAGTGCGATACTTGGTCTTATCATAGTGAGGGGGACACCTCAATGTTAAAAGATATTCTTGTAGAAATTATATGCACTAAGCATGCATATGTCCAAGATCCACCTGATCTCACACTATTTAACTTTATGCAAGATATTGAATCTATTCCACTTGTTAATATTTTGTGGAAAAAATTAATTTCACACACATGTGAAGCATAAACAAAAATATTCAATTGCACATAACACAATTTTTTTTTTTTTTAACCGAGAAAGCCTGAAACTGAAAACCCAAACTATATATTATGTAACATGGAGATCATATGAAAATCTCATACAAGCATACAAATCTTATCACAAGCTCTCAGTACAGTACAATCGTCATACACTAATCAGGCCCAATCTTGCAAATCCATGCACTGATCTTTGCCACCTGCTAGCCTACCTCCACTGCGCAATATCTGCTAAAGAATAGCTCTGAATGAATTCAAATTACTCCATCCTTGACTGCGCAATCCTCATTGGCATCTCCACTGGGTGTGTGATGCAATAAATGCATCACTATAGTCACAACAGATAGTCTATCTTGCCCTTTCACCTATCTCTCCACTGGTCTCCACTGAAACTGCCATGCACTGTAGTCAACTGATATATTGTTCAGTTGATTAATGAGTTATTATTTTTGAATTAATTAAATAATTAATTCACTCCACTCTCTTTAGTGTATCATTTAATTAGACTAGATACAACTAGCTCAACTGAGTCTAACTGAGTTAAACTGAATACAACTCCAGAACTGCTTCTTCCAACTGTGTCATAACTCTGCCACTTGAGTTCTAACTGAGTCCGCCATGCATTAGCTCCAATAAACCCTTAGGAGTAGCGTAATTCCTTCTGTCAGCTGATGTGCCACATCTGTGCACTGAATTGAAGTGCTCCAAGAGAATAAGTTGTTGTTTAGAGTCTAATTATTATTAAGAGCTAATAATAATCAACATGCATCTATTTTTAGATTGACAATCTATAAATAGACTTCGCATAGTATTCTAAAAATAGAATTTCATCTATTTCTCCAAATTGACCAACCATCCACAAATAGCATCCTGCAACTTCTGAAATATGATCATCATGTCTAAAATAAGACATAGTCTAAAAATAGACTTGCGCCAAAAATAGCCTACGGGCCCACTTAGTGAAGGAGACTCTTTTCACTAAGCTCATCATCTTGTTGAATCTCAACAATTCCAATATATCCTTATACCATGAGGATAAGAGGTACTTGACATGTGTTTTCTGAGCGAAACATTCTATGCCTTGGTGTGCACTTGTGTCCTCCTATGCCTCTCCTCCTATCATAGACAAATTTATTCCCAGAGCTTGACAATTGGATTAAGACAGGATTTTTTCCAGCTCTTGGCCTTTGATGATTTTAGTAGGCTTTATCTCCAGTTCGTACTCTTGAGATCAGCTATCCATTTTCCCCTCTTCCATTCACTATCACCTTGTACCAGAATATCCTTCACTGCTGTAGTGGGTACAAAAGCTGTTATGGATGATTGTAACACATACAATCGGAATGCCTTCAACGATTTGACTAGAGCGTAAGCTTGCTTTTCTGACATATCATATTTTAGTTCAACATCCTATAGGACTTGAATAAAGAACAAAATGGGTTTTTCATTCCCATTGGCATTTTTCTGTAAAAGTGCTGCGACTATTGTGTGAGGAGAGGCAAAGGAGAAAATCATGAATGGCTTCCCATAATCTGGACTTGCCAGCACTGGAGCTTCTGCAAAGGCCTGTTTGATCTTGCTGAAAGAGTCTTTGGATTCAGGGGTCCATATGACTTCACTATTCTTCTTCAGCATCCCGGTGATGTTTCAGACAATCTCGGCATAGTTGGGAATGAACCTTCTAAGAAAATTTATCCTTCCTAAGAACACCTATAATTCCTTTTTGTTTCTTGGTAGGGGAATGCCATTTATCACCTCTACCCACATCAAGTTAATCTTCACTCCCTCCTTAGTTACTATGTTCCATAGTAACTTTCCTTCCTACAAGGAAAACATGGATTTTTGAGGATTTAGAGACAGGCCATACCTGCGGCATTTATCATAGGTGCATAAAAGGCACTCTATGTTCTCAACATCACTCTTTGAAAATACGGTGATTTCATCTAGGTAGATCACCACAAACTTGTATTTATTTCCTATGAAAGCAATGGCTATCGCCCGCTAGAATGTGGCATCGACGTTTATCAGGCCAAAGGGAATTTAAGCATACATGAAGGTTCCCAAGCCATAGTGAACACCGTCTTCTTTTGGTCTTCCAAGAGAATTTCCACCTGATTATATCTTGAGAAGCCATCCATCATGGACATGTGGGAGGATCCCACCACCTTTTGTAGGATGTGATACATCTTTGGGAGGGGATAGTTGTCTTTGAGGGAGGATTTTTTTAGATTGCATAAGTCTACACAAAGCCTTATTTCATCGTTCTTCTTTCTAACAGGCACCAAGTTCACCACCCATTTGAAGTACCTTAGAGGGACAATGATATTGGCCTGCAACAAATTCTATATTTCATTTTCAATGGCTAGGAGGAGAAGGGGATTGATCTGTCTCAACTTTTGCTTATGAGGCTCAGCGTCCTCTTTGAGTGGTATCTTATGTTGTATAATGCCAATATCAAAAGTATTCAGATCCTGGTATGACCATCCTGAGGTATGACTGAAACATCTCTACCAATACATCTCTGTATGACTGAAACAGCCTGAGGTATTGATCCTGGCATTCTTTAGAGATCACTTTTGACAACTTTATCACCTTTGGATCTTATTTGGTCCCAATGTTCACGTCCTTGACAGGCTCGTTGAGGGTCATTTTACTGGGGTTTACTGGTATATCATTCTTGTCAAACAATATCCCCAATGGCACCAGGCCCCTGGGGATGACATTCCCCTTTAGCTGCAGAACACGATGTCCAACTAGTGTCTCTTCCCATCTGGTTTTTGGTTCTTCACTGTCATCCTCAGGCACTGAATAGGTCACCATATTTGATAACTTGCTCACTATTTCCATAAAACACTAGACCTGATCTTCATCTTTGAATACTTTCCAATGTCTAACATTGTTCGGAATGGAGGGGCGGTATTGCACTTCAAACTCATATCTGAGAAAATGATTCTGCGGGGGGCAGAAATTACTAGAAGCTACAACTAGTGAGTCTGCCATTCTGTTCTTACCCCTTGGCATGAAATGAATGTTAAAAGAAAAAATTAAGTTCTTGAATAAATCCCATTCCTCATTCATATAAGCTCTGAGCCGCAGGTGTTTAGTTTGGCATTGGTTCCTAACCTACCTCACTACAAGCTCTGAATATCCAAACACCTTGAGGATCTATATGTTCATGTTCTGCAATGCTTGCAACCCCAATAACATGGCTTCATATTCACACACGTTATTTGTGGCTTTGAATTCTAGCTTAAAGGAGAGGGGAATTAAGCATCCTTTTGGTGATATCAAGAGTACCATGACCCTGTTTCCTTCTCGTGAGTAGGCTCCATCAAATTGCAAGGTCCATATTTCATTTTCCTCTCTGTTCATAGGATTCTCCTGGATTAGAGGAAATATCTTTGTTTCTTGAAGGAAATTTTTGTCCTCCTCGAGCAAAAGACAAGAGAATTCACCCTCCTTAGTATATGTCGAATAATTTTTGGAACCATTAGCTTTGGTGACCATCTTCACGAATCTGGACTCATAGTATAATTGTCTTTCCTCCCCACCGAATACTGTAATAGTGGAAAAGGTGAGGTCAAGCTTTATGGATCCTCCAATCTTGGCACCCCAGGATTTGGAGAAAAACATTCCAAAATTAGCTGGGATATCGGCCACAACAATGTCCATTTCCACTCTTTTGTCCGAAATTTGGGATAAATTTACTATCAGATCTTTTATCATGCCTAAGCATTTCACCCTCTTGGTATCAAAAGAATATAGTTATTTATAAGGTCGGGTGATCCGCAACCCAAACTTCTCCATGATAGACAATGGAAACAGATTATGTGAAGCCCCGAAATCTAGCATGCAATTGTGTAATAACCGGTCATGTAGAACTAGAGTCACATAGAATGGAGGAGTGGTTGAATCCAGCTCTTCTATAAGAGGTCCAAAAACTACCATGGGTCTTTCTTCTTGGAGATTGAGGCTGTCGGGGAGAGGGCCTACAACCTAGGGCAACATTAACTGAGAGACTTGGGCTTTGTATGAGGGTTGCTTTAGGACTTCGATCAGGGAGACCACGATCTTGACATTTTCTAATTATTTTTGGAGGCTAAAGGTCGTGGGATATTTTTATGTGATAACCTCTTTCAACTACTCTTTAGGATGGTCGAGCATTTTCAAGGGTGTAGCTATGTATTTCTTATTTTGGGGAGGATCAAAGCCCTATTTCGAGGAGGTGGGTGCAAAGGCTTTAAGATGGGCAGAATCTTCTAAAGGCTTTTTCTCCTTACTGGCAGAACTAGAAGGGGTTTACTCTCTTAATGCTGACTCTTCGTCTTGTTCCTGCACTTGGGTTCTCTTCTTGGAGGACTTGAGATCATACTTCCTGTGGAGTTGAGCTTGCATGAAATCCATAAACTTCCTGTAGTAATTTTCAATATCTCGATCCTTTAGGGGGAATCAATTCTCTTCTGTCTCTTCTTGCAGGGTGAGTTCACCTTCTTCATCCTCTGAGTATGTAAGGAATTGATCTTCTTGAATGTCTGTGACTTCCTCAGCCTGTCCCTCCATTTCCACTTCTAGATATAGGGGAGTTTGAATGTGATCTTACTGCTCTTTCCTTTCTCGCTACAACAATTTTAGAGGGGGCTTCTGGTACCAGGGGTTAAACCCACGGTTTGGAATCATTTTGTTAGGATGAGGAGGGGAATTCTTGGCCTCCAATTCAAGCTTCACCAGCTTATTTGAGAGGTTCTTGATCATATTATTCATCTCCTCGATTCTATACTCATGTGATTCCCTCTCTAGGCCTCATGCTCTGTCCTCCCTTTCAATTTACCTGTAGAAGAAAAGTTTTCTTCTATCTCCAGTGCATTAGTATGGATCTGATCTAGAGATGCATACTTTCTTTCCCTTAGGGTGAACCCAAATTCTGGTTCAAAAGCTCCTGCGAAAACCACCTTAGCAGCTACTTGTGGGGGCTTTATTTTAGTAGGAAGATTATTATAAAGCTTATTTAACCTCTTTATAAATTCTATTACATCCTCATTATGTCTCTTCTTGAGAGCATTGAACTCTATAAGAACATATCCATGGTCCCTCTTTTCTCCCCATTTTAGTCTGAAAAAAATCTCCATTTCTTCACAAATGGTGACTATGTGTACTATCCAAAAATAGGGAGAATAAGCGGTATTGGGAATATCTTAAAATATTCCAAAAGTGGACTGCTCAACAATGCATTCACAGAAAAATGAATTTACAGAAATATATGCCATAAAAATGAAAATCATCACTTGGATCAATTATATATATCCTTCTATCATTTAAGTATAAGAGGAGATAAAAAAGAAATGAAACTAGGTGAGGTAAACAGACCTCCCACCACCTAGTGTAGTTGAAAAACACTAAAACCCCAATACCCTGCTACACAAAAATACACATGAAAGAGACTTCACAGTAATATGAGGGTTTCAACACAAAAATTAGGAGAACAAGTAGATATACTTATGTGTTAATCAATAATGTTGAAGAACTGAGATCTAGTCTCCTTATTACAATTACAAAAAAACCCAGAAAGGGTTTCTTGTCATACACTCTGCATACAAATGTGATCTTTAGAAAATTAATGAATAATCACTCCAACACTAGAGAATAAGAGTGTATAAGGCTGAAAGTTATCTGATATAATGTAGATCCATCAAAGGCTTCCTCCCATGAAAGGATGAACCCCTCAATCACAAGGAAACACTGCAAAGAAGCCATTAGACCATCCACTGAAACTACCTCCAAAAATAATGCATTCCCTAGATGGAACAATGCTGGGAATGTTGGGAAATGAGTGGCCTGATGCCACAGATCTGAAATTATCTCAAGGCCTCTCCAAACAGGTCTCCCAAGTGAAGAAAACCTCCCTCCAATGGAAAACTAGCTCAGAAAGTGGGATTCCAATCTCTTCCACTGCTGCACCCTGCAACACAGCACAATGACTTGCAAAAACTACGATGATGAAGTAAAATGAAGCTTGGCCTGAAAAAATGATGTGGAAAATGAATGAAAACTCTCCCAAGAGGATCCTCAAGGAAAGAGGTGGGATTCCCGCTCGGGAACACCTGATGCTAAACAACACAGCAACCCTGCTAAACAACAAGAGGTAGAAAAAGTCTAAGCAGACCAAAATAATAATCTAAAAACATGAAGAATAATGCTACCATCCTCTTCCTTAAATAAAATGTGAGTTTTATTGCTCTTTTCCCCACCCATTTAGGTCATTTCGATCAAGAGATTCATCTCCCTCCAAAACTGCGTTATTCCTTCCTTGATCCCTGCTCCTCCACATCTACGCTGTTGACTTAGTCAAAGTAGACTGAATCAACCTGATATTATCCCTGTTCACACATGGAGGTGTTTTATTAAGCTTCAAGGAGTGTCTCCTTTCACACTTGAAGTGTTTTTATTCCTCCTTAGGAGACTTATGGGCTTTTCTACCCATTTATTCACTGGCTAAAGATATTGCTAACTCTAATGTTCCATTTAGTTTTGAGGCTAAAATTTGGGAAAATTATAGTCCCCCCCTCCAAAATCTTTGCTTGTCCTCAAGAAAATATATAGGGAGAGAAAAATCCCTCCCCTCCTCCTCTTGTGTCCTCCCATTAATGGCCTCCATCACTGCGTCAAGATAATCTGCAATAAAACTGTCATCCAATGTTTCCTCCCAAGAGTGCAAAACCAAATGGCCTACATTAATCAAAGGTGGAAAGTGTGAATGGAAACCTTCTTGCTATCCAATGAACTTGAAAAATTAGGAGTGATGAAAAACATGGTGAATGAGGGCCTTCCTCACCCATGCTATCATCCAAATGAAATGAGCCATCCTAGGTAGCTCATCAAAGAATCATCAACCCCAGTTTTATACAATGTGTTGGGGCTGCATGGAGAGATTGGATTTTTCCATCCAAATAATTTATCTCTCCATTTATGGTAAACATGGGGCTGCCTCTATCCTTGGGATGAAATAAAATGGCCTCCAATAATGTCCCAAGTTCCCCCATCAAACAATTCAGCCATGAATTTCCTCCTCCAGTTCTTCAAGTGGTTCCTTCCACAAGAAGGAAAACGTGTGATGTGGAAATCATGGTTTTCCCCTAGTTTCTCCTAAAATGTACAACATGTAAAGTGGGGAGAATCATGCTCCAAATGGGCATCTCCAATACCTCCATTACTCTCTAAACAATTCTTCCCATGAATATAAAAATATCAGCAGTAAATGGAAGAAAAATGCAATAAAAACAAGATGCCATATGACAACTAGAGAGTGGTTCATAGTTCCACCAATGGAAAGAGCGTAGTGCATCCTTTTCCTGCATCAAAAAATAAATTAACAAGTTCTTACCCAACCAATTTTTTGCTGACACATTCATCTCATAAGATGGAATCATGAATATACAATTTGGTGCCAATGGTGCACACCAAGAATTATGTGGCTTCCCCCACAAACCACCAACAGGATAGCCAACCTCATTGCTGCAATTAGCCTCAAGTACATCATAATATAAATTATAATAAGGGATGATCCTCCTTAATACAACATGCTACTCATATAAAGTAAAGAAAGGCAAATCATAATGCAAATGTATACCTCCTCTACCATGTACTTTGGTCCTTGAGATGAAATGGCTCAACTAAAAATGCTCCCTCACTCCCAATGAGTAGGAAGGTGGCTATGAAATCCTATCTATCATCATCCAGGCTATGCATCTCTCTATATTCTAAAATATATCATACTATATTCCCTCCCAAATAAACTCCTCTGCCAAGGAAAGATATGCATCAAAGTGCCTGGAAAAGAAGTCCTCATGTGCTGCATGTAGCAGCTTCTCCTTGAGCTTAGAAGCTCTAGTCAAGAAGACTCTGCCATGAGAATAGATGACCATATCCTCCACCATGTATCTATCATCACCAACAAGGTCATATAGAATCATGCAAGCACCTAGATCGTTGGAGTACTCTACCAAGAGTTGATACCTCCAATATGGATCAATCCTCTCAAGAGACAGTGCTGGTGATCTTGCATGTGAAGCTCTCTTCATGCTGCTACCTACTACTTTGAAATCCCCCATGCCATAGTTCTCCTCCAAACTATTCACCTCTCCAAAATCCAAGAGTGGTGAATATAAATACAATATTTCTTTTATCAACTCTAGATCTGGTGGCCTCCTAGGTGGAATGCCCCCATGTAGTGAGACATTAATGTCAAGATTAGACTGTACATATGGTTGGGAAACCTTGCCCTTGCCCTCATAGCACAAATCAGTATGCCTCTTCCTTGCATTAGCTTTATGAAATAGAGGAGTGTGGGTGCTTCTCATCAAGTGAGGCTGCTCTTCCTTCCTACCTCCTCCTCCCATCTGCAATGCTTCACAATCATGATTCTCACTGATTGTGCTTGGATCTCCATGTATGAGATCCTGGGGAAATTCTTGCAAGGATACAAGAATCCCTCTTGTTGGATAAAATGCTCCTCCTCCCTCTGCATGAGGTACTAGATGTGCTCTATATGTGACAACGTTGTTTCCCTCATCTCCATCAATGTGTATGGGCAACCTCCCAATTATTGGATTCTCTTGTGAAAAAGAGATCCCCGTGCCCTCTTGTTTAGGAATGTGAGATAGAGGTCTTGCCTATAACAATGTATAATGCAAGATGTCAACTTCTCCCCTAGTTTTATAAAGTGGAGTGGATTTTATAGTCTCCTCCATCACATGCAAGGTTTTTGTTCTCTCAAGTTTTTCTTGCTCATGTGTCTTAGGAATTTTTCCATCAAACCTTCCCACCAATGTTTCAATGAATCTTGCATAAGAGGAAGTGTTTACATTTTTAAAATAACAATATTCAAAAGTCCACCATGCATGGGCCTTACCTTTGAAATGCAGCGCTGCAATTATGATGGCTTCATCTTCAGAAATGTGGTGTTGCTGGAAATAGGAGTCTAGCTCCTTCACCCAAGCTCCAGCTGAACATGTAGGTGAGCCTTCAAAAGTAGATATAAGAAATCTATTTGCATCCTGCTGCTTGCTACCCTCCACCTAGATCTTGAAATACTCTTGGAAATTGGTATGATCTCTAAACCTCACAGTTTGAGATTCATAATTCTACAAAAATTCACTAAGAGTTTTCCTCTTAGGTATTCTCCCTCCTCTCATCCATCTCAGGATAGATCTGGGCACTTGACGGCGTTGTGCATCATGGTGTGTAGCTGCATGCTCAACCTCACCATGTGCAAATCTAGATTCATCTCTAGATCCAAAATCCTCAGGAGATCCCATCTCCATTATTATTTTCTTCAACTCTCCTTGAAGGCACTGCATAGATCTTGGAAGAAGCTTTGTAAGCCTGTCTTCCTTTCTCCCTTCACATAATGGAACCTTCTCTTTTCTGTCCATCTCTCCTGAAAGTATAATGCCTGAGATCCATAGGCTGAGCCAATATTGAAGCTTTGATACCACCGTAATATCCCAAAATAGGTAGAATAAGTAGTATTGAGAATATCTTCAAAGATTCCAAAAGCGGACTCCTCAACAATGCATTCATAGAAAAACACATTTCCAGAAATATGTGCCATAAAAATGAAAATAATTACTTGTATCCATTATATATATCCTTCTATCATCTATTTCCAAGAGGATATCATAAATAAATGAAACTAGGTGAGGTAAACAGACCTCCCACGACCTAGTGTAGCTGAAAAACACTAAAACCCCAATACCCTGCTACACAGAAATATACATGAAAGAGAATGAAAATTCATATGAGGTTTTCAAATTATAAATTAGTATAAAGCATAGATATACTCATGTATTAATCAATAATGTTGAATAACTAAGATCTAGTCTCCTTATTACAATTACAAGAAAACCTGGGAAGGGTTTCTTGTCATACACTCTGCATACAAATGTGATCTTCAGAAAATTACTGAATAAACACTGAAAAACTGAAGAATAAGAGTGTATAAGGCTAAAATATATCTGATTTGATGTAGATCCCTCAAAGGCTTCCTGCTATGAAAGGATGAACCCGTCAATCACAAGGAAACACTACAAAGAAGCCACTGGACTATCCACTGAAACTGCCTCCAAAAATAATGAATTCCCTAGCTGGAACAACACTGGGAATGTTGGGAAATGAGTGGCTTGATTCCATATATCTGAAATGAGCTCAATATCTCTCCAAACAGATCTCCCAAGTGAAGGAAACCTCCCTCCAATGGAAAACTAGCTCAGAAAGTGGGATTCCAATCTCTTCCATTGCTGCACCCTGCAACACAGCATAATAACCTGCAGAAAATGTGCTGATGAAGTAATATGAATCTTGGCCTGAAAACCTTATGTGGAAAATGAATGCAAAATCTCCCTAGAGGATCCTCAAGGAAAGAGGTGGGATTCCCACTCGGGAACACCCGGTGCTAAACAACACAACAACCCTGCTAAAAAAAAACAGGTAGCAAAAGTCTAAGAAGACCAAAATAATAATCTATAAACATGAAGAATAATGATGCAATCCTCTTCCTTAATTAAAATCTGAGTTTTATTTCCCTTGGCCCCACCCAATTAGGTCATTTCCATCAAGATATTCATCTCCCTCCAAAACTGCGTTATTCCTTCCTTGATCCTTGCTCCTCCACATCTGTGCTGTTGACTTAGTCAAAGTAGACAGAATCAACCTGATATTATCCCTATTCACACATGGAGGTGTTTTATTAAGCTAAAAGGAGTGTCTCCTTTCACACTTGAAGTGTTTTTATTCCTCCTTAGGAGAATTATGGGATTTTCTACCCATTTATTCACCAGCTAAAGATACTGCTAACTCAAATGTTCCATTTAGCTTTGAGGATAAAATTTGGGAACATTACACTGTGTGATGAACAAGAGATTGAACCACTTTCAAGCCTCTCCATTCAAGGATTGGACAAAAAGAATCAACACCACATATTAGTGCTCTACATTTACATTCTCAGCAAAGGAGCATAAGTTTTTAATATGTCTCTGCGCAGAAGAAATATCTTCCTCAGTGAACCGAGGCAGGAGCTTTAGATAATATTGAGGCATGTCATTCAATACTTGAGGTAAAGCAAATGGAGCATATTTATTGAGGAGGAATCTGGGTACAACCATGAGGGGCGGTAGAGGTGAATTTTGAGGATGAATTGGTTGTGGTATAACAGGTGTGTGCTGAATAGTAGTTGCTATTTTGGCTTGCACAAAGCTTTGGAGTACTGCAACTTCTTTAACTTCTTATGCCTCAGGAATAGGATGCAAGGGAGGTAAAGAAATATCAGTGGATTCAGCTTCATTTTTTATGGTTGAACTGGCTAGAGCAAATCTTTCTAGAGAATACTCAAGTACGTGGGCTGTGATTCCACAACCATAGATGTCAGCTTTCTGAGATGAGGAAGGTGAAGCTTCTAGAGTATATGAGCGTAAGTCAACCTGGATGGGCTGCTTCTCCTTCCAGATTCTCCTAAATATAATATTTTTAGGATCACACATAGAAGGGGTTATTTGATGGGAAGTATCTGATCTAGTATGAGGCCTTCTGTAAGCCAGGATTACAACTTATTAGAAATTCAATAATACTTGAGTCACCAAGGTGAGGGCTATGAAACTCTCAACCCTTCATGCTCACATGATTGAAGGGTGAAGATAATGTTGTATTCCAGCGAAAAGGTTTTCTAATTCGAATCCCCAACAATGACGCCAAAAATATGTTGTAGCTCTTAGAGACAACATTAAGTTGCAAAAGAACAGTGCCTAGGACATCTTAAAATAAGAGGTTAAGTGTAGATAAGTATATAAATGCCTCTGACAGAATATGATTCAAGAGAATAATGGTTTTAGTGGTTCTAGGATGGAGAGGACCTTGGAGTCAATTCATGTGGATTCCCAAAATAGTGAGAGAGCTCAGGAGACTATGATACTAATGGCTTTTAGATGGGCCAAGTATAAAACAATGAGCAGAAGATTTAAAAATATGTAGGTGGCGTTGAGAAAGAACTAAGAAGGAACCCACCAAATACATGCTTAAGAATACTAAGAATAAGTCCCTCGTGAACTCAGAGGAAACATATATGGAAGAGATATGGAAAACACCAGAGGTTCGTGGAGTGAAAATTAAGGGAGTGTAGCAAACTTAATACATGAGCGTTATGAAAACGCAAATTCATGAATAAAATTGCAGACTACCAGTAGCTACATTACATGGACCTTCAAAGCAACATAACATGACAGATGATTATACATAAAAAGGAGATTATTGATAACAGAGGAAAATAGATACATACTACTGAGTGCTCCATCTGAAATCCAAATAATAACACTGTATAATATTAGGTTCAAACAACTCTCCCAAATATGTATAAGCACAGGGAGCACAATCATACAAAACTACAGCAAAATTCTACCAAAATTCCAGAGCCCTACTTTCATCTTAGAACTTACTATATATAGAGTTTCCTTGGAGGGTCTATGGTACTTGATCATTTATGATCGACCCATATATATGAAATAAAAAATGATACCTAACTTGTAGAGCATACATTGAGAAATTACTTCTATATTGAGGGATTTAAAATAGGAATGGGGTGAAACTGAGATTTCACCAGCAAAATCATCAAAATTAAACCAAAAACAGAAAGGACATGGTCGCCCATTGAGGCTAATAATGGGGGCCTTCAAGACGGTATGGCAAGGGTCGTAGGTGTATAGGATGACCGTCATTTTACGATTCCATCTATTGCCTGAAAACCTCCACTCCCTCAATATGGTGATTTCCACTTAATCCATTATGAAGAAGCCAGTCGTACATAACACACCTGGTTCTTTAGCGGAGAACTCCTGAGAAAACTGAATAAGCCACCACTGCATGTTCCACGCAGAAGCCCATGATGTATTTGAATTGTGAACTGGAAATCAGATTTTAGAGGGGGTCTCAAGTGGTAAGCGGTATCAAAGAGGGGGGGACTGTCGGATGCATTAAGGTGGAGCAAAAGTGATAGAGAGATGTAGAAGGCTTAGGGGTAATGGTATGTATCCCAACGAATGGGAATGGCAGGAGTAATGGACTGGGAACGCTAGTGAAGGAATGGTGTATTCACGATGAGCGGAGTATTATGGTGGGGCCAAACCACATTGCAATCGTAACTCTTTACCATGAAGCAATATCGGTAAACTCTAAAACGTGCGATGTGTGAAGTGCGAGGAGAGGGAAACTGTGTTAGGTCCCTATATTACTAGTATAGTCCCTCATTGTTGTTAGCCCCCTTATTGTTATTATTGTACCCTTTTAACCCCATATTGTTAATATTGTGCCCTTAAATTATTATTATTAGGTCGGCTAGGATTACATTGTGGCCCCACTATGATTACATTGTAGCCCCATGGACTCCTATATATAGAAAGGAGGTTTTGTAATTTGAATAATCCAAGAATTTTTCATTCATGTAATGTATTGTAGGTTTCCCCCTCGAAGTGGCTTATTTCTATAGCGTTGATATCTCTTTTCTTCTCTTTTTGGAGCTATTTTCACAACATTTGGTATCAGAACTTTGAGATTCTAGGGTTTCGCTGCTCCAAACAGGTCATCATGGAATTTTCGTTGTAACCTTTTTTCTACAAAGGTTTAGAATCTAAAATTTTTATAGTGTGAAGCCAAAATCCCGAGGAAAATCGTCGCAAAATTTCAGAGCTTGGTTCATAATATTTTCGGAGATATGATCTGTGCAAGTTAGGTCATTTTGTAGGCTCCTCAATTTAACCTAAACTTGTCATCGTGGTATTTTCGTAATAAATTTTTTCTATGAATGTTTAGAAGCTGAAATTTTTAGAGTGCAAAGCCGCAATCTTGAGGAAAATCATCACAAAATTTTAGAGATTGGTTCAAAATATTTTTGGAGATATGATTTGTGGAAGTTAGGGCTTTTTGAGGCTTTTGAATTTCATCTCAAACAGGTGATCGTGGGAAAATCTTCATAGCTCTCTCTTTGAGCATCGGATTGGAATGCTGTAAAAAGTGGTCACAAGTATACAAAATATAGTTTGTGATCTATAAATTTCAAAGCCAAAGGAGGAAACAGTGACACCTGGCAAGTCGTATAAGTTCTCTCTACTGAACTAGTCCAAAATTGGGTCATTGTGGGAGATTGGACATAGCTTTGCCTTGAAGAATCTAAATCAGATCAGACTTGTGGCATTTGAAATAAGCTTCAGAGGGCTACTATAGGGTTTAATTTTAGATATTTAGGATCTGCAATTATAGAGATAATTGAATTTCAATATCATGCTCCTCGCAAATAAAAGGTGTGTATTTTTTTCTTCGAATTGCATAAGTCTTGTTTGAAGAATCAAGTTGAATTGATTCCAAGGGAATATTGTAAGATAGATATCAGTATTGGATTCTAAAATGGCCCCTAAAAATAATTCAACACCCGTTAAGCCTTTATAAAGCTCTACTATGACTCATGAAGGTGAAGAATGGAAACATGACATATCAAAATTACAAGAGCAAGTGAAACAAATTTCGCTCTCGCAAAGAGCAACAAAAAATGACATGGAAGTTTTGAAGAAAGGCATGGAAAATAAGATGGATGGTTTGAAGAAAAGCGTGGAATCTAAGATGGATGGTTTGAAGAATGGCACGGAATATAAGATATATGGCATGGAAGCTGGCATGGAATCTAAGATGGATGGCATGGAATCTAAGATGGATGACATGGAAGCTAATATCGATGAGAAAATGGAAAAAATGAAGAATGATCTAAAAGCAGACATGGAATGTTTGAAAATTTTGATACAAGAAATGTTTCCTAATGGTGAAAATATAGTAGAGGAAACTCATGGTGAGAAAAAAATGAATGTTAATCGTGATTTCATAAAATCTAATGTTGGTGGGAAGAACCACCATATTCAAAAAATGTATATGAGGAAGTTTGACGGAAAGGATACTGTAACATGGATACTACAAATGGAGCAATATTTTGATCTCCATAATGTGTAAAACACACAAAAGGTACGCATTGCAACTTTACATTTAGAATAAAATACATTTGTATGGTATCGATGGCTTTTCTCCCGTAAAAAAATTGTCACTTGGTCAATTTTTATGGAGGAAATGATAGCACATTATGAGGATACAAAGAACAACACCTTCTTTAGCCAATTGATAAATATCAAACAAAAGGGTTTAATGGGGGAGCACATTAAGGACTTCCAAAAATTGAATATAACGGTAATTGATATTCGAGAGGAACACAGGATTGATATCTTCATAGGTACTTTAAAGGATAACATCCAACATGAAGTTCGCATTTTGGAACCTGATTCATTGGAGAAGGCATTCAGGTTGGCAAGAAAAATTGAATGGAAAATTATGACGACAAGGAAGCCTACCACTCACTTCTATAAAGAGGGAAGTGTTGCTACTCCTATATTTCTACAACCTACAAGGTTGACACCACAAAAATTGGAAGAAAAAAGAGCAAAAGGGCTTTGCTACAGTTGTCATAGAAAATACACTAAATGTCATAAGTGTGTTGAGAATAACTTATTTTACATAGATTGTGAAGCGGAAGAAGAAAATGAACAAGAAGAGGATATACACCAGGAACCAACCCAAGAAGAGGAAAAAATGAGTCCGACCATATCATGTAATGCATTGGCAAGAATTACCACTCCTCAAACTCTCAAGATAGAAAGAAATATCAAGAAGAAAAAGGTAATAGTGTTGATTGATTCAGGTAGTACCCATAATTTTATTCATTGTAAGGTAGCCAAGGAATTTAATTGTTTCCTATACCAAGCACCAAAATGTCAAGTGATGGTTGCAAATGGAGGAACTATAAATTGCTCTAGAAAATGCCATAATGTCAAGCTAACCATAGGGGACTATGTATTGAATATTCCAATGCTTTCCATTCCTATGGGAGGTGTTGATGTTGTACTAGGAGTACAATGGTTACAATCTTTGGGGACGATAGCTTTTAATTTTCAAGAACTTTTCTTGATTTTTTTTTCAGAAGGAAAGTAAGTCGAATTATGGGGTATTGCAGGGAAGCCAGGAAAGATAATAAGCTCTAATGTCATGACAAAGCTTCTAAAGAAAGAACAACGGGGCCTAATTGCATACTTATGCTCACTAGAAGTTCCAACCTCAAAATCATCTATTTTTGCAGATCTCCAAAAAGTCTTGGACAATCATTCCAAGGTTTTTGAAAGTCCAAAAGGACTCCCACCTATTCGTGATCATGATCATGCTATTCATTTGATTCCAGGAAGTGTTCCTCGAAACATCAGGCCTTATACATATCCTTATGTCCAAAAGAGCGAAATTGAACGTATGATTGCAGAAATGTTAGAGGCGTGTATAATTCAACCTAGTTAAAGTTCTTTCTCTGCTCCTTGTAGAAATTATATAACTAATGCGTTATACATCCGAGATTCTCCTATTCACACACTATTTTACTTCATGCACAATACAAAATCTCTTCTACTATCGATCATTACTTGCAGAAATTAAATCAATTGCATGCACACATTAAAACCATAAAAAATTCACACATATGAACAGAGTAATTTATGGGAAATATTAAAGCTGAAAACCCCCAACTATCTATATATTATATGTCATAGAGATCATGTAACAATCATCATACAAAGCTCCTCACAAGCTCTCAGTACAATCTCCAATTGCTACACACTAATCAGGTTCGATCTAGCAAATCCCATGCACCGATCTCTGCCACCTGCTAGCCTGCCTCTACTGCGCAATCACTGCTGAAGAATGGCTCTGAATGAACTCGAATTGGTCCAGCCTTGCTCACACAATCCTCATTGGCATCTCCAACCACTGTGTGTTGCAAATCATGCAACACTATAGTCACAACTGATAGTCACACTGCTCTTTCACCTACCTCTCCATTGGTCTCCACTGAAACTGTCCATGCACTGTAGTTAACTGATGTATTCTTCAGTTGATTAATGAGTTAATAATTAGTGAATTAATTAATAATTAATTCACACCACTCTCACTAGTGTATCAATCAGTTAGACTAGATACTGAGTTAAACTGAACACAACTCCATTAACTACTTCTACTAACTCCACCAAACTTTGTCACATGAGTTCTAACTGAAGTCTCCATGCAATAGCTCCACTTAACCCTCAGGAATAGCGTAATTCCTTCTGTCAGCTCCTGTGCCACATATGTGCACTTAACTGAAGTGCTCCAAGAGAATAAGATAATGTTTATAGTCCAAATATTATTAAGAGCTAATAATATTCGACATATCTATTTTTAGACTGGCAATCTAAAAATAGATTCCCATATATTTCCAACTTGACCAACCATCCACAAATAGCATCTTGCAACTCATAGAATATGATCGACATGTCTAAAAATAGACATAGTCTAAAAATAAGCGTACCAAAAATAGCTGTGGGCCCACTTAGTGAAGGCGACTTCTTTCCACTAAGCTCATCATCTTGTTGCGATCTCAACACTCCCTCTCAACAAGATAGGTATGCTCACATACACCCGATCATGCCTCTATGGTATTCAAATTTTCTCCTGGTAGACACCTTCATCAAGATATCGGCATCTGATCCTGCGCAGGAATGTAAGAAAGTAACATGATCTTCCGTTGCACCACAATCTACGTGTAGAAGATACCCGAGATGTCAATGTGTTTAGATCTATCATGAAATACTAGATTAACTGAGAGTTTGATGCAACTATGATTATCACAATATATCACAGTAGGATCTAAGTGTGAACTGAACAACCCGACCAGGATCTTCCTCATCCATATAGCCTCACATGTAGGAAAAATTGCGCCACTTATATAGGCCTCAACTAAGCGAGTGCCATGGATCTACTGCTTCTTTGTACCAAGCTGTTGTCGACACGATATTGAAAATCCTGAAAATCCTCCGGATGTGCTCTTTACGCTCCGTTGGGCTCCTTGCCCAATGCGCATCTGTGAAGCCACAACTTCACCTCATCCAATTGTACGTACCAAAGTCCATATCATGATGTGCCTGCGAGATATCTAAATACATGCTTCCACCTTCCAAAAGAGCTTGGTAGGCTTAACCATAGCCTTGAAAATTTGGTTAAGCACGTATATGTCGGGTCGTGTATTGACCGGATACATGAGCGACGCCACCAGCTGTCCAACTGTCGATAAATAGTGGCATCCACTACCTTTTCCGATGTAGCATCCTCTTTCCTCCAACCACTAGGAAGAGGAGTGTCGATAGGCTTGCAGCCTTGCATGTTGAACTTCTCCAGTATCTCCCGGGCATACTTTCCTTGAGACACAAATAGTCCATCATCACGTTGCCAAATTTCCAATCCCAGGAAATAATGAAGGAGGCCCAAGTCCTTCATCTCAAACTCTTTTGCAAGATCAACCTTGCATGAGAGTATCAAGTGTTCATGACCGGTTAGTATCAAATCATCTACATAAAGTGCAATGATCAACAACTTACCCTCAACCACTATCTAGTACAGGTTGGGATCTGCCTCGCTCTTGGTAAAACCAAGTCCGATGAAATAACTGTCTATCTGTGTGTACCAAGCACGAGGTGCTTGTTTTAGCCCATACACATGCCTGCACGAGGTCTTTTGAGCCTGCACACATGCGACTCGCTGCTGAAGATCTCGAAACCTTCGGGCTGCTCTATGTACACATCCTGCTCAATGACTCCGTTGAGGAATGCATAATTCACATCCATCTGATGAATGTGCCATCCCATCTATGCTGAGAGAGCTAGGATGCTCCGTATGGAATAATACCTTGCAAAAGGTACAAAGGTTTCCTCATAGTTGATCCCCTCAATCTCTGAGAAGCCTCGGGCAACAAATCTTGCCTTGTACTTCTCGATGCTCCCGTCAGCAGCTTGCTTCACTTTGTAGATCCATCTCGAACCTACCACTGATTTCCCTTCCGGCCTTGGGACAATCTCCCATGCACTGTTTCTGACAATCGAATCATACTCTTCCACCATGGCATCTACCCATGCGGGATCCTCCACAGCTTCCTTGAAAGAGGATGGCTCTATCACGATACACTTGCTCATAAGAGCCATGTATCCAGAAAATCGATTGGGTATTTGTCTACCGTGCGCAATGATGTGGGTGCTCTACAATCTTCTACGCATCTGATTCGGTCGCTCGGCACGTAGTGCGCTTTTGTCCTCTGATGGTTGACGGCACGCCAGGTGGTCTCTTCCACTCCATGAACCTCCTCTTGTGGCTGATCCACATCCTCAGGCTCATCCTTAGGAACTAATAGCTCCTCATCTGCATGCAAGTGTGGCTCCCTCTCAAGCGAACACTTCATGGCTTTCTCCTCCTGAAATTTGATATCCCGTCGCACAACAGTCTTGCAACTATCTGGAAAATACACACGATAGTTGTGGGGTGTATCAGTGTACCCCAAAAATATCCCAACCTCTACGGTTGGCTCCAGCTTCTTCCTAGCATCCTTCGTCACATGAATGTAAACAGGTGAACCAAAAATCCTCAAATGGGAAATATCAGGCCTCTTACCAGAAAATGCCTCCTCGGGTGTACTCATGCCAAGCACTACCTTCGAGGACAATGGTTTTGCACATAAACACGTATGTGCATACCTTTCCCGGCCCACAAGTGTCTGGGCAGGCCCTGATCATGTAACATCGCTTGTGCAACACCCACGATCGTTTTTTTCTTTCACTCCACGACCCCATTCTGCTATGGGTTATGAGGCGCTATGAGCTCTCTTCGAATTCCTTTTGTGCTACAAAAGTCCTTGAATTCGCCAGAGATGAATTCACCACCATTGTCGCTCCTAAGAGCCTTCACCTGCTTCCCCGATTCTTTCTCAACCAGTGCCTTGAACTCACAGAACTTTGAGTATGTCTTGCTCTTCTTCTGCATGAAGAAGATCCAACACTTACGAGAAAAATCATCAACAAATATCACATAATACCTGTGCTTTGCTGTCGAAGCTACTGAGAAAGGTCCACACATGTCTGTGTGAATTCTCTCAAGGATCATCGTGGCACAACTATCCTTCTCATGAAAGGTGGCTTTCACAAATTTTCCCAAAGTACATCCCTTGCACTGATATGACTGTGCAAGTGTACCCTTGGGAACCCCGGTAGAAATCTGCTGCAAAATTTTCAAAGAACCATGGTGAAGATGGCCCAATCTCTTGTGCCATAGCTCGCCCTCATCTTGGCTCACCACTCTTTCTGCCTTGCCTGCCATTGTTGCATAGCCATCTACCTGCAACTGATAAAGGTTCTTAACTCGAACCCCTATCCTCTGAGTCTCACCAGTTGCCTTACTGTGAAGGAAAGCCTTTCCCTCGCTAAAGACAACATCATATCCCTTGTCTTCTAACATGGCCACTAAGATCAGATTCTTCTTTAATCCTGGAACATGCATCACTTCCTTCAATACAAAGGGTTTACCAGACTCCCTCTCAAATGAAATGGTACCGATACCGGTCGCACTGTATCTACCATCATCGCCCATCTCGATGTGCACTCCAAGATCTTTCTCATCCAGATCAGTAAACAAATCTCGATCTCATGTCATGTGAAAAGATGCACCACTGTCCAAAAACCACACTGAACACATCACACTTGAAACCAAGCATGTGATCAGCGAAAAATCTAGCTCAAACTGCAAAGCTAAGGCCTCTCTAGCTACAGATCCAGAAGCCTGCTTATTTTTCTTCTTTTGTGGACAACTAGTGGCGTAATGTCCGTGTTGGTGACAGTGAAAGCACTTCACCTTGGACATGTCCTGCTTCTTGCCTTTGCACGAGTTGAGAATCATTCTTCTTGCTCACCCTTTCCTTGATTCCTGATTTGGTAGCCAAAAGTGAAATTTTCCTCATCTTCATTCTTCGATGAAGATCCATCTGGTACTTCGCCATCTATAAACAAAGATCACGATGAAAGTCGCTCCCATCCTGACGATTTCTCCCGACCACTATGATACATCAGTATGACGAGTCCTCATAGGAATTTGCCAACTCTTCGAAGCCAAAGGGAGCAAAGCTCACCAAGTCCTCTTTATCTACAATAACCCCCACACTTTATTCATCCTTGCCTTTGGACGAACTTAGTGAAATTTACTTGGGTATACTCTTGCCCTTCTCCATTTTTATTTCCCTGAGCTTATCCTTGAGCACCAAATTCCTTTGGTCGCTCTTGCTTTGGAACAAGTCTGTCAAAGCTTTCCACATAAAGAATGGAAAAGCTTTACCATGAAGGCTAGACACTATGTGATCCTTCACACCTTCCAACAGAATCCTTTGAAATTTTGTTGTTTTCTTTTGCCATGCGTCAAGTGCAACAACATCGCTAGAAGCAAGTTTTGGAATTTCTGCATCTATGAACTTCTTCAACCCATTATCCTCTAGCACTGCCTCCATCCTATCCTTCCATGCAATATAATTCAAGCTGCCCTTAAGGGCATACTCCAATCGCAATCCATTTAAAGACATTTCGACTTCGACACGAGGAAAACACTACTGCAAATTTGAATTCCACCAGCACAAAACTCAACAACTTCAATGCTTTGCAATTGCTCCAATGATCAATATTGCTTTGATACCATGTAGAAATTATATAACTAATTCGTTATACATCCAATATTATTCTGATCACACACTATTTGACTTCATGCACAATACATAATCTCTTCTACTATTGATCATTACTTGCGGAAATTAAATCAATTGCATGCACAAATTAAAACCATAAAAAATTCACACATATGAACACAGTAATTTATGGGAAAGCTTAAATATGAAAACCCCCAACTATCTGTATATTATATTTCATAGAGATCATGTAACAATCATCATACAAAGCTCCTCACAAGCTCTCAGTACAATCTCAATTGCTACACCTTTAATCGGTCAGGTCTGTAAATCCCATGCATCAATCTCTACTTTTCTTCTTTGCCTCTCTGCACCAATCCTTGCTAAATATGGGCTATGAATGAGTTCAAAGCCACACAGCTTCTTGTGCAGTCATCATTGGCATCTCCATCAATGTGTGGTGCAAACTCATGCACCGGTATAGTCACAACTGATAGTCACACTGCTCTTTCACCTATCTCTCCACTGGTCTCCACTGAAACTGTCCATGCACTGAAGTTAACTGATGTATTCTTTAGTTGATTAATGAGTTATTAATTAGTGAATTAATTAATAATTAATTCACACCACTCTCACTAGTGTATCAATCGATTTAGAGTAGATAAAAGTAGCTCAACGTAACTGGCCTAGTTAAAGCTGAACACAACTCCATTAACTACTTCTACTAACTCCACCAAACTCTTGTCACATGATCTAACTAAATTCTCCCATGAAATAGCTCCACTTAACCACAAGGAATGATCTAATTCCTTCGTAAGCTCTTGTGCCACATCATGCCTCTCATGGACTTAGCGAAGTGCATCCTTAGAAAGAAGATAATGTTTATAGTCCAAATATTATTAAGAGTAATAATGATGAGCATATCTATTTTTAATTTGGCAATCTAAAAATAGGTCGTAATATGTCTAAAAATATAAATCCATCTATTTTTCCAACTTGACCAACCATCCACAAATAGCATCCTGCAACTCATCGAATATGATTGACATGTCTAAAAATAGACTGTGCACCAAAAATAGCCTGCGGGCCCACTTAGTGAAGGCAACTTCTTTCCACTAAGCTTATCATCTTGTTGAAATCTCAACACTCCTGTAGTATTGGTAGACAAGAAGTATGGATCATGGCGCATGTGTCCAAATTATAGGGAGCTTAATAAGCTCACCATTAAAGATAAATTTCCCATTCTTGTGATTGATGAATTATTGGATGAATTACATCGAGCAATTTATTTTACCAAGTTGGATCTTCGTTCAGGATATCATCAAATTAGAATGAAGACTGAAGATATTCCAAAAACAACATTTCGAACTCATGAGGGTCATTATGAATTTTTGGTCATGCCTTTTGGCCTTACCAATGTACCTTCTACATTTCAAGGGTTGATGAATTCCATTTTCAAACCCTTCCTTAGAAAATTTGTGCTAGTATTTTTTGATGATATACTAATCTACGGTAGGTCTTGGAAGGATCATGTTGAACATGTTGACAGGGTGCTCAAACTATTGCAGGAGAAACAATTATATGCAAAAACATCCAAATGTTTCTTTGGAGTACAAGAGGTGGAATATCTGGGTCATATTGTATCTCACGAGGGTGTTAAGGTAGACCTTAACAAAATTAAAGCCATTAAGGAATGGAAAGTCCCCACAACCATAAAGCAGTTGCGAGGATTTCTCGGGTTAACAGGGTATTATCGCAAGTTTGTTAAGAATTATGGGAGAATAGCAGCACCTCTAACAACATTATTGAAGAAAGATGCATTTTCATGGACTCCTGAAGCAACTAAGGCCTTTGAACGTCTTAAAGAGGCAATGTGCCTAGCGCCGGTCTTAGCTACACCAGACTTCACAAAAACCTTTATTGTGGAATGTGATGCCTCAGGAAATGGAATTGGTGCAGTTTTAATGCAGGAAGGAAGACCCATTGCTTTTGAAAGTCGTCCAATCAAAGGAAAGTATTTACAGAAACCTATTTATGAGAAGGAAATGTTAGCAATACTGCATGCACTAAAGAAATGGAGAAATTACCTAATGGGAAGACACTTCAAGGTAAAAACTGATCATGATAGTCTTAAACACCTTTTGGAACAAAGACTATCTTCAGAAGAGTAGCAAAAATGGGTCACAAAGATGTTGGGTTATGACTTTGAAATAATCTACAAAAAAGGAAAGCTTAATGTTGTTGCAGATGCACTCTCAAGAAAGAATGAAGAGGTGGAAGCATTGCTTTGTGCCATTTCTATTATCCAACCAGATTGGATAACCAAAGCAAGAGATGAATGAAAGAAGGACAAAGATGTATGGACACTCATTCAAAAGTTGCAGCAAGATCCTAGTACATCTGATACATTTAGTTGGAAAAATGATTCCTTATGGTACAAAGATCGCTTATATCTTTGTAAGAATTCCCAACTAAAACAAAATATTCTTTTGGAATTGCACACTTCTCCTTTAGGAGGACACTCAAGATTTTAAAAAACTTACCACAGGGTGAAGAAAGAATTTTTTTGGGATGGCCTTAAATCTGATATTCGAAAGTTTGTGGCGGAATGTTTGGTTTGCCAGCAGAATAAAGTGGAAACAATTAAGACCCCAGGACTTCTACAACCTTTATCCATTCCAAGTCAACGTTGGGAGGAGATTTCAATGGATTGTATCACAGGTTTACCTAAGTCCGAAGGAAAGAGTGTCATCATGGTGGTAGTTGATAGACTTACCAAGTATGCACACTTTTGTGCATTATCTCATCCATTTAAAGCAAGTATAGTTGCTACTAAATTTATGGACACAATTCAAAAGCTACATGGAAACCCAAGGGTTATTGTGAGCGACAAAGATCCCATTTTTACTGGAAATTTTTGGACAGAGTTATTTTCTTGTTTGGGTACTCAATTAGCTCATAGCTCATCTTATCATCCTCAATCCAATGGTCAAACTGATATAGTTAATAAATTTTTGGAAGGATATCTTCGTTGTTTTGTATCTGATAAACAAACACAATGGGTCAAGTGGTTACCTCTCGCTGAATGGTGGTATAACACTTCCTTCCATACTGCAGCAAAAATGACCCCATTTATGGCACTTTATGGATATCATCCACCATCCATCACATCATCTTTAAAAGAAAATTCGAAGGTTCAAGCAGTGGAAGATCACATCGAGCATCAGCAAGAAGTTCTCCAACTCTTAAAGGATAACCTGAATTTGGCACAAAATCGAATTAAACAACAGGCAGATCAACATCGCAGCGAGAGAAGTTTTGATGTAGGAGATTGGGTATTTTTACGGCTACAACCATACAAACAAATGTCCCTCAAGCAAACTAAGAAGGATAATAAATTATCGCCAAAGTACTATGGTCCTTACAAGGTGTTGCAAAAGATTGGTACTATGGCATACAAATTGGAGCTTCCCGCTTCTTCGCAAGTACATCCAGTTTTCCATGTTTCTTGCTTAAAGAAGGTTATAGGTGAAAATCTTTCAGTTCAAACAATATTGCCAGAACTTGATGAGGAAGGAAAAATCATATTGGAACCGGAAGCGGTCACGGAAACAATAACTCGACAACTACGGAATCGATCAATTTCAGAGTATCTCATCAAGTGGAAGAACTTACCCACTGAAGATTCTACATGGGAGGATGAGAATTTTATACAGAAGCACCCAGAGCTACTCAAGCATTGAGGACAACACTTTTTTGAAGGAGAGGGGCATGTTAGGTCTCTATATTACTAGTATAATCCCTTATTGTTGTTAGTGTAACCCCCTTATTGTTATTATTGTACCCTTGTAACCCACATATTGTTATTGTTGTGATGTGGCAAAAATGTGGGACCGTGCTCGTAAGTCACAGATCACAAGTTTTATAATGCGCACAACAAGGGTTAAATGTTATTTGTTGCAAAGTGTGGGGAGGAGTGATGTGGTAGGATGGAGGTGGGACCACCTTGTTACACTGAAAATTGTCACCTTGAAATTCTGCTAACTTTATGAGCTCATTATCACTCATACTTCTCCCTTTGCAAGTCTAAATATATTAGTTCCTCATGTCAAGCCTTGAAAATCAGAAAAATCTCCTAAAAGTCTCCTAAAATTTGGTGTCACACTTTCTGGCTATCTTTCCCGCGGTCCCGCACCCAATGTTTAGCTTTCCTGCATTCCTAAATGCACTTTATCTCTTTTATAGGTGCAGACCCCTATAGGATTAAAAAGGCGCAAGTAAATCCCAAAAAGCTCAATAAAAGTGAATTATGGAAGCTTCTAGAATGGATTTTGCGGTGGCAGAACTGCTCTTGTGAGGTGCATGAATCCCTTACCTTATGGAGCTAACCCCTTAATGTGAGGAGCTTATCCCTTTGAAGGAGGATTATATCCCTTCATACTTGGAACAGAAAACATCCTCTTTTCCACTATAAAAATAGGCATTGGGTAGCCTCAAAGGGAGTTCAAGCTTAAGAATATTTTGAGGTTAAGTGCTGTTGAGATTTAGACTCAGTTAACTAAGAATTTTGTGAGGAGAGATTACATACCTCTACTTGTCTTGGTTGGAGGAGTGAAAAACTTTTCAAAGTAAAGGAGACTCCTGCTTCGGACCCCAGAAAGTCCTGTGCAACATCAAGGCTCAGGTTGTAAGGATTTTCTTCTTTTGAAATCAATACAAATATACTCATTTTTCTCAATAAGCTTTCAATCAATGGCTAATTTCATAGATTCCTTGATCACTATGATAAGCATGGTTTATGATGATTTCTATACAGGTGCTATTTAATATTTTTCTTGTTTGTGACTGCAGGTTTACGAGGAAAACTCCTTCAAGCGCACGAGGGACAACAACGACTTCAAACAAGCACTGGACAAACGGTAAGTATTTTGCACCTCTATAGAGCCTTTTGTAAACCTTACATGCTTAGAGAAAGATTAGTATGTTTGGTTGTTTGTTGCTAGATACTTTTAGTACTAGGGAGATCGGTCTTGTCTGCAATACGGATTAATCCATACAACAAATTGGCGACTCCACTGGGGAAAGAACTTGTTGTTTTTGGTTCTCTTTTATTTTGATGTGAGGAAATGTTTTTCTTGGTTTTTGATTGATTGAAATATGCTTGGGTAGCTTAGGTTATCTCTGTTTTTGAAAATTTTTAAATCCTTTAAGTTTTTCTCTAATTTTTCTTGGGACCGCACTTTGCCTTGTTTTCACAGTGCAGGCAGTTTTGCACTTTTCCTGTGTAGACAGTGCGGGACCGCACCTGTGATATCTTGGAGCCTGCGGACCCTGTCAAAGTTTTGAAAAAATTCAGATTTATTTCTTTAGTTTATCTTGATTTTGATTTTCAGTTTTGTTTTCTGCCCAGATTGATAATTTTTTTTGTCAAAAGCTTTCTATTAATAAATCTCAGCAATATTGGTGGTTTGATGATTTTCTAGAAGTTTTGCATTTTGGATTGCTTTTCACTTGGTCTTTGTAGCAATTTGAAGCATTTGACACTTTGAAGTACCTCAGATTACCTTGGTATTTTTGGTCTTTTGCTGAATCTGACCTGATTGTGAAATCATTCTTTATTGAGAAATAGAGTTACCTGTTTCTTTGCAAATCTTCGAAAAGAAACTTTGTTATTGGTTTTTGAATTTCATTTTTTATAAAAACATAATTGAGTGTTTTTGATCTGTTGGTTATTATGGACCAATAGATCCTTAGTTTTCTGAACAAATAAGTTAAAAAATTCTTCAAAAAAAAAATCTTAAAGCTTTTATTCATTTAGATTATTAAAGTTCGTAGTGTTGAGTGCTATTAAACTTTGTAGATCTGAAAATTAGTTTGTAGTTTTGAGTGCTTTTAAAATTTCTAGATTTCTTTTGAAGGAAAATTGTTTTGTAGCTTCGAGTTTTTGGAAAGTGAAAGGATTTTTATTGTGAGCTTTGATAAACTATTGGAAAAGACAAAGATAGTTTCTTTCAATTGTTCTTTATGTTTAAAGAAGGAATTGTTCATTAAAAGAATTGCATTTTCTAACTTTTCCTTAATTAGAATTTCATTGAAAGAAAATAATCTGATTATCATTTTTAGGTGCATTTTTAGTGTCTTTTGGAAATCGAGTCATTTCACACCATCAGAGTTTCATTTCCGCACCCATTGACTTAAGAAACAACTCTTAAAAGTAATGCTTAATTAAAATTCATCTAGCAATCTTTTTATTTTCTAGGGCTCTTATCACCAACATAGCTTAGGCTAGTATCTTGGAGTAGGGAGTAATTAACTCTCCAAGGTAGTAAAAACAAACAAGTAGACAAATCTTGCGGTAGGAGATAAATCCAATTGTAATTTGTATAAACTGGGAAGCTTCTCTTAAAGAAGTCAATCACGAGGTCATGTCCGAACCTTTGAAACAATCAATTCTATTTCATTGGGGAGGATAGAAGATTTTGCGCATATTACAAACGGTAAACCTCGGATTAACCATTGTCGAGGAGCCTGGGGTCACTTGTCGGTAAACCTCGGATTAACCATGTCGAGGAGCCTTCAAGGGGATTGAGCTTGCTACTCTACCCTTGCGCGTGAAATCGGATCGTAGACTATTCCCCCAGTTATATTTGTTACTGTTGGTAACCTTAGTGTCCATTATCTTAAGATTATTTCCTAAGGTGACGGTGAAGGAAAGATCTCACTGTACCTGGAGCAGACGTCGACTAGACTCACTTGGACTCTCTGGGGGGTTCTCTTCACACGAGATGGTTTTGTGAGGAAACTTGTGCCAGTCTGTTTCATTAAGCAAGTTGTCGAGGTAACTGTTCCAACTGCCCTTTCTGTATTAAATTTCTACTAAGTTGGATTTCATCACCAACTAGTATTTTTAGTACGGAAAGTTACTGTTTGTGTGTGGTTTGAACTCTTAGATTTTTAAGCGTGTGATTCAGTTGTTTGTTTCTTTAGAGACTGTAGGTGTTTTCATTGAAATTTTCTTTGTTTGCGTGTGATTAGTTAATCTTTAATCGTGGCGGAATTGCCGAGACAATCCCGGAGACTACAAGGGAAACCCCCTGAATATTTGCCAAGTCAGCTTGAAGGGCTTCGTGCTCTGGTATCATCCAGTAGTGGTAGGATTCCATAAATAGAAATTGGAAGTTCCTCTATAGTTGTCCATCCTGATCATCAAATACCTACAATAGAATACATTCAAGAACCGATTTCAGTTTCTGAAGTTACTGGTAGTATTCCTGCTTCCAGTGAACTGGCTGACGAACCTGAAATCTCTGAACCTGAAACTAAACCTTCTGTTTTAGAAACATCCTCGTGATTTATTTCACCAAATTCTAGCGATCTTGATTCACCTAGGGTAAGACATATTGTCACTGACGATCTTCCAGCTGGTCTTATTTATATTGAAGAACTTACTAATCCAGATGAAGATATATATCTTCCCGACTCCCCTCAATCTTTAAATCTTAGGGAGCGTGAATCTATTTTCTACAGCCCTATTCGAACTAGTGCTTGGTATCTATCTTTAACAATTTTTTTAGAGAATCCCGGTCTTGCTTTTTCTCCACCTCGAGTTCCACTTCATCCGACACCCAGAGGTTACTATCCGCCATCCATTATGGCTGGAGATTCATCCATGTTTTCCTAGACACCGGAATCATTTTTACACAGTGGTCCTTCTGTTCCTTCGGGATATCAGGCTCTGTCTGGTACTTTCTCTGGAGCATCTCTTCAACCAATCGAACAAGTGTTGTCATCTGGTAATAGTGGTGTTAAAACTGAAACGTTGAATGCAGCGCAAATCTATATGATGTCTGGTAATGTTCCAAATCCTCAACCTCAAGGTGGTCAGTTGCCGCCTGAGGGGCCAACACAGGGAAATCTGTTACCGCCTGGGGGGAAACCTTCAGGTAGTCAGTTGCCGCCTTGGGGACAACCTTCAGGTAGTCAGTTACCGCCTAGGGGGAAACATTCAGGAAGTCAGTTACCGCCTGGAGGGCAACCTCAAGGTAACGTTTTCCTAGGAAAAACTGTGGAATCATATTATTTTTGGGGACAACCCCAAGGGTAGTACACACCTCACGGGTATCAACCCCAAGGACAGTATATGCCCCAAGGTCAACCCAAAACTCAATATGCTCCTCAGGGTCCTTATCAACCCCAACTTCAGTACGCGCCTTAGGGTTATCAACCTCAAGGTCAGTACCCAATTCAAGGTTTCCAACAACATTCTGGTCAGCCATCCATTCAAGGAGTCGGAAATGTACCACTTGCTTATCAACCCTACGTTCAACCAGGTTATGGTCCTTACATTTAGCCTTCTGCGGGGAAATACCCCGGAATGAATATGGTGTGGGATCCGTCCCAATATCAACAACCTATGCAGCCTATGTTAGAAAATTAAATATTACGCAGCAATTGAAACACATAAAATATGCGGAAAATACAAGCACACAAAACACATAAACTAGAGAGACATGATATACGTGGTTCACCCAACAACTTTGGGCTACGTCCAATTTTAATGTACCGCTCCTTCCTTTATATTATCCAACAAAATGAAGAGACAAAACCTACAAAGCAGATCCGCCGTAATATCCTCTCGTTCTCTCACAAATACTCCTCTAGTTTATCGTCCGAATACACTCATAATACCTGCAAATTAATAAAATGCCCTCATATATGCTGTTTCTCTAGGCAAAAACCCTAATCTAAACATAACTTCTACCGTCAGATCATTTGCCTAATGAACGGCCCAGATTGACTAGAAATTACTATACTTTTACAAGGCAATTCTTAAGCACCGTTTTTACGGGCTCGTCTAACCGCTAGGGGCTCCGAAAGCGTCGCCGCCCCGGACCCCCATATAAAGCCGATTAAATTTCTGCGGCGTTGCCGCCCCTTTAAGGTACAGGGGTCCAATGTCGTGATACAAAGTAACAAGATAAATCGTGCTCGACACCCAACAATGTGCGTTGTCTTATCAACTGAGAACCTTTAATTTCGGTCCAATTTAGCAACCTCGCTCACTCTACTATTCAAACTCCTGCACCTGGTCCTGTTCAGCAGGCTGGTCCCAGTTCACTGCTACGTCTGTTCAACATGTAACACCTGCTTCTGGAGTATTTGTAAAGCCGAGTTCGTCTATCCCTGCATCCATGCAAATCCCTCAAGTCTCTGTACCCCAGTCAGGATCTTCAATTCAGACTTCGGTTCAGATGCCTACGGGACAAGCCAGTACAAGTACAATTATGACAAGTCAACCGCAATTCACGTATCAACCGTACCAGGGACAACCGTAATTCGGTCCCTATACACAAAATCCAAACTATCAGTATCAACTGTACCCTGGCTATACTTATCAACAACCTCAACAACCCCAGTTCGGTATGATTAATCCTGGTTTTCCAAGAGGTTATACAATTCCTAATGCTAATCCAATTCCCAGTTATCCTGGGTATCCACCTCTTGGAATTGCTTTGGCTACTCAAGGTTTTCGTGACCCTAACCGTTAGTTACCATTTATCACAACTTTGGATTTACCTGATTTGACGCGCCTTACAAATGATCCAATTTTCTATTATCAGTACTGGCCGCCAATGTCGCATAAGTTGCCCAGTGATATACCGAAGTTTGAAGGTAAGTCAGGAGAGGATCCATCAAATCACGTCATGACTTATCACCTTTGGTGTGCGTCTAATTCAATCATTGATGATTCGATTCGCTTACGTCTTTTCCAAAGAACTCTTATTGGTCTTGCAGCCAAATGGTACATTGAGTTACTATTAGCCCCCCTATAAATTCTTGACAAGCAAGCTGGGGGCTATGTCATTTTTGGAGACCTTCAAGGAATGCATCTCTCTTGAAGACATATCATCCTTGAATTCTTCTGTAGGCCTTTTCTTTCAATAAAATTCCCCCTGTTGATTTCTCATCTAAAGCCTCACTGGTTATAATGCTACTCCTAAAAAACCAACATTACCCCTCATACTCCTGAAAAACACCACATTTTCACCTCTTTCCCCCTTTTTTCCCTTTTTTATTTTTATTTTCCCTTTTAACTCCCTAAATCCCCTCTAAAAATCTCTACACCCTTTGTTTTCCCAAATTCCCCCTCCATCTCCCTATCGTTACCCTTTGGGCCTCTAAATACATTAAAAATGGGTTAAAAACCCACTTCTGACCTTATAATAGGCCTCAGCCCTTCCTCCGCTACCCCCGCACCCTTTTCTTCCATGTGAACCAATGCCGTGACCGAAGCGCTTACCCCTGCAGAGGTTTTCTCTATCCGTAGGGTCAAACCATGGTGCCCCCGCAGTTGACTCCTCAGGATGTGGGAGGATTTAATCAAATGGCTGTTATTCACTGTGGGGGGTCGTTCCAACATTCTCATGTCCATACACCTTGGTCCCCCACATTGCATCTCCACCGTCCATTTAAAAGCCAGATCTGACGGTCCAGAATGTACCCGCTTCCGTGGGCCCCGCTGTGCAATAGCACAAAACCACCTGTTTTATTTCACACCGCTTATGCGTGGTGGGTGGTTTTCCCCGAGCACCCAGTGACTCCACTCATCGTATGCCACCTATCCTCCTGTATGATTCCAAAACCACCGTCCTCACTCATTAACATCATCCATTGTGCATTATTGTCCGGACACGGATGCCTAGCGAAATTGCCGTGCATCGTCTGATCTGGAGCGGGCCATCCGATGGCTATCGCTCGTCGAAGGTGCGCGATGTTTAATGTAGTCGCACACGTGATAACTCATGCTATGTCCCTCCATCCGTTGCCCTCCGCCGTTGATCTCCACCATGATCAACGGTCCAGATTTGTCCCTCCGCCGATTGACTGTTCCATTGTCCTCGGTCCCGCCACGTCATCTCCACGTGCATCCTTCGTACATGCGCCCATTCCATCACATATACTGAATCATCTTCGTGTTTTTTAATTTTTTTCATTCTTTTTTTGCTCTGCTGACCGCCACCATCTACCAGAGCGCATTCTTTCAATCTCGGTGTGGTTTTCCCCTCCGTATCGTCATCCACATGACATTTCTCCACCCCCACATCATCCACCACCTCATTCATGATTTCCTCAATTTGTTCGTGAGTTTTGCAGGGTTTGAAAGAAGCAGAAAACCGCCATGATGCACATCTCTGCTACAAGGATAGAGAAATCAAAGAAGATCATTTACAGAGGCAGGATTTATAAAAAGAACGAACCGGGAAGGTGAAGACGACTTGCATTAAAGAAGAGCAGAATCCAACTCTGAAAATCTCCCGGCGCCATTAAAACCTGAGCTAACCTGTTAGAAGAAAAAATGGAGCGGAAAAGTGTTTTAGTACAAAGAAAAGGAGATTAAGGCATGCTAATGAAGATCCTGAGCCTTAAATCAATGGTTTTGAAGGCAAAGCACCAGTTTGAAGACCCCTAGGATTGATCAAAGGATCCTGAGCACAAGTAAAAGGTAACATCAGGGTTTTTTCGTCAGCAGAATGTTTTTCTTCATAAAGTACAGGGCGTCCATACAGATTTTATTATGCACAATGTCCCTGAAGGAATTTCCACCCTAACCGCAGTTCAAAACCGCCAGGGCATTTATATGACAGACTTCTCAGTAGTTTATTTTATTTTTGTTCAAAGCACCAGGAGTACTACAGCCAAAAGATGTCAAGGTCATATCCGGAGAAGATCACTCTTTCATGAGGGAGGCGGCAGAGATTAAATACACAGCAGTAAAATAGAATGGGTTTCGGCCCTGCATTCATTTTTGTGTTTAATGTTACATTTAGTGTTCACCTACCCCCTCAGTCGATCTTCTGTTCATCCTCTGCTATAAAGCACAGAAGGAAATTATTGTAAAGGTTGTTGATGAGATATCAGTGAAACACAAGAATTTTCCCCTTGAGACAAGTTCTCTATGTAATTTTGTAATATAGGCTGAGATTTGATGTATTCAGATTGAATGTTCAAGCTGTGGGCAATGATGTACCTAATTGGTGTTGTTTTTAATATAACAAACATATTTCTTTGGATCCTGATCAAAAGTAGCTGGTGATGTTTTCTTATCTTTGTGTCTAATTTCATTTCATTCCATTTCTACTGGCTCACATCAGAAGTTTGGCATAAGATTTACCCTTGATAGGTACCTTATGTTGCTGCTCTCCCAGCCCTTTATTTTTTCTGCTTACATGTGTATCTGAATATTGATTTCAATTGGTTTAACTGATGTAGTGGATGTTATTGCCTGCTCTCTGATGTATGAATTACTGAAATCTATGTTTATATTTTCTTGCTAGGATCTAGTTGGATGTGTTGAGAACACTGGGAGGTCTAGAACCTTGTCTCTGCCTCTCTAGGATCTTTCCATTCCAATTAAGCCTTTCTAAGATCCCTTGTCCTACATCTAATTTTTTCCAAGTAGGTCTAGAGTTAAATGACCTCTGGCCTGATCTATAGACAGAATTGGATGGTTCTCCTTCCTTCATTTTCAGCCCTTAATGTTCCACCTCTCCAATCATCCTATAAGATCCAAATGCTCTAGATGACTAGCCCACTGAAAGCTTGCACATTGATTACAAATAAATCCTTTCTTGACTCTATTTCCCAATGGCCTTGATGTTATCTGAATGATCTAACTTTTCCTAAACTCCCTCTTTTCTCATCCTTGCCTTATGTTGGATCCTTATTTCCTGATTCCCAACAACCAAACATAAACAATCAAACAAACAACCCTGAGCCTATAACTAGCCTAAAACCATAACTTAGAGCCTCAAAGATATAAACTTTGACTCATCTAGAGAGATCTCTCTCTGGACCTAGGAGGGCTAGATCCTAAGGTCTGAAAGTGGTTCTATGTTGTCTCATCTTTTGTTCTTGTCAACCTGGCCAAAACATGGGAACCCCAACAGTTACCACGAGGCTCGTTTCATAACTTCAGTCAGTTAGCAACTGCCTTCTTGACTTATTTTCAGTTGCCAGTCAGATACGACAATGGCACGGAATTATTAACTTCATTGAAACAATCCATGTCTACGTATATTTCTGATCATCTTCATGAATGGCGACGTAGGAGACGTTTGGTAAAATTTTATATTCTGGATCAAATTTTGGCAGAATGGTTTGTTAAATCATTGTTACCCAAGATTAATAAAGATGTAGCTAAGGCTGGTGTTGTTACTGAAGAGCAAGTAATTGCTCAAGCTCAGTACCTTGACCTCATTTATACACAGTCAGGTACTTTACATGAAAAAATCCGAGACCTTCCCAAACAAGGTCAAATAGTTGCTGCTCCTTCAGGGTCTCATGCCGCTGACAGTATGATTGGTACAGTCAATACTAAAAGTAAGAAGAAATATTCAAAGAATTCTTCTCCAATTATAACTTTACCTGATTCCCCGAAAGGAGAATCTTCCCCCGAAGTTTCTGTTGATATTCATTTTGTGGATACATCTACAGCTAAATCTAAAAACGGAAATAAAAAGAAAGGTAAGAAAAACAAAAAGAATTCGAAAGAAAAAATTGATAAAAATGAATCCAATGACAAAAAACGTAAACCACGTTATCCTTGTTACATTTGTGACGAAGATCATTTTACTAAGGAATGCCCACATCGAGCCGAGGTTCCGAAATTCGTCAAAGGTTCACAACTTGCTGTCTTGAAAGATCCCTTCCCGACTCAAGATAGTAAGATGGTTGGTTCAACCTTGACTGCTTCAGAAGAGCCCATTTTGATGATGTCTCATATAAGGATTGCGACGCGATTGCAAGATTATGGTACTAAGAATCCTGTTGATGGTAAGGAAGTAGAATCTTCTAATGTGAATACATCAACTACACCTCCTCCTATTTCTGGTTTTCTACAGATCGAGAAACCAAATCTAGACATAATAATCAAACCGCCTGCTAAAGGTGTTCTTCGTAAATTAGCTTTCAATCCACATGCGAGAGCTGCTCAGAATTACAAAATTGTTGAAGACTTAGCTATTTCTCCTTCAACGATGTCGGCTTGGGAAGTGCTGCAATCATACCCAACACAACATAAATTTCTTTTGTCTGCGATAGGAGTTGTTGATATTTAGGATTCTAATCTTATAATCTTTGATCTAGAAAATAGTACACCTCGTCTACCTCACCAAATGGCTTTCTAGATACCAGTGTCAGTAAAAAATAGACCGATCTATCAGAATGTGATTGATGAGGGAGCTTCAACGTGTATTATGTCGATTCAGTATTGGAAATCACTTGGTTCTCCTACACTGAACCAATCTCCGACGATTCTTAAGGCTTTTGATGGTCGAGGTTTCCACCCTTTTGGTATTTTGCAGGATTTACCCATTGGGGTTGAAGGTAAAATTGTAAATCTAGATGTGGAAGTGGTTGATGCCCCTCTTGATTAAAACCTTCTTTTGGGTTGTAGTTGGTCTTACGCTATGACTGCTGTTGTCTCTTCGGTCTTCTGACTCATAAAATTTCCATATCAAGGAAGGATCGTTACAATAGACTAGTTAACTTATTTTTCTTCCGACCCAGCCTCTACAGAAACAATCTAGCATGTTGGTAAAGCGACTATCCCGTACAAGGATGTTGGAGTAGGTTTGATTAAAGATTCTGGTTTGCTAGGAACTTTTTCCATTCCTCCTCCTAACGTATTGCCTTCTGTTGCAACTATTCATATGATTTTGTCAGACTCTCTTATGTTTGATGATCCTTGGATAGTACCTTCCGAATCCGAGTTAGATTAAATTGATGGCATGATGCCTTTGAGTCCATTTGAACTTGCATATCAGGCTGTACAGTCATTTTCCGACCCCTCGTCAACTGAAATTGATCCAGTGAATGGGATCCACGAGGAATCACTTTCTATATCTAGCTCAGCCGCAACGGCATTTCCTGAACCTGTTCATTCTGATGAGCAGATTCGTGAATTATTTTCTGTTGATGATTCACCATGGGAAGATCTCCATCATCGATCTTCATTTTTACCTGAACTAGATCATTTTGAAAATGATTTTGCTTCAATTTTTACTACTGACTATGTCAAGGAACCGCAGAATCCATTGAACAATCCTAATTCTGAGTTAAATCTAGAAAATATTTCTCGAACGATTCCCATTGAAATTTCAATAAAACCTGGAATAATTGAAAACATTCATATAGGTGCTTCCTGTACTGAAGAAGAAATTAAAAATTATAAAGCCCTATTTCAAGAATTCCGTGATGTGTTTGCCTGGTCCTATGAAGAAATGCCAGGAATTGATCCGTCAATTGTCATACATGAAATCAAGACTTACTCGGATGCCAAGCCTGTCTGACAGCGTCTACGTCAAATGCATCCTAGAAAAGCTGCTGCTATCAAAGCAGAGGTTGAAAAATTACTTCTTCAGGTTTTATTTATCCGATTCCCTTAACGGATTGGGTATCGAATATTGTTCCTGTGACTAAAAAACAAGGAACGATATGAGTATGTATCGATTATAGGGATATTAATCGAGGTTGTCCTAAAGACAATTATCCAACTCCCTATATCGATCAAATAATCGATGATTGTGCCGGCAGTGAAATTTTTTCCTTTATGGACGGCTTTTCAGGGTATAATCAAATAAACATACTCCCTGCTGATCAGCCAAAAACAACTTTTATTTGTCTGTGGGGGACATTTTCTTACTACAAACTACCCTTTGGATTGAAGAACGCTAGAGCAAATTTTCAACGGGCAATGTCTTATGCGTTTCATGACATTAAGCACATTGTGCAACCGTATCTCGATGATTTACCTGCTCATTCATCGCGCAGGGCTGACCATCTCACACATTTACATGCTATCTTTATGAGATGTCAGCATTATCAAATTTGGCTAAATCCACACAAATGTGTTTTTTGTGTTGAGTCAGATCGTTTACTGGGATTTTTTGTCTTGAAAGCAGGTATTCACGTCGATCCGTTGAAGGTCGAAGCTATTGTCAAGTTACCTCCTCCTTCAACTTTACGCCAACTCCAAAGTTTGCAGGGGAAAGAAAACTTTTTACATCGATTTATTCCTAACTACGTTGAGATTACAAAAGGTTTTACCCGGTTGTTAAAACAGAACATTCCATTCTTTTGGGATGAGATCGCTAATCGATCTTTTGATGCACTTAAACACCCGTTGACCCATGCACCGTTATTGCATCCTCCCAACTACAACCAGGATTACATTTTATATCTCGCCGCTTCTCATTCCACTATTGGGATGGTATTAGTTCAGGAATATGAATCTCATAATGAACATGTGATTTTCTATCTTAGTCGAAATATGCATCTGACTGAGATTAAGTACACTCATGTGGAGAAATTGGCTCTGGAAGTTGTTCAAGTTGTCCAACGATTTAGACATTACATATTGTTACGCAAAACTATGGTAATTTCTGATTGCAACCCTATGATGTAAATTTTGACCAAACAGTTGCTAGGGGAAAAGTATTCCAAATGGATAGTCATCCTGCAGGAATTCGACTTGGAATTTGAGAAATCCAAGGAGAAGAAATCCTTGGTATTTGCGGAACTAATGTGTGATTTCCCCTCTACTGATACTGAAACTATGGCAGAGCAGCCCATTGCGGACGAATCTCTGTTTCTTATCATTACTCTTGATCCATGGTATGGAGATATTATTGTTTATCTCCAAACCCAATATTTTCAGCCTGAAGTCTCGCGATCTCAGCGAAGGAAGATACGTTTCCAATCCCAACAATATAATATTATTAGTGACACACTTTATCATCGTGGAGCGGATTCTGTTTTTCGACGCTGTCTTATTCATGAAGAAGCTGAAAAGGTTCTAAATGACTACCATTCTGGAGCATGTGGCGGTCATATGTCTGGGTATACCACAACCCAAAAGATATTGTGCGCTGGTTATTTCTGGCCATCCTTATTCAAATATTGTATTTATGCAGTCCAGAAATGCCACAATTTTCAACTTTTTGATCGTAAGATGTGTGCGCCACCTGCTCCTCTTCATCCCATAATTGCTGTTGGTCCTTTCGCAAAATGGGGTATCGATTTTATTACATGTAACCCTCACTCAGCCGGGGGGCATGCATATATTATCTTAGCAGTAGATTATTTTACTAAGTGGGCCGAGGCGATGCCTACATTTTCGGCTGACGGCAAGACTGATGCAACTTTCGTATTTAATCACATAATTTCTAGGTTCGGTGTTACTCAAGCCATTATTACTGATCATGGAAGCCATTTTCGAAATGTCATGATGACTGAATTGACAAAATAGCTTGGTCTGTGCCATGATAGTTCCACTCCGTATTATTCGCAAGCCAATGGTCTGGTCGAAGCCATAAATAAAGTTTTAGTCACTATGATCAAACGAATTATTGGTATTCAAAAAACGAATTGGCATTCCATGTTATTTTCAGCACTTTGGGAATATCGAACTTTAGTCAAAACATCAATTGGTTTCATTCCCTTTCAACTCGTTTATGGTTTGGAAGCTATGTTGCCGATTGAATGCGAAATTCCATCTTTGAAATTAGCCATAGAGTTACTCCCAGCTACGTCTGAAGAGGAGAAACATTTTTTGTACTTGGCTCAATTAGATGAAAATCGGAGAAATGCTGCAATAGCAAATGAGGCTCATGTAAAAAGAGTAAAAGCTCAGTATGATAGAAGTGTTACCCCTCGAAATTTTTTAGAAGGAGACCTAGTCTTTGTTTATGATCAAGCCAACGATAATCTAGGAGCTGGAAAATTCGTGCCCATGTGGCATGGTCCTTTCATTGTTAAGCAAAAGCTAGCAAAAGGGGCCTATGAGCTGATAGATTTTGATGGTATCCCTTTGGATAAGCCCAGAAATGGGTTATATCTGAAGCGATATTATGCTTAAACTTGGTATGGAGATCTTTTATTAGGTTATATTTCTTTACTGCTGGTGTGTCTTAGATTAGAAAGGTGTGCCTAGTTTAGAAGTGTGTTTTTATCACTATTCCTGCTTATCTGAGTTTTAATCTGATATTGCAGATGTCGACGTCTCTTCAAACCTACATTGGTTTTGCTGATGGTGCTTTTCGTAGTATACGAAACATTTCTTCCGCAGCTTGGGTTATCTATTCACCCTCTGACGAGTTAGTTTCCATGTATGGGGTAAGCCTTGGTCAAACAACGAATAACATTGCCGAGTATAGTGCAGTGATTGAGTTATTATCTGAGTCCATATCATTTGGGATTCAGAGTTTGATTGTGAGGTTGGATTCTGAACTTGTTGTATTACATCTTAACAGGGTGTATGCCATTAGGAATCCAGTGTTGTTACGGTTATTTTTAAGAGTTCGTCTCTTGGAACGTGAATTTGATTACAATGAATATCAACATATTCCAAGACATTTAAATACATTAGCGGACACAGTTTCTTCTAGTATGATAAAGCGACATTTGCAGTGATCAAAACAGTAAAACAAATAACATTCATAACATGTATACAGATAGCCGGTAAATAGTGTTATATCATAGGATAGAAGTGTTTTCAAAAAATATACATCGTCTTCGATCATAGGTTGGAGACACCTTATGATCGGCAAATGATAACACAAAAAGTCAAAAATATGAGTCTACAACACGATCATCCCATCACTGATGGTGATCATGATAAGAGGCCACTGCCCGAGCTACCCTGCACAGGAACCTCCTAAAAGGTCCTGGAACACCAATCACATATCTCTGCAATCTGAGTGGAATGTCATCTATGTTTGTCTCCGAAATGTCTAGAGTCAAACGCTCTAGATGATGCTCTAAATTAGTCAATATTTTTGCTGATTGGCCTGCTGGAGCTGGTGTGGCTGCAACTGCATGTTTTCTTTCATAGGGTTGGAGATGGGCTGGTCACCGTGGGCCCACATCTATATTCAAAAACTTTTAGTTATTATTTGACAAGACGATCAAAAATATATTTTTTTTTTAACTTATAAACTGTTGAAGAAAGATTTTTTACCTGAGTCATCCCACTATTCCCCTGCTGGGAGAGTCATCTCTCGGTCGCCGCGGAAATCTATCCCGGTGTATGGAAAGTCCTCTATGACAAAAAGTTGGCGATCCTGTTAGCCCCCCATATGAAATTCTTGACAAGCAAGCTGGGGGGCTATGTCATTTTGGAGACCTTCAAGGAATGCATCTCCCTTGAAGACACATCATCCTTGAGGTCTCTATGTGCTTTGCCTTATACAAATCCCCTCTGCTGTTTCCCTAGCCCAAAGCCTTCATTTTCCCCTTGTACCCCTGCAAAATGTCCCTTTTCCTTTTTTTCTCCTTCTGTCAAAGTGTTATTGTCCCCCTCTATTTTACCTATTAACCCCCCTAAATCCCCTTTAAATTCTTCCCTTACCCTTTTTTAGCCATTATTTCCCTCTTTTCATTTATCGCTCCCCAACCATACCCCTTAGAACCTTATAATAAACAAGGTTAACGTTTATTATAAAGTCCCGCTCTCTATAACCACTTCCCTGCCACACATGGCATAAAACTTTATTATAAAGTTTTACATATATATATAACCCGCCGCTGCTTACATTGCAAATCGCATAATCGCAATTTCACATGTTCATTGTTTATGTTCGATCGATCCATCGCAAATATTTGTGGTGCGATTTGATCTTGTCGCAAATATTTGCGATGCGATTGCCGATCGCAATCCACCCATCGCAAGTTCCCGCATTGCACATTGCCCCAATCGCATATCGCTCCATCGCACTTTCCGCCCATCGCACCTTCCTCGCATCGCATCCCCCTTCGATCATCGCAATGCAGCCTCTCTGCCAGATCACATATCGCATATCCGCAAATGTGTTATACCCCGCTCCCCTCCGATATTGCGATTCGCGATTTGTGATTCGTACCCTGGGTCCCACATCCGCGGCTCTGTTCATTGTTCGTTCTTTATTTTTTGTATTTTCCTTTGTAATTCGCCCCAAATGTAAACCTTTGGGCTTTACACTATTAACCTTTTCTTCCACCACTCTCCATTATTTGCATTTCTCTCACCTGTTCCATCGCTGTTCCTCCGCGCCTCTGCAGCATTTCTTCGCCACCACTTCCTGGGTTTGCAACAGGTGTGTTATATTATGCAGGTAGCATAGAGAAGCCATTACAGCTGCTAGTGAACCAGCAGAGAAGATTAAAGAGGGTTAATTTTCTTGTTATTGAAGTAATAGAAGTTTAACCCTGCATTCAAAGGAAAGGGAAAAGTTTGAAAAATCAAGCACACTGTCAAAGTCTTATCTATGTTTAATATCAGCAGAGTACTCTTCTCTAGATGTAAATATTCCTACAAGAAATCTCAATGCCTCCTTGAGCCCTAAAATGATTAATTACACTGACTGAAGCTCATTTAAGAAAGTCAAGCAGCAGTTATGGAGGTATGGAGTAGCCTTGTAGATTTTCCACCCAGTTCATTTATTCCAGAAGGCTAGCACAGAGTTCCAGACCACCGTAAGGACTTAAAGAACATATCAGAGGTCAATCTCGACCTGAAAAAGGCTTCCAAACAGTCTACAGAGTATAGAACAATTCCATTAAGTAGTATGGGCCTAAACACTTCCGCCATTCTGTCTTAATGAGATCAATTCAATGTTCATATACCTCTGTTTTCTCTCTTCTACTATAAGAATTCCTGAGAAAGATATTTTTTTTGTTGTTGAGCTGCTGCCGTTGCTGTTAGAGGGATTCATACTAACTGTTAGAACAGTCTTGGGAGGGAGTAGCAGAGTAGTTGTATGTAATAGGCTGGGAGGAGAAAGTCTGGACTGTAATAGCCATTGAGCTCAATGTACATGACTGGTTTTGCATCAATTAATCAAAGCACATTCCATAGGATCCCGGTCTATTACTATTGGTGATGTTTTTCTAACTTGTTTTATTACATTTTCATGCTGTTTCATGTTCTACTGGCTTGCATGAGAAGTTTGGCATAGGATTTACCCTTGTTAGGTACCCTATGATCCTGCTCTCCTTGCCTTCAATGTTTTCTACTATATGTGTATCTGAGGATTGATTTCAATCAATTTAACCAGTGTAGTGGATGTTATTTCCTGCTCTCTGATGTATGAATTGGATGGATCAGTTCTTAGATGTTCTTGTTGGGTTTAAGCTGGAAGGTTTGGGAACACTGGGGATTAGAGTTAGCCCTGTCCACTAGGATCCTTGCGCGACCAACTGGCCTTTCTAAGATCCCTTCTGTTAAATTTATCTCTGTTTTTCCCTTGGAGCATGCTAAAGATGACCTGGAGTTAAATGAACTCTGGTCCGATCTATAAGCTGCCCCTTTGTACCTTTTTGATAGCTACCTTTGAGTATGTCCAAGCAGGTCTGGAGTTAAATGACCTCTGACCTGATCTATAGACAGAAAATTGGTTGTTCTCCTTCTTTCGCTTTCCTTCCTTAATGTTCCACCCCACCATCCAATCTAAGAAGATCCTTTAGTATTAGATGACTTTCCCTTTGGAAGCCTTGGCTAGTGGATGCAAGTAATTTCCTTTCATGACTCCATAGCCTAATGGATGGCACAGTTTTGACCTATCCTCTTTGTTGAAACATCCTATTGCTTAGCTCCTTTCCTCCCATTAATTTCTCAATCCATGATCTCATGAATAACCCAGCAACCAACCAACCAAATCATTCAAAATCCCTCCTGCTTCATAACTAGCCTAATATCTCATTCTGAGCTTCAAAGATATATCATTCTTTTTTTTATTGGAGAGATCCCTCTCCAGGTCTAGGAGGGCTAGATCCTAGGGCCCCAAAGTGGTTTAATGTTGTATTATCTTTTGGTATTGCCAAATCTGAAAAAACATAGGAACCCCAACATAATGGCAACTCCACTGGGGAATATTCTGAGGAGCTTATAACTGGAAACATTGATTAGACTGTGTCCCAGCATCGTCACCAACATAATGGCGACTCCGCTGGGGACTGAGACCAATCAGCCTTGATTTGGTAAACCACTGTGGTGGACAGTAAAAGCTTAAATCATCCACCGGGCGACTCCACAATTCCTGAATGATTAAAGGACTCCACTGGTGATCAGTAGGCTGCTGATTATCTGTGTGTTCACAAGACTCCACTGGGAGACCATGTCGCAGTACAACATCATCCATGCCAAAGATCCAGTCACTTCGCTAATGGGAGACTCTAAACAATTTGCAGAAGTAGATCCAAGCCACATAGCAGAGTTTCAGTATGGAATAGTGAGTGTACTGGCAGAAATTGAATGGGAGGACCTTCCAAAAATTGTCCCTCTCAGCTCACCTCTCGATAATCAGCCCACGCTTAAGAAAATGTTTTTAGATTTGTTGATTGAGAGGTATGAGGCTGAGCTCGAAATTTTTAACTCACAAGAGATATCATACGAGTTCAGAGAACCAAAAGAATTTTTGGAAAGTCTCCCGCCCCCCAAAAGAGAAGAGATTCCGCTGCTCTTCAAAATAAAAGAAGAAGAGGATCCGGTTTTCATGAGCCACACTGAACATGCAGTGGAAAATGCAACAATCGAAGTTTCCTGGGACGTAGACAACCTACCAATCATCGCAGGCCAGAAAGAAGAAAGTGTACATCAAGTGTTCGTTGATCCTATGGCAGAATACATGGAGGCCCTGGTTTGCTCAAATTCTCCAGCCTTGATCCTTCACCAGGGCCAGATTTATCAGGAATGGTCACTACTAATGGTGACCGTAGTTTTGAAGAACCACATGCAGAGCACCCTGTGTTTATCTCTGACAGGAAGCCAATTCTCATATCCTTTTTTGCTACTGCTTGATTGGCTGCATTGGCATTATTTTATCACCTAGAGCACGTAGATTTCAAGCTAGAGTAGGGTATAGTAGAGTCTCAACAAAGCCTCCACCGGTGAGCATGTAGAGTTGTTTTTAATTTCAGAAAAACCAAATGCTTCTATGTTCTAATCCCCGCTTGATTGTTATCGAAGTAATGACTGGTTTAGGAATATAGAGAAGAAATCATGATGCTTTAGTCCCGCATATTACATTGGGGAGTGGAGAAACATGAATTAAGAGTCTAATCTAACTTGAGCAACAGGTAGATTTAGAATATAGGTTTGTCTTCCTCTCTTGTAAAATCGTATGATGGGCGAACTGCAGGGTCAAAATGCAACCAAGAAGAAGAAATGCTATAACTGTAGTATGGGTAGGTAGTGTTTGGGAGAGTTTTACTGCTAATATGATGTCTTCATAGTTGTGGCAGATGATCAAAGAAAGAAATGAACGAGTCAAGCACCAGGAATGTGGCCTACACCAAAGATCATTCTCTGAATTCTTGACTCCTTCAAGAAGAAGCCATCCCCATGTGGAGCCACTGTTAGCCCCCCCTATGAAATTCTTGACAAGCAAGCTGGGGGGCTATGTCATTTTGGAGACCTTCAAGGAATGCATCTCCCTTGAAGACACATCATCCTTGAGGTCTCTATGTGCTTTGCCTTATACAGATCCCCTCTGCTGTTTCCCTAGCCCAAAGCCTTCATTTTCCCCTTGTACCCCTACAAAATGTCCCTTTTCCTTTTTTTTCTCCTTCTGTCAGAGTGTTATTGTCCCCCTCTATTTTCCCTATTAACCCCCCTAAACCCCCTTTAAATTCTTCCCTTACCCTTTTTTAGCCATTATTTCCCTCTTTCCCTTTATCGCTCCCCAACCATACCCCTTAGAACCTTATAATAAACAATCTTAACTTTTATTATAAAGTCCCGCTCTCTATAACCACTTCCCCGCCATGCATGGCATAAAACTTTATTATAAATTTTTACATACATATATATATATATATATATATATATATATATATATATATATATATATATATATATATATATATATATATATATATATATATATATATAACCCGCCGCTGCTTACATCGAAAATAACATAATCGCAATTTCGCATGTTCGTTGTTTATATTCGATCGATCCATCGTAAATATTTGCAGTGCGATTTGATCGCGTCGCAAATATTTGCAGTGCGATTTGATCGCGTCACAAATATTTGCGATGCGATCGCCGATCGCAAATCCGCCCATCGCAAGTTCCTGCATCGCACATTGCCCCGATTGCATATCACTCCATTTCACTTTCTTCCCATCGTACATTCCTCGCATCGCATCCCCCTCCGATCATCTCATCACAGCCTCTCCGCCAGATCGCACATCGCATATCTGCAAATGTGTTATACCCTGCTCCCCTCCGATATTGTGACTCGCGATTTGCGATTCGTACCCTGGGTCCCACATCCGTGGCTCTGTTCATTGTCTGTTCTTTGTTTTTCGTATTTTCCTTTGTAATTTTCCCCAAATGTAAACCTTTGGGCTTTACACTATTAACCTTTTCTTCCGCCGCTCTCCATTATTTACACTGCTCTCACCTATTCCGCCACTGTTCCTCCGCGCCTCCGCAGCATTTCTCCGCCACCACTGCCTGGGTTTGCAACAGGTGTGTTATATTATGCAGGTAGCACAGAGAAGCCATTACAGTCGCTAACAGACCAGCAAAGAAGATTCAAGAGGGTTAATTCGCTTGTTATTGACGTAATAGAAGTTTAACCCTGCATTCAAAGGAAAGGGCACAGTTTGAAGAATCAAGCACACTGTCAAAGTCTTATCTATGTTTAATATCAACAGAGTACTCTTCTCCAGACGTACATCTTACTACAAGAAATCCCCATGCCTCCTCGAGCCTTGAAACGATTAATTACACTGACTAAAGCTCATTTAAGACAGTCAGGCAGCAGTTATGGAGGTATGGAGCGGCCTTGAAGATTTTCCACCCAATTCATTTATTCCATAAGGCTAGCACAGAGTTCCAGACCACGGTAAGGACTTAAAGAACATATCAAAGGTCAATCTCGACCTGAAAAAGGCTTCCAAATAGTCTACAGAGTACAGAACAATGCCACTAAGCAGTATGGGTGTAAACATTTCCGTCGCTCTGTCTTAATGAGATCAATTCAATGTTCATCTACCTCTATTTTCTCTCTTCTCCTATAAGAATTTCCGAGAACGATATTTTTGTTGTTGTTGAGCTGCTGCCATTGCTGTTAGAGGGATTCATACTGACTGTTAGAACAATCTTGGGAGGGAGTAGCAGAGTAGTTGTATGTAATAGGCTCGGAGGAGAAAGTCTGGACTGTAATAGCCATTGAGCTCAATGTACATGACTGGTTTTGCATCAATTAATCAAAGCACATTCCACAGGATCCTGGTCTATTACTATTGGTGATGTTTTTCTAACTTTTTTTATTACATTTTCATGCTGTTCCATGTTCTACTGGCTTGCATGAGAAGTTTGGCATAGGATTTACCCTTGTTAGGTACCCTATGCTCCTGCTCTCCTTGCCTTCAATGTTTTCTGCTATATGTGTATCTGAGGATTGATTTCAATCAATTTAGCTAGTGTAGTGGATGTTATTGCCTGCTCTCTGATGTATGAATTTGATGGATCAGTTCTTAGATGTTCTTGTTGGGTTTAAGCTGGAAGGTTTGGGAACACTGGGGATTAGAGTTAGCCCTTTCCAATAGGATCCTTGTGCGACCAGCTGGCCTTTCTAATATCCCTTCTGTTAAACTTATCTCTGTTTTTCCCTTGGAGCATGCTAAAGCTGACCTAGAGTTAAATGAACTCTGGTCCGATCTATAAGCTGCCCCTTTGTCCCTTTTTGAGAGCTGCCTTTGAGTATGTACAAGCAGGTCTAGAGTTAAATGACCTCTGACCTGATCTATAGACAGAAAATTGGTTTTTCTCCTTCTTTTTCTTTCCTTCCTTAATGTTCCACCCCACCATCCAATCTCAGAATATCATTTAGTATTAGATGACTTGCCATTTGGAAGCCTTGGCTAGTGGATGCAAGTAATTTCCTTTCATGAATCCATAGCCCAATGGATGGCACAATTTTGACCTATCCTCTTTGTTGAAACGTCCTACTGCTTTGCTCCTTTCCTCCCATTACTTTCTCAGTCCATGATCTCATGACTAACCCAGCAACCAACCAACCAAATCATTCAAAATCCATTGTGCTTCATAACTAGCCTAATATCTCATTCTGAGCTTCAAAGATATATCATTCTTTTTTTTATTGGAGAGATCCCTCTCCGGGTCTAGGAGGGCTAGATCCTAGGGCCCCAAAGTGGTTTGATGTTGTCTTATCTTTTGGTATTTCCAAATCTGCCAAAACATAGGAACCCCAACATAATGGCGACTCCACTGGGGAATATTCTGAGGAGCTTATCACCGGAAACATTGATTACCTTGTGTCCCAGCATCGTCACCAACATAATGGTGACTTCGCTGGGGACTGAGACCAATCAACCTTGATTTGGTAAACCACTGTGGTGGACAGTAAAAGCTTAAATCATCCACCTGGCAACTCCGCAATTCCTAAATGATTAAAGGACTCCACTGGTGATCAGTAGGACGCTGATTATCTGTGTGTTCACAAGACTCCACTGGGAGACCATGTCGCAGTACAACATCATCCATGCCAAAGATCCAGTCACTTCGCTCATGGAAGACTCTGAACAATTTGCAGAAATAGATCCAAGTCTCATAGTAGAGTTTCGGTATGGAATAACGAGTGTACTGGAAAAAATTGAATGGGAGGACCTTCCAAAAATTGTCCCTCTCAGCTCACCTCTCGATAATCAGCTCGTGCTTAAAAAAATGTTTTTAGATTTGGTGGTTGAGAGATATGAGGCTGAGCTCAAAATTTTGAACTCACTAGAGATATCATACAAGTTAAGAGACCCAAAGGCATTCTTGGAAAGTCTCCTGCCCACTAAACGAGAAGAAATTCCACTGTTGTCCGATGTGCAAGAAGGAGAAGAATGGGATTTCAAGAACCACTTTGAAGACGCAGTTGAAAATGCAATAATAAAAGCTGCCCGGGATGTAGACAGCCTACCAGTAATGGAGGGCCTAAAAGCAAAAAGCGCCCATCGTGAGTTCATTGATCCTGTGGTAGAATACATGGAGGCCCTGGTTTTCTCAAATACTCCAGCATTGATCCTTCACCAGGAAAAAAATTATCAGAAATGGTCACTACTGATGGTGATCGTAGTTTTTAAGAACCACATGTGGAGCACCCTGTGGTTATCTCTGACAGGAAGCCAATGCTCATATCCTTTTTTTTGCTACTGCTTGATTGGCTGCATTGGCATTATTGTATCACCTAGAGCATCAGAGATTTCCAAGCTAGAGTAGGGTAGGTAGGGAGTCTGAAATAAAGCTCAGCCTGTGAGCATGTAGTGAGTTGTTTTTAATTTCTACAAAGTCCAACAAGCCAGACAGTCTAATCCTGGCTTGACTTTTTTTCATTTTCTGTTGTAGAATATAGAGAAGAAATCTGCTGGACAGTTTAGTCCCAGCAGATATTAGATTAGGTGGAGAAACATGTGAGACCAATAGTCTAATCTGATCTCATGGGGCAATAAGGGTATATTTAGAATAGGTTTGTCTTCCTGCTTGTAAAAATTGATGATGTAAAGGGTCTGTAGGTCCAAATGCACCCAAGAAGAAGAAATGATATAACTGTAGTATGGGTAGGTAGTGTTTGGGAGAGTTTTACTGCTGATATGATGTCTTCATAGTTGTGGCAGCAGATCAAAGAAAGAAATGAATGAGTCAAGCACCAGGCATCTGGCCTACACCAAAGATCATTCTCTGAATTCTTGACTCCTTCAAGAAGAAGCCACCCCATGTGGAGCGACTGTTAGCCTCCCCTATGAAATTCTTGACAAGCAAGCTGGGGGGCTATGTCATTTTGGAGACCTTCAAGGAATGCATCTCCCTTGAAGACACATCATCCTTGAGGTCTCTATGTGCTTTGCCTTATACAAATCCCCTCTGCTGTTTCCCTAGCCCAAAGCCTTCATTTTCCCCTTGTGCCCCTGCAAAATGTCCCTTTTCCTTTTTTTTCTCCTTTTGTCATAGTGTTATTGTCCCCCTCTATTTTCCCTATTAACCCCCCTAAATCCCCTTTAAATTCTTCCCTTACCCTTTGTTAGCCATTATTTCCCTCTTTCCCTTTATCGCTCCCAAACCATACCCCTTAGAACCTTATAATAAACAAGGTTATAAAGTCCCGCTCTCTATAACCACTTCCCCGCCACACATGGCATAAAAATTTATTATAAAGTTTTACATATATATATATATATATATATAACCCGCCGCTGCTTACATTGCAAATTGCATAATCGAAATTTCGTATGTTCGTTGTTTGTGTTCAATCGATCCATCGCAAATATTTGTGGTGCGATTAGATCGCGTTGCAAATATTTGCGATGCGATCGCCGATCGCAAATCCGCCCATCGCAAGTTCCCGCATCGCACATTGCCCCGATCGCATATCGCTCCATCGCACTTTCCGCCCATCGCACTTTCCTCGCATCACATCCCGCTCCGATCATCGCATCGCAGCCTCTTCGCCAGATGGCACATCGCATATCCGGAAATTTGTTATACCCCACTCCCCTCCAATATTGCGATTCGCGATTTGCGATTCGTACCCTGGTTCCCACATCCACGGCTCTTTTCATTGTCGGTTCTTTCTTTTTCTTATTTTCCTTTGTAATTCACCCCAAATGTAAACCTTTGGGATTTACACTATTAACCTTTTCTTCCGCTGCTCTCCATTATTTGCACTGCTCTCACCTGTTCTGCTGCTGTTCGTCCGCGCCTCTGCAACATTTCTCCGCCACCACTGCCTGGGTTTGCAACAGGTGTGTTATATTATGTAGGTAGCGCAGAGAATCCATTACAGCCGCTAGTGGACTAGCAGAGAAGATTCAAGAGGGTTAATTCACTTGTTATTAACGTAATAGAAGTTTAACCTTGCATTCAAAGGAAAGGGCACAATTTTAAGAATCAAGCACACTGTCAAAGTCTTATCTATGTTTAATATCAGCAGAGTACTCTTCTCCAGATGTACATCTTCCTAAAAGAAATCTGCATGCCTCCTCGAGCCATGAAACGATTAATTACACTGACTGAAGCTCATTTAAGACAGTCAGGCAGCAGTTATGGAGGTATGGAGAGGCCTTGCAAATTTTCCACCCAGTTCATTTATTCCAGAAGGCTAGCACAGAGTTCCAGACCACCGTAAGGTCTTAAAGAACATATCAGAGGTCAATCTCGACCTGAAAAAGGCTTCCAAATAGTCTACAGAGTACAGCACAATGCCATTAAGCAGTATGGGCGTAAGCACTTCCGCCGTTTTGTCTTAATGAGATAAATTCAATGTTCATCTACCTCTGTTTTCTCTCTTCTCCTATAAGAATTCCCAAGAACGATATTTTTGTTGTTGTTGAGCTGTTGCCATTGCTGTTAGAGGGATTCATACTGACTGTTAGAATAGTCTTGGGAGGGAGTAGCAGAGTAGTTGGATGTAATAGGCTGGGAGGAGAAATTTTGGACTGTAATGGCCATTGAGCTCAATGTACATGACTGGTTTTGCATCAATTAATCAAAGAACATTCCAGAGGATCCTGGTCTATTACTATTGGTGATGTATTTCTAACTTTGTTTATTATATTTTCATGTTGTTTCATGTTCTACTGGCTTGCATCAGAAGTTTTGCATAGGATTTACCCTTGTTAGGTACCCTATGCTCCTGCTCTCCTTGCCTTCAATGTTTTCTGCTATATGTGTATCTGAGGATTGATTTCAGTCAATTTAACCAGTGTAGTGGATGTTATTTCCTGCTCTCTGATGTATGAATTGGATGGATCAGTTCTTAGATGTTCTTGTTGGGTTTAATCTGGAAGGTTTGGGAACACTGGGGATTAGATTTAGCCCTGTCCACTAGGATCCTTGCGCAAGCAGCTAGCCTTTCTAAGATCCCTTCTGTTAAAATTATCTCTATTTTTCCCTTGGAGCGTGCTAAAGCTGAGCTGGAGTTAAATGAACTCTGGTCTGATCTGTAAGCTACCCCTTTGTCCATTTCTGAGAGCTGCCTTTGAGTATGTCCAAGCAGGTCTAGAGTTAAATGACCTCTGACCTGATCTATAGACAGAAAATTGGTTGTGCTCCTTCTTTCACTTTCCTTCCTTAATGTTCCACCCCACCATCCAATCTAAGAAGATCCTTTGGTATTAGAGGACTGGCCCTTTGGAAGCCTTGGATATTGGATGCAAGTAATTTCCTTTCATGACTCCGTAGCCCAATGGATGGCACAGTTTTGACCTATCCTCTTTGTTGAAACGTCCTACTGCTTTGCTCCTTTCCTCCCATTACTTTCTTAGTCCATGATCTCATGACTAACCTAGAAACCAACCAACCAAATCATTCAAAATCCCTCGTGCTTCATAACTAGCCTAATATCTCATTCTTAGCTTCAAAGATATATCATTCTTTGTTTTATTGGAGAGATCCCTCTCCGGGTCCAGGAGGGCTAGATCCTAGGGCCCCAAAGTGGTTTGATGTTGTCTTATCTTTTGGTATTGCCAAATCTACCAAAAAATAGGAACCCCAACAGATCCAACCAACGAAAATATGAAGAAGGAAATAGAACAATCTTAGCGCCCTCAATACCGTGACGGGCCATCAGTGTAGACCAACGAACCATCCTTGGTTCTCTAAGTCGACCGGCATCAACAGGGATACTCTGTGGAGCTAGTATTAGAATCCTCTCTAGAGAAAAGGAGACGACAATGGATCCATATCCAAAGTTATTTAGTTTCCCATTTTTTGCTCTAGTTAGTTGGCCTTTTATATTAGCCAACACAGTGTCACACCAGTTGAAATTAGTGCCGCGAAAACAGTCCACAACAATGCGCATCTGAGAACCGGTAGCTACATGCAATGCTGCACTCCCGCACAGCCTGGTAACAGTAAATGCAATAACTTTCAGCTTGAGACGGATGATAGTTTTTATATCAATCCGTTTGTCCCTAGGGTCTGCTTCATCATTACAGAATTCTTACCGAAGACTAGCGACAGTCTGGCCACCTGGCCTAGTCCCAAACAAGGAGAGTTTTTTACCCCTCTTGGACAAACCAGTCAGAAAATAAATTTCCTCCAGCTCGATTTCGAGCCGGTGGCCGCCAATAATGAAACACTGGTCCTGCACGTTCCACCTATTTACCATCCATGTCAAGATCTCTATCTGTGCTCTCATGCCTTGGATGGCCCAGAATTTATATATACCGCACGCTCTTAATGCTTGCATTGTGGGCAAATGGAGCATTGCGGTGTCATCCATGTCCTCGTGTTCACGTTCTCTCCAAATCAACATCTTGTTAATCCTACAATACATAAAAATATAGATTAGAACAATCTAATGTGAAAAATTTTGGGCGGCAAAAGAGAAATTTGAGTTTTAAATTTAAATGTGCGGGGACTGCACTTAACCGTTGTAAACAGTGCATAGGAACGCACGCGTTTTGTAAGGAAAGTGCAGACCCACGACTTTTTTCCTTTTAGGAAAAAGTCAGGGTCCGCAGGTACCATGTGTGTCACCTGCGGACCCCCGCGAGCGATTTTCGAACCATATTTTTCCCTTAAAAATAAAATTTAAAGCCTAAAAATGAATTGTGAATAGATGAAATGCAAGATTAAGAGGTCATGTATTACCTGGGACTGACGGTTCTCGATTTCAACAGACGGATTTTCCGGAATCTTCACAGGAAATTTTTTACCCAAAAGCTTCTACTTTTCACTTTGAACTTGAATGGTAAAAATGAAGTTGAAAAAGTCCTTTTTATAAGTTTTTTCGAATAGATGAATTTTTAATTGATTTATTTTTCACTTTAAAAAGGGTATTTTTGAAGCATTTTTACTCATCTTAAACAGGTATGTGTAATGTTTCAAGTTTTTGTGCAGAAATTGGATTTTTCAGGAGAATTGATCATTTTTCAACAAAGAGCACACTTTTATCACTTTTTCGGACTCTTTCAAAAATTCACGAAAAAATGAAACATTGGAGTCCTCTTTTAGGCCCTTTTCAGACTCTCTAAACATGAAAAGATTTCTGAGTACTTGATTGTTCAAACTCGTTAAAGTAAATGAATAATCGTCCCTTTAGTATAAGTTTACCCCTTTTACGGACTGAAATGGACTATTTACGAAAAAGGTATACGTTGACTAATTACGGTCAATAGAGTTCTCTCCCGCATTATTTTATCCTTTTTCGGGCTCGAGAGACTAAATTTACGAAAAATTACACCCACGGAGTTTTCTTAAGTTTTTCTTCTGACTCCCTAAAATTGAAAAACACCGAGTTTCTCCTATATTGGACTCGTTAAAATTTAACAGTAAAGGACCTGTTCAATTTTTAAACAGGAATGAACCACTCCTTCTTAGGGTTCGAATCTTAAACTAAGTTGGACTCATCCGAAGGATGAGCTTATAAACAAGCAAATTTTATCCTCCTCAAGCTTGTCAAAAATAAAGAGGTACTTGCCAGAAATGGTGGGGGAAAAGAGAGGAAAATGGGCATGTTTGTTGTATTTTGATTCTTCAAAGATTCAGTCAACCACTCTTGAACACGACACTTTCATTCACCTGGGTTGGGAAATCCTTTGCCTAATAGTTAATCAAACCTCATTGAAAGTTTTCATCCGGTTTCTGGGTATTAGCTTTGGGTCAATTGTTGCCAAGCCATCTGCAGTGTCATTATGTGTTCAAGAGGATAGTTCAAATAAACCATTCATCTGCAAAATATCTGTCATCCATTTTACCATCCCTGAGTCAGTCCTTGCCAACATATTTTTAAAACTTGATCTGTGATTTCGTGTTGTGGGCTTGCCTACGACGGATCACTTTCTATCGACGACAACTCATTATCTGGGAAGTTGATCTAGAAATCGTCAGTACCTTGAAATATGCATGCCTTAATGGCAGGTTTCTCGCTTTCGACGACGGGTTACATCATCGACCTTCGATCGAATGATTCTATGAGATGTTCGACTTCAGCTCATTCATTCACATTTAATGGATTGTACTGGGTACTTTGAGAGTCATTGACATTACTGGTGGTTACTCTCACACTTGTTAACAGTTTACATCATTGACTGGTAATCAAGTGGTTTCTACCATGTTCGACTTCGACACATTCATTCGCATGGATAGAATCGTACTAGTTCGAGATGCAGAAATCAAGACCCTGGATCTAGTTTCTACCATCCAAGCTGCGAGGAATTTTGTTATCATTTATACAGTGGACTATTTATAAACAGATGGCTGCATCCATACTATGTTCACATATGTCTATACTGTGATGTACTCAAAATCATTCCTGTATCAGAACAGTTGAATCAGTTTTTAGTTAGTTTAATCTGAGTATGGGAATGCCTACCTCAGTGATGATATGTATACATATATATTTTGCATTGAATTTTTTTACAGGTGCTGACTGGGGTGACCACAGGATGATCCTTGAAATGATAAAGTACTGCACTCTTCATATATGACAGACTTCAGCATCATCTATTCCAGACTTTGCACTTTAGGGGGCAATCTGTTACACTGAAAAATTGTCACCTTGACATTCTGCTAACTATATGAGCTCATTATCACTCATACTTCTCCCTTTGCAAGTCTAAATATATTAGTTCCTCATGTCAAGCCTTGAAAATCAGAAAAAGTTCCTAAAAGTCTCTGAAACTTTGGTGTCGCACTTTCTGGCTATCTTGCCTGCAGTCCCGCACCCAATGTTCAGCTTTCCTACGTTCCTGAACGCACTTTATCTTTTTTATAGGTGCGGACCCCTGTAGGATTAAAAAGGCGCAAGTAAATCCCAAAAATCTCAATAAAAGTGAATTCTGGAAGCTTCTAGAATGGATTTTGCGGTGGCAGAACCACTCTTGTGAGGTGCATGAATCCCTTACCTTATGGAGCTAACCCCTTGATGTGAGGAGCTTATCCCTTTGAAGGAGGATTCTATCCCTTCATACTTGGAACATAAAACCTCCTCTTTTCCACTATAAAAAGAGGCATTGGGTAGCCTCAAAGGGAGTTCAAGCTTAAGAATATTTTGAGGTTAAGTGTTGTTGAGATTTAGACTTAGTTAACTAAGAATTTTGTGAGGAGAGATTACATACCTCTATTTGTCTTGGTTGGAGGAGTGCAGAACTTGTCAAAGTAAAGGATACTCCTACTTCGGATCCCGAAAAGTCCTGTGCAACATCAAGGCTCAGGTTGTAAGGATTTTCTTCTTTTGAAATCAATACAAATATACTCATTTTTCTCAATAAGCTTTCAATCAATGGTTTATTTCATAGATTCATTGATCACTATGATAAGCATGGTTTATGATGATTTCTATACAGGTGCTATTTAATATTTTTCTTGTTTGTGACTGCAGGTTTACGAGGAAAACTCCTTCAAGTACGCGAGGGACAATAACAAATTCAAACAAGCACTGGAAAAATGGTAAGTCTTTTACACCTCTATAGAGCCTTTTGTAAACCTTACATGCTTAGAGAAATATTAGTATGTTTGGCTGTTTGTTGCTAGATACTTTTAGTACTAGGGAGATCGGTCTTGTCCACAAGATGGAGTAATCCATACAACACACCTGCATACCACAGATCGCAAGGTTTAAGAATGAAAAACAAATGGTAAATGATAAGAAGTGCGATGTGTGATGTGCGATGGCGGGGAAGGTGATGTGGCAGGTAAAGTGGGACCGGACTGCATCAGAAATTGAAAAATTTAAGCTTTAGTTATAAACAATGGGGGTTTAAAATCTAAAACTTGTGAAGTGCGAGGAGAGGGACCTGCCTACATTGCACATCGCAGAATTTATCAGTTGGGAAATACGGTAAACTCTTAGAACTACAAAGTGCGATTTGTGCTAAATGGAGGTTGAGGTGTCAGGGATAAATGGAACCCACTACAATCGGCGGGGTTTATAAATCAGCGAATGCTTTATGCGGTCAGGCAAAGGTTTTATGATGTTTCATAAGATATGTGATACATATTGCAAATGACCGTGAAGTGGGGGGCGGAGTTGGCATGGTGGGTCCCACCACATCGCAACTTAAACAAAACACTTTGCAGGTTCTTAAGAGGTAAGTTATAAATTGTCCGAAATGTGACGTGTGATGCGATAGACACTGAAAAGTGCGAAAAGGAGAAAGGTAAGGAAAATGTGTAATACAAGGGTTTGCATGTGGATTTGGGGGATGCATAAAGGTTGGATGGGGCCCACAAAGTCACATCGGCGGCAAGATAAATTTGGGTAATTCTTAAGAGGTAAAGGTTAAAACTTGCAGGGAACGATGTGCAATTTAATCTCTGCCATCCATCTCTTTGATCCAATTTTGTGCCTTGATCTTGACTGCCTATTGTCCCTTTACGCCTCTTCCATAACCCTTAAGTTATTTTATTGGTCTAGCTCTTGAACTGCTCTTTGACAGTGGGGCATCCTTGTCTCTTAGTTGTTCATGGAATACTTGTCTTGTTAACTGCTTTGCCCACATTCACGACTTGACCTGAATGTGTGCACTACTCAATCCAAAATTGTTCAAGAATATGCCCAATAATTTCCTTATAGGGACCACTTCTCCATGTTATGTGTGATCACAGGCCAAAAGGTGTTATGCACTAAACAATCCACCCCTTTCAAATTTTAAAGGTACAATTGCGATCTTAATTTAATTATAATCCTCGAATTAAAGGGAGTCAGGTAGATAGTATAATTATTGCATGTATGAATGGTTGATTCTTTTCTTATGAGATCAATGATGGGAATAAATCCATCAACCTGATTCATGCTCTGATTTATTCGATTAGAAATTTCTGATGAGTATAAAGCTTGTTTAACCCTGTGATTTCTTAGCTACTCGATGCATCATCTATATCCCAATCTTGTTCGTCGCACCCAGACTTGCACAAAGGTTAAATGAAAGCTTTCCACCCGATGGATCAGGACCATTGAGACCAAGTTAATCTGATGGCCCCTAATTCATGTCGTGTGAGGTATTTCATGAAGGATAACATTCCACTCTTACCCGATATCATCTTAGTCATCAATCCTCCGAACAATCAATGGTTTTTCAGTACCTACTTTCCCGAAGTATAACCACGCGCCTTTTCTCGATGGGCAGGGCCCCATTGTATCAATCAACGTGTCCACCAATCACTGCTTAGTAGCTATGTTTTGCATTTAATTATCCTCATAACCCTCATTTAACCTTAATACCTCCAACCGATTGAAAATTCATTTTTTCGACTTTCCTTTCTGCATGTCCTTCCTGGAACTCGTCCATGGCAAAGAAAAATTGTGAAGCAAGCTCAAAATGCAGGATTCATTCCATTAAACTAGTAAATTACTTTATCTTTCTTTTCTCTCACAAGGCTGGTGATTTAATTTCATAAATTTAAAATTAACGAGTCATTATTAAAATAAGCTCTGGTAAATTAGATAATTTGGGTTCAAGACACTAGAGTTTGTCTTACAACCATCCTTACTCTCAAAAGGACTCTAACCCTTCCCACCACTATATCTGATGAAGATATATGCTTGTTGAAGTCTGAAGTATTGCATGCTACCTTACACCATATTTATTTTGGCTCTCAATCAATTTTTTTGCTTACCGGAAACTATGATCTTGAACAACAAGTCTTCTTCTTTCAGTCCAACTGCATGGTTTTCCTAAAGCTATATGAGGAAATAATCACCAATATGTTAGGAATTCTTGCCCAAGGAATTGAAATAACTGAAAAAGGGTTATACCACAAATTTATCACTTGGCAAGAGGGTGATAAACTAAAATTCTTGAAAACCTTATTTGAAATATTTAATCCCATGCTAAAGATACAGTTTCCTATACCTACACAATCACTAAAACCATTTTTTCAGACTCTAAGTTCTCTTATTTTCATTATATTCGGGTTAGCAGATGATACCAAGATGGACGAGTCAATATTTTTAGCTATATGAATCGTCACCCTTTAACACGAATTCCAAACAATTAATTTTCCTAAATACTTAACCCGAGTCCTCACAGTTGACTTATCTATTATCGTTCCATTTAGTTCATCCTTCCACTATGCATATCTAGTCAATATAGTCCTTTTCAATTTCCCCTCCTATTTTCTATCTACCAAGATTCTCATGAGCACCACATATGTCGACAATAAAGAGAAGGAAATTTTTGGAAGGACCAATGTGATTTATCCTCAACATGGTCTTCATTCATATTCCCAATACGTAGATTGTTTCACATATTCTTTAAAAGTGAAATTAACAAAAGCTAAAGTAAATAGAATTTCTGAAGAGAATATTAGAACATTAAGATTGACAAAGGAACAAAGTACCAAAAGTTGCCTTTTATTTACTAACTACACTGTGATTCATTTTTATGGTTTTGAAAAAAAACCTTTTCAGCTACCCAAGTATGTTTCACCTTAGTTATTTTCTTATGAAGTTCTTAGGAAAAGTATTCTTGTGAATGAGTTTCACTTTTTCTCTAAGAAAAAGGGTTCACTATTCAGTTATCCATATGTTATTTCCCCCTTAATTGCTTAAAGTAATAATACTTAGATGACTTGGAGAGACAAATGTTATCTCTTGGATTTTTTTAGGACAATATCTGGCACTATGATCCCCTGGGAATCATCTCAGGATTAAAGAAGCAGGTTGGATTGCCAACCTATTTTCATGAAATCAAGTTTGAAATGGAAAAGGTGGTGAATGTTATGTTAAATATAGATGTTACCATACAATCAATATCACCTATACCTACTGAAATGAACTAACGAACAACTCAGGAACAACTCAGGTTGTCTCAAGTAGTTTTTTAATGAAAATATAGGGAAGAAACACGAAGCCTGTGACTGATATATCCATGTCCTTTGCATCTAAAAGGAAGTCAAATATTTTAACCGTTCTTGAAGTATCGTGGCGGTTAAAGGCTAAGGAAGATGATGTTGACACTGACATGGTTGAATGAGAGGTTGAACAATTGGATAAGGAAATCTAACAAGCTCTTGATGATATAAAACCAAAATATTTGGGAACAGAAGCCCTCAACATTAAAAACACCTTTACTGGACATAAGTAGATAATGGAAACTGATGCGGAGTTAGCCTTACTATAGAGAAATATCAGTCAACAGATGCCCCAACACTTAAGGACTTGATTCCCACAGGTGGACCCTGATTTATCTCTGCCATTGATTTCGAAGTGAATATTTTAAACCTTATAGTTGTATAAATAGAGATTAGGGAAAATTAACACATGTTGGGATCGAGGACCTCTTCTTTGGCCATTAACTTGGGGAAAGTGTCGTAGATGGAATTTATCAATATTCATCGACAAGCAGGTGAAGTTGTAGCCCAGATATTACTTGATTCAACAGTTGGGAACATGAAAATGCAAGTGATTTTTGAAAAATTTTCTGATCAATTGCATGTGGCATGTGTGGTTTTTAGGATGAAAAAAATCTGGATAAAGGAACTATAAGATATAGTGGTTTGACAATCCATACATCCCAAAGACACTAGGCACATTAAGATATTCTGGAGGAAAAGGATAAAGATATTAAAGCCCTTCACACTATTCTTAAAATACCTGATCATGATACTCATGTTTTGATTCATGCATTTGAAAGAAGGGAAGAAATTGAAACTCACCTCCAAGAGATAGAAGTATCCCTATGGATTAAGGAATGAGAACGCTAAGAGAGCCTTAGAAAAATAGAGGTCATTAAAGTAGAATATCGTGAAAAAGAGGAGAATAATATTAAACTCTTGGTATAATATAAAGCTTCAATTGCTCAAGCTCTTAGCTCCACTCAAACATATGAGATTGAATATTATAATTTTTTACATGTTAATATAACTTAACTAGATTAGGAATTGGAATTAGCCCAATCAGGGAAGATAAGGGTTGAACGTAGAGGAGAAAATTTGGTAAGTCAAAAGAATGATGAGATCGAGCACATTCAAACCGATTTGAAATAAAATAATCATGATGAAGTCAAGTCCTTGCAAGAAGTAATTAGAGTTACACTTACGATAAAGAAAGTACTAATACAGGCTAAAGGAGAGATATGGAGGGAAGTTTCAAAAAATATCTCTACAGTCAAGGATTATGTCGAGATCCTTTTAGACTATGAGAAAGGCATAATTAAATGTGAAAATTTGGAAGCACATAGTACAACCTCAGCCCTCGATGAAATACTAAAATATATTGATTCTCCCATTTATCTTATGAACACTTTAGAGGATGACACTTTGAGAGAATTAGGTCTTCCTTCGAGAGACCAATGTGTTTTCTCCCTCTGCATGTTAAAAGAAAATCGAGCTTCCATGCAATTGATGTGGGAATAATTTGAGAAAGTTTCCAAGGAAATAGCTAACTTCAAGAATGACTGGAATTATCTTGGCTAGTTTTGCATACCTCCATTTTTTGGGGAAGGATAATTGGGTAATATCCCATGAGAAATTTTGTGATTAGCTTAAGAATACATAACATGATCTCAGATGTTTGGCCATACATGGTGAAGAATAAGTTTCACCATCCACAACTATAAATGGTCTATGCATAGATTTTTCCATTCTGGCCGGGATTAACAAAATAATATATAATCTCCCTACAACTTGGTACCATATCAGATCTCAACCGGTGGTGATGATCACAAAATATAAGAAAGTCCATTAGTTATCAACCACAGACTGGGATAAGATGTATAAACTGGGGAATCACTTAAAATGAAACCTCGTTATAGAACAAGTTTCTTCGACATCACAAGTTGTTCAGATAGTGTGGCCAATGTAATCTGTAACAAAGAAGCTGGAAGACTGGGGTGAAATCCTTCTAATTACCATGCAAGCGCCAAAAATTAGGATGTACTTGTTGAAAATATCTCTTATTATTAATTAAATGATTAGTATCTTGTATATTTATGTTTGTCCTTTATTTTCTCTTTCGTTCTTTCACTTTCTTATTAGTCAATCTTGAATCTATGCGTTGATGTTTCTCTTTCTCACCCAAAATACAGTTTTCTAGGATCCTCTTTGGATATAATTCACCTTCTCAATTCTGTTAATGTCATAAATTTCTACAATGAAGAAATAATCTACATTTGACCTTATTATATTTTCCTATTGAAAATTATATAGTTATGGTCACAGTTACCCCCTCTGGTGCACTGCAAGTCAGTGTATAGCACCTAAATCGGGAGGGATTTTCAGTCCTCAATGAATAGGAATTCGAGTTGTTCACATGTGGGGATGGTTTGAGCACTAACATAAGCATCATTCAACAAAGATCCCATGTTGGAAAAATCATTAGTTTAATTTATGACTCTCTAAAAGGGGGAACTATAAGAGCTACAGTCTATGAAACTTCTTGCTTATCAATTTCACTAATGGATACTGCTCATGGGGAATATTATGTTCCATATATTATATTTCTCTTCATTATTCATCTTTTATATCAAAAGTTTTCAATCAGAAAGACAAAGTGGATTTGTTGGAGTACTGTTGAATATAATTTTACATTCAACCCAAATTTCTACCTTATAACATCCATTGTTGGAAGAGAAACTAGTTTAGAGAATGGTTTATCCTTAAATTTATGTGTCTTCGATATTTGTCCCGCGTAGATATTTTTTGGTACCTCACAAGGCTACCGATCTAGATTGATAATAAATGTATCAAATTATTGTTGAATAATTTTTCTTGATATTCATTCAATAATAATTTGATACATTTGTTATCAATCTGGGTTAATAGACTTGTGAGGTACCAATGCAATATATAATAAGGATGAATCTCAAAGGCACACACAAATTTAATGGTAAATGATTCTATAAACTAGTTTCTCATCCAACAATGGATGTTCTCAAGTATACATTTGGGATGAACACAAAATTACATTCAATGGTGCTCCGATGAATCTTCTTTATTTGTAAAATTAACAAATTTTGATCTAAAACATGAATAAGGAAGAGACAACTAAGATTTGCAGCAAAAAATTTCCCATGAGCAGTATCTACTAGCGAAATATGTTGGAATTTTTGTATCTTGGAAGGTATTTCTGAGAGAAGGAAACCCACCATAAGGATTTGGTTGGGTAAGTTACCGAAATTTGGGGTTTTGACCTAAAGATGTGGGTTTAAACCCAAGATAATTAATTCTTTATTATAAAGGGAAAGTAATAAAAACCCTCGAGGATGTAGGATTTTTCCTAAGAAACCCCAAAAGAAAAATATAAATAAGAGCCAAAGGAGAGCCTCATTACACACAACAATGGAGAAGGAATTTCACTTGTGGAGAGAGTGAGGTTAAAGCTCCTAGCTATAGATCAACCTTAGAGGAGTTGTAGTAGCAAGAAGAAAGTCATATATGTGATATGAAGAAGTAAATCTAGCAGGTCGATAAGTTGTAGTGTGATTCAAAAGGGATTGTTTTCCAAGGAAAACAACAATCCAATAAGATTAAGATGAAGGCAATAGTTTAGGTATGCATTTAATTTTTTGGGCATATTGAATATCTAACGGATCAGATATCAAGAATTAGATCAATCAAAGGACAAGTTGTGTATTTTAATGTATACAATGTATACTATTTTGTATTAAGGTTTATGAAGGGCCACTAGTACGAGATCCCTAATGCTTTTGTATTGATCGACTAATGATAAATGGGATTTGGGCCAATATTCTTATGTATTGTTGTTCATTTCACCATTATATTGTTTTTGTGAAAAGTGCCTTTTTTGGGGATCCTATAGTGTGTAAGTGAAAGTCATTCTCCACTTGTGTGTGTAATGATCCGCCTCCTTTCTCTCTTATTTATATTTTTCACTTGGGGTTTCTTAGCAAAACCATAACCCCTTTAGGGTTTTTTCACTTACCCTTTAGGATAAAGAATTATTTATCTTGGTTCCAAGCCCACATCTTTGCTGGAACCAATGATCACTTTTGAGGGGGTGGGGGGGGGGGGGTGGGGTGTATCAATAACGATGGCCTTTATATCAAATTTTACCAATTTTAAATATTTTCACAATCTAAAATATCCATGCACATCCACAAAATTAGTTCATCAAAACATGCAAGAAAAAATAAACTCAAACATAATATACATGAGAAATAACCATGCTAAATATCAACACAAGCATGCACACATAAGAACACAAGTATTTCTGGTGGAAACCATTTACAAAACCACCCTGATGTTGTTGCACTACTCAATCATTTTATTATTTTGTTGAAAAATTTGTACATGGATTAGATTACAACCATAATCCAGAACACTTGGCTTACTTTATAGTATTCTAACATTTATCAATTTATAAATCAGTTTCTCTCATGAATCTATGGAAATCTATTTGCTGGAAGCTCCCATGACCAACGATCGTCACCCAAATACCATTGGATTATCCAAATCCTATTGGATGGAGAAAACTCTTCCTACTACCAAATTCTCCAAATAAGTGTCTATTCTGAAGCCTCCATGCCTTCACTTCCTCCGTGCAAACCATGTTTCATATATTTTCAAACTAGTTTCACAATTCGCTCAACATGACCAACCCAACAACATCATCATTCTGCACATTAAATCTGAGTCAAAACTTTTACCAGAGAGGGATTTTTCTTCTCTTATACTCACACCAAAACACTACTTTGAAAAGAACACAAGATGCCAATTATAATCCACAGACTACACTCAAATTCTGAATCTTCTTCTCAACTCTATCTTTGTTTTCTGAAAAAAAGTTTATACTGTATCTCTGCATAAAATATGTGAGCAAATGTTGCATTCTCAACACACCCATAATGCCCTCAAAATGGCATGCTCACATACTCTCTAAAAACCTAACCAAATAGACTCAAAACCTTCCACTATTTATCATTTTTCTATGTTGAGTATCTTAGTGAATGCTACAAGTTATGGAACACTCAACAATCCTTTTCACACACTTCAAATTTGGTTGAGATAGGCTTATTGACCAAATAAACCACTATTTATTTTCTTCAGGAAGTGAAATTTTCTCATATCTCCTAACATATGATGTGAAAAACCGCTATCAATATACCATTTATCATCCTCATCACGAGAACAAAGAGCAATACCACCTTTTCCTAACAATTCTTCCTTTTTATTCCATATAGCTCTTGGTTGGTTCCTTTGTTGTGCATTATTTTTTGGTTGTTGATTTTGTAATGATGGTCTCATGGATTTAGGCATCATTCAATCCTTGGCCACGTGTCCAAAGTTGTGACACATAAAACATTCTACATGACTAAGATAATTAGCCAAAGGATATGATATTTTTTTGCTCAAGCTAGATCTCCATCTTCTCATACTAGTCCTGTAATCAATGGCCTTATTCCCAAACCAGTTACAAGCATAACATAAACCATTAAACAAAATTGTACACTTGAAATAAGATCCCATTGTTTGATGTCCAAACTACTGCATAGATGTGTCCAATTTTCTTCTAAAAAACATTGCCATATGTCCAAACTGGTGACAATTAAAACACTCAATCTCATTCATCAAAGGAGAAAATTAATTTTGAGTTCTCCTTTGACTTATGCTACTATAAAATCTATGAGTGAATTCTTTTATTGGCTTAGAAAATCCTTTCCGAATCTCTTCTTTTCTGCTAATGAAATTGATGCCTCTTTTCTTCAACAATTTCATGGATGCTCACGAATTTTGTTATAGGATTCTTTGAATCTATTATGTTAATATTTCCTACATCTGAACTTGCATCTCGTCTTTGAAGGTTAGAGCTACATCTATTTACTTCTATGTTTCTCTTAAACTTTTCAAGTTGTTGGTCCTTTTATTCAAGTTTCCTTCTCAATTTATCTACTACATTATCGAGTGCATCTACATAATATTTGTTTTCATTTTTCTTGATGCACATTAATTATTCATTTATTTTTGAATCCTCCAGCTGGGTTCTCAAGATAGTGAACTCTTCCTTGAGGTTTTTGTCCTTCTCATCACAAATCTGCAACAATTTCTTATGATCTATACATGCATATGTTAGTTTATCTACTTGAGAAGCTAATTATTTGATCACAACCATTTTTGATTCATATTAAACATTAATGGAAAAAATGTCCTTCTCAGAATCACTAACTAGCTTAATCGAATCCTCAAAATTATAATTAAAAAATTATTTCAGCATATTGCCTTGAGTCACAACTATTTTGGCTGATATTTCGGAATTTGCAGTTTCTTTTGCAATGGAATGGTTTTATTCCTTCTTTAAATTCTTTTCCTTTTGAGACATTAGCTTCTTTCTTCTGGCCATGATCCACGATATACTCTCCAAGTGGTCAAGATTCACTGAAGAGTACCGACTTTGATACCAATTGTTGGAAACAATTATCACTACTAAGAGGGGGGGGGGTGGGTGGGTGAATCACTAGTGATGGCATTTATATCAATTTTAAATATTTTTACAATCTAAAATATACATGCACATCCAGAACGTTAGTACAAAATAATAAGTAATTATTAATAAACTAAAACATAATATCCATGAGAAATAACCATGAGAAATATCAACCCAAGCATGCACACATAAGGACACAAGTGTTTTTGGTGGAAATAATTTCGGGAGAAAACCACCATGCTGCTACTGTGCTGCTCAATTATTTTATTATCCTGTTGAAAAAAATTGTACATGGATTATCTTACACCCATAAGGCATAAGACTTGGCTTCTTATATAGTATGATGGTATCTATTAATTTGGAAATCTGTTTCTATCACGGATGTACAGAAATCTATCTGCTGGAAGCTCCCATGACCAATGATCCTCACCCAACTACCATTGTACTGTACAACTCCTATTGGATGGAGAAAACTCTTCCAAATATTGAATTCTACAAATCACTATATATTCTAAAGCCTCCACACCTTCACTTACTCTATACGAACCACATTTCATATATTTTCAAACTGGTTTCACAATTCGCTCAATATGAGCAACCCAACAACTTCATCATTCTCCAGATAAAATCTGAATCAAGAAGTTTCCTCGAGAGAAGAGTACTAATGAAAAAAATATGTGGCTCATTGTATTAGTCTTTTTGTGGCAATGGAGTACCAAATAACACCTCCTTAGTAGTTTTTTATTCCCCACAAAAGATCACAAATAGATTTGGTGTTGTTAGTGGATAGACTTAGATAAGAAAATAATTTCAAACGATGAAGACAATGAACCTACAAACATAAAATGAACACAGAGATAAAAAAACAAACTAATGCTTAACGAAGAAAAAAAATCAACAAAATAATGGAAAAATTCACCCTTTATTGAATGCTCGTGGTAGAAGATGGATACAATAGATGAATACTAAACACTTGAAGAGAATTATTTCAGCTATGGGGCTCAAAAATCCTAAGCAAGGAGGTCTCTTTCCTTAATATCTTGCCAAGATTGTCCTCTCTCTCAAAAGAAGTATGAAGCCACTCTCAATTGTGGACTCTTCTACTCTCACTAAGATGATGGATTGCTTAGAACCAATACTACCAACATGCTAGTTTTGTTACTTCTTCTACTTCAAAAATGAAATGTGGTGTTGCTATGATAGCATTGTTTCCAGCATAACATTGCCTCATGTTTTGGTTCTCCCGTGGCTTGTTTATATAGAATTTTTTGAATCCATATTCCCTCTCTTGGTTCATGAATGATAGTGACTCAAGATTAGGACAAGATGATTCCATTGAGGGTTGCATACCTTCAGTGTCACTCAAATTTGACTGTCCTTGATCGGCACATGTCATGGAATCATATTCCAAGTGTGGGAAGTGGTCCTGAATCTGCTGAGTCACACTTTTCCTCGATTGCGCAGATTTCAAAGGAAAATTCTTGCGGTCGTGATTTTTTCCTTCTTGTATGGTGTGCGCTCCAAAGTATTCGTAGGTAGCCTTAGGAGAAAACAATTTTTTAGAAGTTTCATAATGTCTTTAGTTGGAAATTATTTATTTGTACATTATAATACACAACCTTAGGTGTATTTTCAAGTGTACAATTTTTTGGTGTTAACAATTTCCCCCTGATGTATGAGGTTAGGAGAAAGTGTATAACCGAAATACATCATGTTTTCTGTTCTGACTGAGAGTCTGAGTAACTGATTTGAGAGAGAGAGAGAATAACTTGTCATGGAAATGAGTAGAGTGTTAGTCATCGAGTATTTTTTGCTTTCTATAGATGAATAAATGTTTATCCCATATTTCTAGAAACAAAATTCATGAATATTGTGAGTTCTATAAATCTCAATGCTTTCATTACCCTTAGGATAAAGTTTTCACTGTTCTACTACTCTATCAAGGCATGGCCAACCTATTGTGAAACCAGCTCCAAAAAGAGAAGAAAAGAGATATCAAAACCTTATAAATAAGCCACTTCGAGGGGGAAACGTCCAATATGTTACATGAATGAAAAATTCTTGGATGATTCAAATTACAAAACCTCCTTTCTATATATAGGAGTCCATGGGGCCAGAATGTAATCCTAGTGGGGCCACAATGTAATCCTAGCCAACCTAACAATAATAATTTAAGGGCAAAATAATGAAAATATGGGGGTTACAAGGGTACAATAATAACAATAAGGGGGTTAAACTAACAACAATAAGGGACTATACTAGTAATATAGGGACCTAACATGCCCCTCTCCTTCAAAAAAGTGTTTTCCTCAATGCTTGAGTAGCTCTGGGTGTTTTTGTATAAAATTCTCGTCCTCCCATGTAGAATCTTTAGTGGGTAAGTTCTTCCACTAGATGAGATAATCTGAAATTGATCGATTTCGTAGCCGTCGAGTTCTTTTTTCTATGAACACTTTAGGTTCCAATATGATTTTTCCTTCCTCATCAAGTTCTGGCAATATTGTTTGAACTGGAAGATTTTCACCTATAACCTTATTTAAGCATGAAACATGGAAAATTTGATGCACTCGTGAAGAAGCAGGAAGCTCCAATTTGTATGCCATAGTACCAATCTTTTGCAACACCTTGTAAGGACCATAGTACTTTGTTGATAATTTATTATCCTTCTTAGCTTGCTTGAGGGGAATTTGTTTGTATTGTTGTAGCCATAAAAATGCCCAGTCTCCTACATCAAAACTTCTCTCACTATGATGTTGATCTGCCTATTGTTTGATTCGATTTTATGCCAAATTCAAGTTGTCCTTTAAGAGTTGGAGACCTTCTTATTGTTGCTCGATGTGATCTTCCACTGCTTGAATCTTCAAATTTTCTCTTAAAGATGATGTGATGGATGGTGGATGATGTCCATAAAGTGCCATAAATGGGGTCATTTTTGCTGCAGTATGGAAGGAAGTGTTATACCACCATTCAGCTAGAGGTAACCACTTGACCCATTGTGTTTGTTTATCAGATACAAAACAACGAAGATATCATTCCAAAAATTTATTTACTATCTCAGTTTGACCATCGGATTGAGGATGATAAGATGAGCTATGATCTAATTGAGTACCCAAACAAGAAAATAACTCCGTCCAAAAATTTCCAGTAAAAATGGGATCTCTGTCGCTCACAATAACCCTTGGGTTTCAATGTAGCTTTTGAATTGTGTCCATAAATGTAGTAGAAATTTTACTTGCTTTAAATGGATGAGATAATGCACAAAAGTGTGCATACTTGGTAAGTCTATCAACTACCACCATGATGACACTCTTTCCTTGGGACTTAGGTAAACCTGTGATAAAATTCATTGAAATCTACTCCCAACGTTGACTTGGAATGGATAAAGGTTGTGAAGACCAGGGGTCTTAATTGTCTCAACTTTATTCTGCTGGCAAACCCAACATTCTGCCACAAACTTTTGAATATCAGATTTAAGGCCATCCAAAAAAATTCTTTCTTCACCCTGTGGTAACTTTTTAAAAATCCTGAGTGTCCTCCTAAAGGAGAAGTGTGCAATTCCAAAACAATATTATGTTTTAGTTGGGAATTCTTACAAATATATGAGCGATATTTGTACTATAAGGAATCATTTTTCCAACTAAATGTATCAGATGTACTAGGATCTTGCTACAACTTTTGAATAAGTTTCCACACGTCTTCATCCTTCTTCCATTCATCTCTTGTTTCAATTATCCAATCTAGTTGGATAATAGAAATGGCACAAGGAAATGCTTCCACCTCTTCATTCTTTCTTGAGAGTGCATCTGTAACAACATTTAGCTTCCCCTTTTTGTATATTTTTTCATAGTCATAACCCAACATCTTTGTGACCCATTTTTGCTACTCTTCTAAAGATAGTATTTGTTCCAAAAAGTGTTTAAGACTATCATGATTAGTTTTTACCTTGAAGTGTCTTCCCATTAGGTAAGTTCTCCATTTATTTAGTGCATGCAGTATTGCTAACATTTCCTTCTCTTAAATAGGTTTCTGTAAATACTTTCCTTTTATTGTGTTTGGGTTCCCATGTTTTGGCCAGATTGGCAAGACCAAAAGATGAGACAACATCAAACCACTTTCAGACCTCAGGATCTAGCCCTCCTGTGTCCAGAGAGGGATCTCTCTATGATTTTTGAAGGCATATGTCTTGAAAGTTCAAAGTTTAAGATGTTAGGCTAGTTATAGGCACAAGGTTTGTTTGTTTGATTCTTTTTTTGGTTGTTGGTTATTAGGAAAGAAGATTTCAATGTAAGACAAGGATGAGAAAGAGGAATTAGGCAGAGGTGAAGTATTCCAGGGAGCATTCAAAACCATTGGGAAATGGATTCAGGAAAGGATTTTCTTACTAATCAGTAGGCAGGCTTTGAATTGGGCTAGTCATCTAAAACGTTGGATCTTAAAGATGATAGTGTGGTATGGAATGGTAGGGGAGGAGGAACAATAAAGGTTTAGAATACAAAGTTAAAGACCTAAGATCAGAGAGAGACTTTGAACTCTCAATTCTTCGGCCCCCAACTTGAAGGATTTTAGATAGGCCAGCTGGTTGCATAAGGATCCTAGTGGACAGGGCTAACTCTAATCCCCAGTGTTCCCAAATCTTCCAGCAAAATCCTAACAAGAACATCTAAGAATAGATTCATTTAATTCATACATCAGAGAGCAGGAAATAACATCCACTACACTGGTTAAATCAACTGAAAACCATTCTTAGATAATGCATTAAGTAGAAAAAACATCAAAGGCAAGGAGAGAAGAAACATAGGGTACCTAACAAGGGTAAATCCTATGCCATATTTCTGATGCAAGCCAGTAGAAATGAAATGAAATGGGATACAAGTTAATAAAAAATACATAGATAGAAAAGCATCACCATTGCTTTAGATCAGGATCCAAAGAAATGTGCTCGTCATATTAAAAAACAACACCAGTCAAGTACAACATTTCCAATAGCTGAATACTCAATCAGAAAACATCTTCCTCGGCTTATCTTACAATTTTACACAGAGACTTTGTCTCAAAAGAAACAGCTTGTAATTCTCTGATAATTGATCAAAAACCATTACAATGAGTTTCTTTCTTAATTTTATGGCTAAAAGATGAGCAGAGGAGGTAGGTGGAGAACTAAATGTAACATTAAAATCTAAAAAGGAAAGAGGGCCGAAACCCATTCTGTTTTAAATCCTATGCATTTATCTCTGGCATGCCTTTGGGTGAACGAATGATCTTCTTCAGGCTTCCATTTACTCTGGTATGGCTTTGATGCACTCTGGCTGTAGTACTCTGTAGTACTTTCGGTGAATAAAAAAAAAGAAAGATTAAGGTCTGCCATGCTGCATAACAAATGCTCTGGTTGCATAGGACTGTTTCGTTAGGGTGGAAATATTATGAAAAACACGGTAAATAAGGCAACAATATGGGTGCTTTGTCCTTTCACATGTGGGGATGTCCTTTTGAAGTAGCTGCTCTGATGACATAGTTTTCTATGTGCTGTACCTTCTAGGAGATCCATGATGTCTTCAATATGGTACTTTTTCCTCCAAACCACAGGGTTAAGGCTCAAGGACCTTCATCTTCTTGCCTTAAGCTCTCTGCTGCTCCATTTTTGTCTCTGTCGATGAGATTCGCGCTTTAATGGCTCTGGGGAGGTTTTAAAAAGTTAAAATATTTTTCTTTTAATGCAAGTCCTGTCGTTTTCCACTGTATTAAAAACTGTGTAATCATGGTGGCTTTCGCCACCTGATAACCCTGCAAAACACGAAAGTCAGTTATGAAATCCATGCATAGGGAAGGACGACTATGGGGGGTGGGTAGACTGATAGTGCGACGGTGGAAAATGATGGTTTTAGATGAAACAATGGTGAAAAATGCATTGATATGGTGTAAACCTCGACTAATAGGTTTTCAGTGAAGAAACGAGTGTGGACCATTCGATCATGGTTTGGTGACGTGGATCGATGGTGGAGATTAATCAATGGGATGGTACATGAACTTGGGTGAAATGCATTAAAATTAATGAAAATGTAATAAAAATGATCATATGTGGTGGGACCCAGCATGGGTGGAGGGCGATTCATCCAGGATCGTCAAATCTCAAGAGGAGATTGACGGCTACGATTCAATCGGAGGGGAGAAATGGGAGGTTTAACAATCCGATGGAAGATGGTGCAATTATATCATGACCATTGGATCTTGGGTTAAATGGACGGTTGGGATTGGATTGGTGAATCACAATCACAAAGGGCAGAAGGGGGTAGCATCTGAAAAATGCGATTGCTATTGAAACAGGAGAGCGTGGGCTGTCGGATTGACAGGGGAATCAACGGCGGAGATCAAGTCGGAAGATCGCAATCGGAGGGTGCAGAAAGACCTTTGCGATTGCTATGGTGGTGGGGATATGATTAGCGTTGAGATGTCTGATAAAAATGGTAGATCAACGGTGGAGATTGCGGCGACGGGCTTGAAGACCAAACTCAATTGCATCAGAGTTTTTTTGTTTAACAAAGGAATGTGCTTCTCCGATCGTTGCGATTACGATTATGGCTTGAGTCCTTTGCGCTTGGTTCCGATGCCTGGGCATGTGGGGAAGTGGTTTGCGGGGCTAGTGGAAAAGGGGCTAGGCCCTTAATATAAGGTAGAAAAGTGGGTTTTTGCCCATTTTTAACATTTTTCAAGGCTGGGAAAAGGTAACGATAGGGGAAAAAGGAGAAATTAGACCGAACAAAGGGAAGTCGCAGGATTTAAAGGGAATTTTGGGTATGATTTAGAGGGTAATGGGGGACTTAGAGGGAAAAAGGGGGACTTTGAAAAAGGGAAAAAAGGGTAAAATAGGACATTCTACAGGGATACAAGGGGAAAATAAAGGCCTTTTGGAGCACAATATTTTGCAATCGGTGAGGCTTATTGACTCCAGAACAGCAGAGGGGAGGATCAAAGAACAGGGAACATGAAGAGGCTTCAAGGATGATGTTTTTTCAAGAGAGATGCATTCCTTGAAGGCTCGTAAAAAAAATTAGTCCCTTGCTTGCTTGTCAAGGAATTTATAAGGGGCTAACAGTGGCTCCACATGGGGATGGATTCTTCTTGAAGGAGTCAAGAATTCAGAAATGATCTTTGGAGTAGGCCAGATGGTTGCTGCTTGAGCCACCTTTCTTCTTTGGTTTTTTAGATGCCACAATTTTGAAGACATCAATTAGCAGAAACATACCCAAACAATCTACCTACCCATCCTACAATCCTAACATTTTTTCTTCTTTTACGGTGCATTTGGACTAGCAGACCCTTTACATATTTTATTTTATAAACAAAAAACAAACCTATTCTAAATCTACCCTTATCACTCCATGAGACCAGGTTAGACTGTTGGTCTCATATTTTTCTCTACCTAATCTAATATCTGTTGGGATTAGACTGTCCAACAGATTTATTCTCTACATTCTACAATAGAAATTTAAAAACAGTCAAACTAGGATTTGACAGTCTAGTTTGCTGTGGGTCCAAGGCATAAAGATAGTTGTACATGGATAGAAACTTGCAGAAAACTGAAAACAAACTTTGAAGGCTTGAAATCTAAAGTTTTGAAGCATCCTTCTTCTTTTGTGACTCAAATTTTGAGCTTGTTAGAGTCACTTTCTTTTCTTCATTTCATCTCTAATTTTGGGCTTGTTAGAGCTGATTCTTCTTTCTTCTTTGTTGGTCCTGGTTTTGGGCATGTTTGAACCAGATATCTTCAGTTTCTTTGGCTCAGTTTTTGATCATATTAGAACCAATATTTTCACTTTAGAGGTCCATGTTTTGAGCATGTTTGGATCTCTCCTTTTCTTTGTTTTTTGGAACATTCTCTCTTTTTCTTGAAAACAAAACACTGCAATGGTATGTACAATGGAAATGGAAACTAGAAATTGGAAATCAGCAGAAGTAGTGTTTGAGCATCCTGCCATTGACAGGACCCCCAAACATCTCTGTACCATCTAATTCTTGTAGAAAAAAGGCATTGGGACCCACAGTGGTCTGGATGATGTACGGACCTTGCCACAAACTATAAAACTTGCCATGCTCTCCTTTATCCTCTCTCCTTGAGTCCCACTTTAGAACTTTATCTCTGATTTTGAAATCAGAAGCTTTGGTTCTCTTGTCAATTAACTTCTTCATATTTTCCTGAACTTTGATATCTCTGCTATAGAATTCCTCCCTTGTTTGCTAGATATGAATTGTTTGATTTATCCTTCTAATCATGTTGTCTTATTCTGTGTGGATCTCTTGGACAAGCTTGATCACTAGTACCCCAAGGCTGGTAGGAAACACTGCTTGTATTCCATAGACAAGCTGGTATGGTGACATGCCAATGGATTTCTTTGTTGTAAGCCTATCGGCCCACAGGGCATGCACTAACTTGTTATGCCAAGACTTTTTATTCTCTTCTAACAGCTTTTTAATGATGGCCACTAGGCTTTTGTTTGATGATTTAGCTAAGCCATTACCTTGTGGGTAATAGGAAGTTGAATGAACAAGTGCTATTTGATACCTGTGATAGAAATCAACCATTTTCTTGGATCCAAAGGAAGCAACATTTTCAGTGATTATTTTCCTTGGGCAACCAAACCAAGAGAGGATATGACCCTCTAGGAAACTAATGATGACCGAATCTGTGGCATTCCTAGTAGGTATGGCCTCTATCCACTTAGTGAAGTAGTCTGTGGCTGTTAAGATCCATTTGTGTTGTGCAGAAGAAGTGGGGTGAATCTCTCCTATGAAATCTAGGCCCCATTGCATAAAGGGACCTTAAAAAATGATGGGTTGTAAAGGTAAGGGGATGAGCTTTATTTTGCCTTCAAAAATCTGGCATTTGTGGCAGGAAATTATCATCTTGTGGACATCATTGAAGAGTGTAGGCCAATAGTAGCCAGCTCTGAGTATTTTTTTTGCAGTGGCTTTCCAGCTCAGGTGGCCTCCACACTCTTCTGCATGGAATTCTTGTTTAATGCTTTCTGCTTCAGACTCAGGAAAATATTTAAGCAATAGGCCATTTGTATTATTCTAGTATAAACATTCATTCATAATACAATAGCTTCTGGCTTTTAGCTTTAAGAATCTGGCCTTGGTATTTGATAGTTCAGGAGGGGCATTGAGGTGTGTAAGCACATACAGAATGTCAGAAGACAAGGAGAGCTTTGAAGATTCTCTTCAACAGTGGGAATAGGAAATCCCTGCTGCTCATCCAAGGTATCTACCATGTTAATGTCAAGGGCTTGTCGATTTGATTCGGCCATTAGTCGAGCTAAGCCCTGACCTTTGATCAGTTTGGTGGGTTCTATCTCAAGGTCATATTCTAAAATCACAACAATCCATTTGCCCCTCTTCCCATCTGGGTCTTGGGACAAGATATCTTTGACCACTATGCTAGGCACATAGGCTATGGTGTGGGAATGCAATATGTACACCCTGAAGTCTTTCAAGGCCTTGAATAAGGCATAGGCATATTTTTCCATTATGTTGTATTTCAAGGGTGCATCTCTCAGTGCTTTGCTGAAGAAAGAAATGGGTTGTTCCATTCCCCCTGGGTTTTTCTGCAGCAGAACTGCAGCTACTGTATGCTCGGATGCAAATGAGAAAATCAGAAAATCCTTTGAGAAATCAGGGCTGATTAGGACAAGAGCCCGGGTGAGTGCAAGTTTTATTGATTTGAGAGATTTTTTGGCTTCTACAGTCCATTTAACTCCCATACCTTTCTTTAACATGTTTGTCATATTCCTAAGGTGTTCAACTAGGTTGGGAATAAAACTCCTCAAGAAGTTGATCTTCCCAATAAAGGACTGTAATTCTTTGATGTTTCTTGGGTGTGTGATTTGTAGTATTCCCTCAACTCTTTGAGGGTCTATCCTGATTCCCTCCTAAGATATGATGTGGCCAAGGAGCTTACCTTCTTGCAACCCAAATACAGTCTTTTTAGGATTCAATGATAGACCGAACCTTCTACATTTTTCAAAGACCTTTCTCAGATGTTTTAGGTGTTCTTCTTCAGTCTTGGAATAGACAATTATGTCATCTAGGTAGATGACAATTAATTTTCCTATCTCATCGGAAAAATATATATCCATAACTCTTTGGAAGGTTGCACCGGTGTTCATCAGTCCAAAGGGCATTTTAAGATACATAAAGGTGCCCCATGGAGTGGTAAAGGCTGTCTTGAGTTGATCTTCTGGGATTACTAAGACCTGGTTATAGCCTGAAAAACCATCTAGCAGGGAGATCCTTTTAGAACCTACTACCCTCTGAAGAATATGTTCCATTTTTGGCAAAGGGTAATTGTCTTTGAGTGAGGCTCTATTAAGGTTCTTGAAATATATGCACAATATGATCTCCCCTATTTTCTTTCTCATAGCCACTAGGTTTGATACCTAATCAGAGAACCTCACAGGAAAAATTATGCCTGCCTCATACATCTTCTTAATCTCTTTTTCCATTGCAGGCAATTGCTTTGGGTTTATTCTACGAAGTTTTTGTCTGAAGGGATTCTAATTTTCTTTCAAGGGTATTTTATGTTGTATGATGTTTGTGTCGTAGGCCCTTAAGTCCTCATAACTCCAAGCAAACACATCAATGAATTCCTTGAATAGGTCAATGTATTTCTTTTTCATGTTTTCAGGCAGGGACTTAGCCAATTTGATCATCTTGGGTTTATCTTCAGTGCCTATGTTGCATTCCTCGACATCAGAGTCTGCATGTTCTATAGTGGGCTTTTTTTCTACCTCATCAGAGTTAAAAAGGTCTTCTAAAGGGGCCAGACCTTGAGGTATGTTCTTATCTTTGGTCTGCAACACCTCTACTTCTTCACTATCTACGTTTTTACATTCTTCATTTGGATTTCCAATCTGTTAATTTAAAGTGTTTATTTCTATGTTACAGGGTGTCTCTTCCTCATATGAGGACTCTTCACTTAGGCAGCTACTGTCAGATTTGGAGTCTGAATCAGAAAATTCAAACCCATTTCTTCCTACCAGGAAATATTCAATTTCTTTATCACCCTCAAAGACCTGCCATTATTTGTCATTTTCTGGGACTGCAGGTCTAAATTTGGTCTGAATGATGATCTGTTGGTCGCTTGGAGTCTTTGGGTATGAAATAGCCAAGCAAGCTAATCCATTTGCAATGACATTTTGACTCCTAGGAACAAACACTAATTCGTATTCAACAAATGTTCTCAATATATCCATGGCATCGTCCCTATATGCTCTCAACCTAGGGTGTTTGGCTGTGTATTCACCGTTGTTTTATAACCAACTCAGAGTCTCCCTGCATAGTTATCCTACGGGCTCCCATTTTATTCAATAGATTTAAGCCTAGGATAAGAGCCTCATACTCTACGATATTATTTGTACATTTGAAATGCAGATTGTAGGCATGGCTCTCTACGCAGTCTCTTTCTATGTTATGCAGCCACACCCCTGCTCCAGCAGTTCTCTTGGTGCATGACCCATAAAAATTCATCTCCCACAAGGGTTCATTTTTCGTTTTATCATCACTTCCTTCCCTACAGTCGGGTTCGCCATTATGTTGCATTATAGGAGCTGCACTAGGCTATGGGTTGTTTTGTTTTTCTTCATGGGTGTGGAAATAATAGAGGCGACTAGTTGGCTGATTGCATTCTTTTTCTGGTTCACTTTGAGTTTTTGTTTCAGTGCATTGTTCTAAGTTTTCTACATCATTCTCCTCCGAGTCTAGAGTAGCCATTATGTCAAAGTCCATGGACTCTGTTTCCTTGTTTGTATCTCTGTTTTTGGACTTTGACCCTTCTGAGGATTCGTCATTACAAAGGATAAAGGAGTCAAGGTTTGTATGTACAGAGTACAAAGGTGAATTTTCAGGCTTTTCGGGGCTACTAACCAGGAATTTCATTTGTGATTCTCTGTACAGTCTTCTAAGTTGGCCAAATATTGGGATTGTGGAATAGGCCCCATCCATCTGCATTGTGCCTTGCAGCTTGGCTCCCCATGACCTTGAAAATAACATGCCATACTTGGGTGGCACATCTTCCACCACAACATCCATGACCATACATTTTGCTGGAATCTGGGTAAGGCTCACACATAAATCTTTGATCAAGCCAAGACACTTTACTCTGCTAGAGTCAAATGAATATAGGTCTTTATAGGGACGGGTTATATCTAGGCCTAATCTTTCCATCACAACTTTAGGCATCAAGTTGTGTGACGCCCCAGAATCATGCATTGCATTGTGGAGAATCTTATCATGGATATTGAGACTGATATAGAAAGGTGGCACTACCCCTTCCTGAAAATTTCCTTCTATCTTTGGACCAAACATAAGGGCAGGTTGATCATCACTCAGATATACAGTGTCATTGTTCTCTCCTAAATTTAATGCTTTCAAAATTTGGCCTTTATATACATCCTGAGTGACCAGCTCAAAGAATGGGACAGAGATCTTAATTTTTTCTATCTCACTCTCCAAATTGAAAATGGACTGACTCTTTGGAATGTTCAACTCTGTTTTGTTAGTCACCACCTTAGCGGCTGCAAAGTGTGCTGATTCTCACTATGTATAGTGTTAGAAACTGTTTTATCAGGAGTACTAATTGCAGTGTTAGTACTGCTTGTTGGTTGACCTTGTTTCTCAGTGTTCTGGTTGTCTTTTTCTTTGTTCTTTCTAGAACTCTCAGCTTCTGATTTGTTACTTTCAGCAGTCACTTTAGAAGTTTTCTCAGGCCTTTTCTTGATGGTAACCTCAGAAGCTTTTGGTTTGGCAGTGTCTAGGCTCTTTTTGCTTCTAAGTTCATATTGTCTAACATGCATGATGGCATCTTCAAATCCAAGTCTGTAATCCTCTGATTCTAATATTTCCTCATCCCAATATGAGGGTGAGGGCTGATCTTCTTCTGAGTCACAGTTATGGATTGAATCTTCTGTTTCGAACATGTTTATTGTGGTCCCCTCAGACTCCTCTATGATTCCCTCATCTTCATCTAAAAATTTCTCTTGGAATGGGGGAACAAATTGCTGATTTGATTCTCTTTGTCTATTGGGAGTGGTATTTTTTCTTCTAAAGTTTTGGTTCTGGTTATGGTTTTGATTCCTGCTTAGATTACTAAATGTGACAACCATTTTTTCCATCATTTGTTGTAGCTTTTCCACATTTTTGGATATGCGGCCATTATTGGGGTCAGATGTGGAAGCTACATTGTCATCTCTATATGTTACCCTTTTCTCAACTCTTAATCTTGTTTTTTTCTCAATCAGATTTGCCTCTACACTCACTACTCCTTTTTGCATGTCTTCCAATGTGTTGTAATCCCTCTCCTAAGCTGGTAGTCCATGTCAGCATCTAAGCCTTCAGGGTATTTCACTAGTACCATACCTAGGGGAGGTTTCATGTGTGGAGAAAGAGCATTATAAACGCTGTTAAACCTTGTAGAGTAGGCCTAGACACTCTCTCCTACATTTCTTTTCAGGTTCTTGTATTCTGCTAGGATTTGGAGAGGATTTTCCTTAACTTCCCATTTGTTTATGAAGGTCTGATATAAGGTTGGGAGGTCTTGGATACTATTAGGGGGGAGGCCTTTGAACCATTTCTTCACTTCACCTCCTAAGCTCTGGGCAAAGATTCTCATTTTGACTATTTCATCATCTATTTCCATGTAGTCAAAAAAATCTTCCATCCCATCTACATGGTGCTGAGCTGTGGTAAACTCTTTTTCAGTGAAGTGTGGGATATTTTACTGATAATCATTGGGTAACGGTACTAGAGGCTGAGGTAAAACCAGAGGTGCATACCAGGCTTCCATAATGATTTTTTTCGGAGGTAAAGGGTTATCTTGAGCAGCTGGTATATGAATGATAGGGATATTATGACCAGCAGAAAGCTGATGAGAAGATCTAGGGTGAACGAGCCCCAAGTTTTGAATGAAGTGAATATCAGGAGGCGTAGATGGAGGGGTTCTTCTATCCCTAATGTGTTGACCACTATGAGATGGTGAACCGGGAAGCTCGAGGTTTGGCTGGTCTGGAACACTGAATGACCTAGTTCTTAGTAGTCTCTTCAGTAGGTCTAGGTCAAAAAATGGGTTTGATAGAGCTGTAAAGTCTTTTGGAGCAGAATTAGCTCTATGGATGTGGCAGGAAATAGTTGGTATTTTAGGTGTAGGAGATCTCTTGAGGATGCCCTTAGGGTTGTCAACTATTTCAGGTGGGTTTTGGCTAGGGTAAGCTCTTGTGTGAATGGTTCTGAAAGCCAGAATGATGTTCTCCATTAAGGCAACTTAACCCTATTTGTTACCTTTATTGTGGTTGATGTTTTTTCAGAGGCTGGTCTCCAAGTGGAGTCTAATGTGAGACAAGATAATCAGCAAGCCTACTGATCACCAGTGGAGTCTTTAAATCGTTTAGGAATCATGGAGTCGCCAGGTGGAAGGTTTAGGATGCTTCTGGAGGGTACACTGTCCACCACAATGCTTATGAGATGTCCCCTTTCAAGGGCAACTTCAAACACAACAAACTCTAACCAAAGATTGATTGGGAGGGATTTTACCAGATATGTCACCTCTGAGAGAGTGTGAGATCTAGAGGCTACCTGGCCCTTTCCAGACTCTGTCTAAGAGTGTGTGAGAAACAAAACAAATGGTATAGAGGTTGATCTATGAATAGGAGTGTTTAACTGCCAACCTAACCAAATATTGTAGGTTTCTGAGGTTTTTATGATGTAGTATGATGGAAAATACTTAGAATGTCCCCAGCGGAGTCACCATTATGTTGGGGTTCCCATGTTTTGGCCAGATTGGCAAGACCAAAAGATGAGACAACATCAAACCACTTTTAGACCTCAGGATATAGCCCTCCTAGGTCCAGAGAGAGATCTCTCTATGATTGTTGAAGGCATATGTCTTGAAAGTTCAAAGTTTAAGATGTTAGGCTAGTTATAGGCACAAGGTTTGTTTGTTTGATTGTTGGTTATCAGGAAAGAAGAGCTCAATGTAAGACAAGGATGAGAAAAGAGGATTTAGGCAGAGGTGAAGTATTCCAGAGAGCATTCAAAACCATTAGGCAATGGAGTCAGGAAAGGATGTGCTTTCTAATCAATAGGCAAGCTTTCAATTGGGTTAGTCATCTAAAACATTGGATCTTAAAGATGATAGTGTGGTATGGAATGGTAGGGGAGGAGGAACAATAAAGGTTTAGAATACATAGTTAAAGACCTGAGATCAGAGAGAGACTTTGAACTCTCAATGCTTCAGCCCCCAACTTGAAGGATCTTAGAGAGGCTAGTTGGTTGCACAAGGATCCTAGTGGACAGGGCTAACTCTAATCCCTAGTGTTCCCAAATATTCCAGCTAAATCCTAACAAGAACATCTAATAACATATTCATTTAATTCATACATCAGAGAGCAGGAAATAATATCCACTACATTGGTTAAATCAATTGAAAACCATTCTTAGATAATGCATTAAGTAGAAAACATCAAAGGCAAGGAGAGAAAAAACATAGGGTACCTAACAAGGGAAAATCCTATGCCAGATTTCTGATGCAAGCCAGTAGAAATGAAATGAAATGGGATACAAGTTAATAACAAATACAGAGATAGAAAAACATCACCGTTGCTTTAGATCAGGATCCAAATAAATGTGCTCATCATATTAAAAAACAACACCAGTCAAGTACAACATTGCCAATAGTTGAATACTCAGTCAGAAAACATCTTCCTCAGCTTATCTTACAACTTTACACAAAGAATTTGTCTCAAAAGAAACAACTTGTAATTCTCTGATAACTGATCAACAACCTTTACAATGAGTTTCTTTCTGAATTTTATAGCTGAAAGATGAGCAGAGGAGGTAGGTGGAGAACTAAATGTAACATTAAACTCTGAAAAGGAAAGAGGGCCGAAACCCATTCTGTCTTAAATCCTGTGAATTTATCTCTGGCATGCCTTTGGGTGAACGCATGATCTTCTTCAGGCTTCCATTTACTCTGGTATGGCTCTGATGCACTCTGGCTGTAGTACTGTGTAGTACTTTTGGTGAATAAACAAAAAGGCAGATTGAGGTCTGCCATGCTGCATAACAAATGCTCTGGTTGCATAGGACTATTCTTTCAGGGTGGAAATCTTTTGAGAAACACGGTAAATAAGGGAACAATATGGGCACTTTTTACTTTCACAGGTGGGGATGTCCTGTTGAAGTAGCTGCTCTGATGACATAGTTTCTGTGCACTGGACCTTCTGTGAGATCCATGATGTCTTCAATCTGGTACTTTTGCCTCTAAACTACTGAGCTAAGGCTCAAGGACCTTCATCTGCTTGCCTTAATCTCTCTGCTGCTCCATTTATGTCTTTATCAGTGAGATCCGTGCTTTAATGGCTCTGGGGAGGTTTTACAGAGTTCAAATCCTATTCTCTTAATGCAAGTTCTATTTTTTTCCACATGTATTAAAAACTGTGTAATCATGGTGGCTTTCGCCACCTAATAACCCTACAAAACATGAAAATCAGTTATGAAACCCATGCATAGGGAAGGACGGCTATGGGGGGCGGGTAGAATGATAGCGCGAATGTGGAAAATGGTGGTTTTTGATGAAACAGTGGTGAAAAATGCATTGATATGGTGTAAACCTCGACTAATAGGTTTTCGGTGAAGAAACGAGCATAGACTGTTCGATCATGGTTTGGTGACGAAGATCGAACGCGGAGATTAATAAGTGGGATGGTACATGAACTTGGGTGAAATGCATTAAAATGAAAGAAAATGTAATAAAAATGATCATATGTGGTGGGACCCAGCATGGGTGGAGGGCGATTCATCCAGGATCGTCAGATCTCAGGAGGAGATTGACGGCTACGATTTAATTGGAGGGGAGAAATGGGAGGTTTAACAATACGATGGACGATGGTGCGATTATATCATGAACATTGGATCTTGGGTTAAATGGATGGTCAGGATTGGATCGAGGAATCACAATCGCAAAGGAAGGAAGGGGGTAGCATATGAAAAATGCGATTGCGATTGAAACGGGAGAGCACGGGATGTCGGATTGACAGAGGAATCATCGACGAAGATTAGGTCGGAAGATCGCAATCGGAGGGTGCAGCAAGACCTTTGTGATTGCTATGGAGGTAGGGATGTGATTAGCGCTGAGCCATCCGATCAAAATAGTAGATCGATGGTGGAGATCGCGGCGGAGGGCTTGAAGACCAAACTCAATCGCATCAGAGTTTTTTTGTTTAACAAAGGAATGTGCTTCTCCGATCGTTACGATTGCGATTAGCGCTTGAGTCTTTTGCGCCTGGTTCTGCTTCCTAGGCATGTGGGGAAGTGGTTTGTGGGGTTGGCGGAAAAGGGGCTAGGCCCTTAATATAAGGTAGAAAAGTGGTTTTTTTGCCATTTTTAACATTTTTCAAGGCTGGGAAAAGGTAACGATAGGGGAAAAAGGAGAAATTAGGCCGAACAAAGGGAAATCGTAGGATTTAAAGGGAATTTTGGGTATGATTTAGAGGGTAACGGGGGACTTAGAGGGAAAAAGGGGGACTTTGAAAAAGGGAAAAAAGGGTAAAATAGGACATTCTGAAAGGATACAAGGGGCAAATAAAGGCCTTTTGGAGCACAATTGTTTGCAATCGGTGAGGCTTATTGACTCCAGAACAGTAGAGGGGAGGATCAAAGAATAGGGAACATGAAGTAGGCTTCAAGGATGATGCGTTTTCAAGAGAAATGCATTCCTTGAAGGCTCATAAAAAAAATTAGCCCCTTGCTTGCTTGTCAAGGAATTTATAAGGGGCTAACAGATTGGACGACTTTCAAAAGTAATGGGTCTTCTTTCTTGCATTAAAAAAACACCAATTCCATTTCCTGAGGCATCACATTCCACAATAAAGGTTTTTGTGAAGTCTGGTGTAGCTATGACTGGTGCTAGGCACATTGCCTCTTTAAGATGTACAAAGGCCTTAGTTTCTTCAGGAGTCCATGAAAATGCATCTTTCCTCAATAATGTTGTTAGAGGTGCTGCTATTCTCCCATAATTCTTAACAAAATTTCGATAATACTCTGTTAACCTGAGAAATCCTCGCAACTGCTTTATGGTTTTAGGGATTTTCCATAATGGATTTAATTTTGTTAGGGACTACCTTAACACCTTGGTGAGATACAATATGAACCAAATATTCCACCTCTTGTACTCCAAAGAAACGTTTGGATGTTTTTGCATATAATTGTTTCTCCTGTAATATTTTGAGCACCCTGTCAAAATGTTGAACATGATCCTTCCAAGACCTGCTGTAGATTAGTATATCATCAAAAAATACTAGCACAAATTTTCTAAAGAAGGGTTTGAAAATGGAATTCATCAACCCTTGAAATGTAGAAGGTGCATTGGTAAGGCCAAAAGGCATGACCAAAAATTCATAATGACCCTCATGAGTTCGAAATGGTGTTTTTGGAATATCTTCACTCTTCATTCTAATTTGATGATATCTTGAACGAAGATCCAACTTGGTAAAATAAATTGCTCCATGTAATTCATCCAATAATTCATCAATCACAGGAATGGGAAATTTATCTTTAATGGTGAGCTTATTGAGCTCCCTATAATCCAGACACATTCGCCATGTTCCATCCTTCTTGTGTACCAATACTACAGGAGCAGAGAAAGAACTTTGACTAGGTTGAATTATACCCGCCTCTAACATTTCTGCAATCATACGTTCAATTTAGCTCTTTTGGACATAAGGATATCTATAAGGCCTGATGTTTGGAGGAACACTTCCTGGAATCAAATGAATAGCATGATCATGATCACGAATAGGTGGGAGTCCTTTTGGAGTTTCAAAAACCTTGGAATGATTGTCCAAGACTTTTTGGAGATATGCAGAAATAGATGATTTTGATGTTGGAAATTCTAGTGAGCATAATTGTGCAATTATGCCTCGTTGTTCTTTCTTTAGAAGCTTTGTCATGACATTAGAGTTTATTATCTTTCCCAGATTCCGTAAAATACCCCATAATTTGACTTCCTTTCCTTTTGAAAAAAATTTCAAGAAAAGTTCTTGAAAATTAAAAGCTACTATCCCCAAAGATTGTAACCATTGTACTCCTAGTACAACATCAGCACCTCCCATAGGAATGGAAAGAATTGGACTATTCAATACATATTCCCCCATGGTTATCTTGATATTATGGTATTTTCCAGAGTAATTTATAGTTCCTCTATTTGCAACCATCACTTGACATTCTGGTGCTGGGTATAGGAAACAATTCAATTCCTTGGCTACCTTACAATGAATAAAATTATGGGTACTACCTGAATCAATCAACACTATTACCTTTTTCTTCTTGATATGTCCTTCTATCTTGAGAGTTTGAGGAGTAGTAATTCCTGCCAATGCATTACACGATATGGTCAGATTAATTTCTTCCACTTCTTGGGTTGGTTCCTAGTGTATATCCTCTTCTTGTTCATTTTCCTCTTCCTCTTCACAATCTATGTAAAATAATATCTTTTCTATTTTTTCTTCCAGTTGTTGTGGTGTCAAGCTTGTAGGTTGTGGAAATATAGGAGTAGCAACACTTCCCTCTTTATAGAAGTGAGTGGTAGGCTTCCTTGTCGCCATAATTTTACATTCAACTTTTCTTGCCAACCTGAATGCCTTCTCCAATGAATCAGGTTCCAAAACACAAACTTCATGTTGGATGTTATCCTTTAGAGTACCTAAGAAGAGATCAATCCTGTGTTCCTTTGGAATATTAGTTACCTTTATATTTGATCTGAATGGAAAATGGCATCAACCCATGGTATTCATCTACCCATGGAGTTTACCCATGATATTGTAAATGGCATCAACCCATGATATTTATTCGCCCATGGTATTGTAAGTGACCCATGGTATGTATCCACCCATGGTATTCATCCACACATGGGATTTACCCATGGTATTGTAAGTGGTATCTACCCATGGTATTGGCCTATGGTATCTACACATGGTATTGTAACTCAAAAAAGGATATAAATAATAAGCCTCAGTTTGTAAAAGGATAGATTGTCCACCACAATGTAGCTTCTACAATTATTATCTGTTTTAATAAGACAAGTTGCTTTGTGGTTTTATTTTCTTTGTGTTCTCTCTTTTTTCTGGCATTCTAATTTTGCAGATCTGGTCAGATCCATTTCAATTTTTTAGATCTTGGGGTCTCCACCCAAGATCTGGATCAGTGGTATCAGATTTAGCTTACACCTCCATGGGAATGAGGGTTTGAAATATATTTCAGTTTCAATGTTTTGCAGCCATCTTCAGCAAAATCCATGAATTTTTTTGGGCGGCGAGTTTTCAGATCAGATCTGAAAATTTTGGTGAAAAATTTGCAAAAAAATAAGACCATATTTGGATTCCTAGCAAAAAAATACTCAAATTGAAAAAAAAAATCGGCCAAATTGGAGTTCAGACGAGGGAGATATTGCTGATTCAAAATCAAAAATGTTGAAGCAATTTTTCTGACGACAATTTATGGACGGCGGCTCTCCTGTCATTTTTCGAAGTTTTTGTTGCAAAATTTCAGAGAAATGGATATAGCTCTGAGCTCCTCTTGAAAAATCACCCAATTTAAAAAAAAAAATCGGTCAAATCGGAGTCCGGATGTGGGAGTTATCGTTGATTTACAATCAACTATTTTTTTAGAAATTTTGTGATGGTGAGACAATTCCATCGTGAATTTAAGAGTCTAGAGTCTCTAGATAGTGGTTTTAGACACATGAGAAGATGCAGAATGATCATTCCATTTCTAAAAACAAGTTATAATAAATATTTTGAGCTATATTAACCGAGTTATGCTCATTTTAAATCTGGAGTAGCATTCGGAGTGGGTTCCATTTGGAGACGTGCCCTCCCACCCCGCTTTAGTAGGCACCTGCTTCACATTCATCAGTTTCAACATAGCAACATTCGGCTTAGGTTATTTGGAGACATGCCTTCCCACCCCAAGTTATGTATTCACTTGCTACATCATCAACAATCAGCATCACGGTTATGGGTCAACCACACAAAATCATTTTCATCAAAGTCCATTTGCTAGGCCGCACACTGTTAGTCACATAGTTCGTCACAAGCATTACAGGGTATCTCTATCCTCGGATCTTCGTTTGTCATGGTTTTGGTTCATCCACAAACCCACACTTCATCGAAATCCATTTGCTAGGCCACACACTATCAATATCATAGTTGGTCACAAGCATTACAGGGTATCTCTATCCTCGGATCTTCGTTCATCACGGTTGTGGGCTAACTACACAAAACCCTTATCTTCAGTGGCTCTTAATATTCAACAAAGGCTTTTCAGGAGGGAACTTCACACAATGGGGACCATTGCTTCTTAAGGAGGGAGGAATGATCTGAATGGAAAATGGCATCAACCCATTATATTCATCTACCCATGGAATTTACCCATGATATTGTAAATGGCATCAACCCATGGTCTTCATCCACCCATGATATTTATTCGCCCATGGTATTGTAAGTGACCCATCGTATGTATCCACCCATGGTATTCATCCACACATGGGATTTACCCATGGTATTGTAAGTGGTATCTACCCATGGTATTGGCCTATGGTATTTACACATGGTATTGTAACTCAAAAAAGGCTATAAATAACAAGCCTCAGTTTGTAAAAGGATAGATTGTCCACCACAATGTAGCTTCTACAGTTATTCTCTGTTTTAATAAAACAAGTTTCTTTGTGGTTTTATTTGATTTGTGTTCTCTCTTTTTTTCTCGCATTCTAATTTTGTAGATCTTTTCAGATCCATTTCAAATTTTTAGATCTTGGGGTCTCCACCCAAGATCCGGATCAATATTCAATTTTTGGAAGTCCTCAATGTGCTCCCCCTTTAAACTCTTTTGTTTGAGATTTATCAATTGGCTAAAGAAGGTGTTTCTCTTTGTATCCTCATAATGTGCTAACATTTCCTTCGTAAAAATTGACCAAGTGAAAATTTTTTTACGGGAGAAAAGCCATTGATACCATACAAATGTATTTTGTTCTAAATGTAAAGTTGCAATGCGTACCTTTTGTGTGTTTTTCACATTATGGAGGTCAAAATATTTCTCCATCTATAGTATCCATGTTATATGATCCTTTCCATCAAACTTACTCATATCCATTTTTGGAATATGGTGGTTCTTCCCTCGAACATTAGATTTTATGAAATCACGATTAACATTCATTTTGTTCTCACCATGAGTTTCCTCTACTATATTTTCACCATTAGGAAACATTTCTTGTATAAACTTTGTCAAACCTTCCATTTTTGCTTTTATATCATTCTTCATGTTTTCCATTTTCTCATCGATCTTAGCTTCCATGTCATCCATATTAGATTCCATGTCAGCTTCAATGCCATTTATCTTAGATTCTGTGCCATTCTTGAAACCATCCATCTTAGATTCCATGCCATATATCTTAGATTCCATGCCATTCTTCAAACCATCCATCCTAGATTCCACGCCTTTCTTCAAAACTTCCATATCATTTTTTGTTGCTCTTTGCGAGAGCGAAATTTGTTGCACTTGCTCTTGTAATTTTGATATGTCATGTTACCATTCTTCGTCTTCATGAGTCATAGTAGATATTTATAAAGGCTTAATGGGTGTTGAATTATTTTTATGGGCCATTTTAGAATCCAATACTGATATCTATTCTACAATATTCCCTTGGAATCAATTCAACTTGATTCTTCAAACAAGACTTATGCAATTCGAAAAACAAAATACACACCTTTTACTTGCTTTTGAGGAGCTCAATATTGAAATTGAAATATCTCTATAATTGTGGATCCTCAATATCTAAAATTAAGGCCTGCAGTAGCCCTCTGAAGCTTCTTTCAAATGCCACAGGTCTGATCTGATTTGGGTTCTTCAAGGAAAAGTTATGTCCAATCTCCAACAATGACCCAATTTTGGACTAGTTCAGTAGAGAAAACTTGTATGACTTGCCACGTGTCACTATTTCCTCCTTTTTCTCTAAAATTGATAGACCAAAAACTACATTTTGTGTCATTGTGGCCACCTTTTACAGCATTCCAATCCGATTCTCAGAGAGAGAGTTATGAATATTTTACAATGATCACCTCTTTGAAATGAAATTCAAAAGCCTCAAAAAGCCCTAAATTCCACAGATCATATCTCTGAAAATTTTGCGAACCAATATCTGAAATTTTTTGATGATGTTCCTCAGCATTGTGGCTTTGCACTCTAAAAATTTCAGCTTCCTAACCTTCGTATAAAAAAATTTATTACGAAAATACCACGATGACCTGTTTAGGTTAAATTCAGGAGCCCGCAAAATGACCTAACTTACATAGATCATATCTCCGAAAATACTGCAAACCAAGCTCTAAAATTTTGCGAAGATGTTCCTCAGGATTTTGGCTTTGCACTTTGAAAATTTCAGATTTTGAACCTTCTTATAAAAAACGTTATAGTGAAAATTCCACGATGACCTGTTTGGAGTAGCGAAACCCTAGAATCTCAAAGCTCTGATACCAAATGTTGTGAAACCAGCTCCAAAAAGATAAGAAAAGAGATATCAACACCTTAGAAATAAGCCAATTCAAGGGGGAAACCTCCAATACATTACATGAATGAACAATTCTTGGATGATTCAAATTACAAAACCTCCTTTTTATATATAGGAGTCCATGGGGCCAGAATGTAATCCTAGTGGGGCCACAATGTAATCCTAGCCGACCTAATAATAATAATTTAAGGGCACAATAATAACAATATGGGGGTTACAAGGGTACAATAATAACAATAAGGGGGTTACACTAACAACAATAAGGGACTATACTAGTAATATAGGGACCTAACACAACCTATCACTCTCAGAAGACCAAATCATGGACCTATGAAACTCATTGTCACTATGTTTGCCACCTCTGACCTTAACACTATGTTTCTATTTGCCTAACCATTCTACTTACAGCTTGGATTTCCATGTAGCCTAACCTTTCTCCTATTCACCAAATGTCACAAGCATTGGTGGTTTTAAGCTACCTTTCTAAACTCTTTAGATAAATCAAAGTTATCAGTTTCTACGATTGCAATGCATAAAGGTTTGTCAATGCTCTGTTTTACACCTACAAACCCTAAGTTAAGTGTTCCACCAAAGGCCAAGTCCAAATGGCCTCTCAATAGGTCATGTAGGATCTCCTAGGTTATTCAAGGTTTTTATTTTCTAAACTCACTATTTTACATGTGCCCAAAGATGAAATCAAATGAAAAGGAAGGTGAGCTTATGATTGTCCAAAACGTATCAAAAAACCTTCAAGAGAAACCTCGTTTGATCAAAGCATAGATTCTGCAAAAGGAAAGTTTCCCATCTTAAAACAGATGGTTATCAGTAGAAGAGAGGCAAGGTGAGATGAAAAACTCCTCAAGGAAATTCACAACAAAAGGGAGAAACATGCCTATGAACAAAGAGAATCAGGGTTTTTACAAATGACTGGAAAAATAGGTGTTGCCCAGCAAGAAGCCAATACAAAGGATCACAAGGACAGAGGTACATATGCACCACTGAGCATAAATTGAAGATATATTGAAACAAGAAATGAAGGTGAGAGAAATTCTTGATGACATCAGGAAAAAGTTGAAAAATGATATCAAAGGATGACTTACATGGGTTTTCAAGGCAACATTGTTTCATTGTACCTGAGGGAGAAAATATTAAAGAAAACAGTGTTAGGTAACCTAAGTTTCAAGTGCAGTAAAATGTTTTCAAAATGGTCAAGAGAAGGAAAGAAGGACGTTAAGTGTCAAAATAGAACACCAAGAAAATCATGAGTTTGCTATTGAAGTGACTAAAGTTGTCAAAATTCCAAAAATGACCAAGAAAACAAAATTAATTTGTGTCAGGGCACCTGCATGAGCAACATAGAAGTGGCCCAAAGAAGACATGGTATGCATGATTACAGTCTTGGAATTGACTCATAATATTTGTCAAAATAGAGATATCACTGTCAAAATTAGTGAAAGGGGAATAAAAACATATTTTGAAGATCACCCACAAAGAGATCACCTTTTTTATGTGTCTAAAGTCACCACCTACAAAAAAGGTAAAGGAAATATTAGTAAAAGGATGAAAAGGTCAAAAGAAAACATTAGAAAAGTGGGTTTTTAGTTTTAATTTTTTGATTCCAAGGATATAAAGGCACCACATTCATCATTCAACTCATTTATCATATGCCAAATAGGAGAGAAATCTTTCAACTAAAAAATCAGGGTTTTTGGCAAGTTTCGGGCAGGAGAAGCCCTGCGCTACACTCCTGTAAAGATGATCTACGCGCCTGTGGGTTATCTCTGTGTAAACTAAAACTGGGAACTGCGCTCCTGTAGAACCACACTATGATTTACCGCGTGAAGGACTGCCTGAATGAATCGCTCGACACCATTCAATGCTGCCATTTTTGCGTGCAGCAGAAGCCTGACACCCAACCATTGTTTAGGCCTCGCTCGACCGTGTGCAAACTCTAGCCACACTACTCATTGGGCCTTCAAGCTTCGTCCGACCGCGTGGAGGTCTACCCACACTACGGGCTAGCATGTTCAGGTGCTGCACGAATATCCTCCACCTATGCTACACTCCTGTGATGCGTTCAAGGCCGACCTGACAACTCATACAAGGCTGACCCGAGTGGCCCGAGTGCTTCGCTCCTATTCTACGCATTCAACTAGGAATCTCTTCAAGTGCAAGCCTGTAATTTTATAAAAAAACTCCTAATTTTCTCTACTTGGCACCTCCAAAGATTTTATAAGAGGTATTTAGATCTATTGCCCCATCTCATGCTGTTTTAAAAGGGTAAATTTAGAAAGAAAGTTAGAAACCCTAGAAGAAGAGATAAGTTTGGTCTCCATGCTAATAAGTGGCTCCTATACTAAATAAACCTCTCCATTTGCACAAATAGCCTCCACACTTGCAAGCCATGACACTACTGTCTTCTCACCATCCCACTCACCCTCCTCATATCATTTCACAAGCAGCTTCAAGGTTTTTTTTTTTCAAAACAAGAGTAGAGATAAAATGTCTAGAGAAGATAGTGATGACAATGGAGAGGGAGCCCAAAGGCCTAGGGGACCACAGAGAAAGGGTGGAAGAGAAAAAAAGTTTGAGCCATTGAGCACCAAGGTGTTGACAGCCTCCCCTACCAAAGTACAAAGAGTCAAAAGTCTCCCTGAGTTGACTAGAATTTTCATCCTAAACCTCCATAACCACCAAGTACACCTATCTGGAGTACATTTTGAGCTATCCACCAATACAATTTCTATGGCCATCGGGATACCTTGCGTGGGAGAAAAATGGTTCAAACAGGTGAATTTGGACTTAAGCCATTACCAGCCTTTCTTGAAACTAAGATATCCCATCTGTTGGAAAGATATGCCCCTTTAATGAAAGTCATCATGAAGTACTTCACCTATGAGGGTAGGTTTTCTAGGCTCTATTCCTACCATATAATATTTCTCATGCATTTCACTAGGACCGGGCTACTGCATTTGCCTTATTACCTTTATTGAAGTATTGATAAGATGTCATACATTGTGCAAAAGAGGCCTCCTTCACAACAAATGCAGAGTCTTTTCCACCATTATCTTATCAAGATGATTGTGTTGCATCAATTAGAGCAACAGGGTATCCCTTGGGAAGTATTCATCGCCCATGATGTTTTCACAAATCCATAGCCTATTCCCCCACAAAGTTTACCCTCATCATCCCATCCACCTTCCTCAATTCCTCCATCAACCCCCACTGACCATGATTCCTCATCCACACATGAATCCTCTCCCCAAGATAACTTCCCTCCTTCACTTTCTCCTAAAGAATTATAACAAGAAGAAAGTGATGAAGAACAAGAGGAAGACAGTTACAAAGAGGAAAATGATAGCTAATAAGAAAGTGGAAGTCAAGAGAAAGAAACAAGTGATGAGGGAGAGGAAAATGAAAATGAAGAAAGTGGTAATAATGAAGAAGAAACAAAGGACAGTGAGGAAGAAAATGACAGTGAAAAAGAGGATAGTTTGGAACAAGAAGATCATTAAGAGGCATATTTTGAAGACAGAGACAGTGAGCCCAATAGTAAAGAAGAAACAGATGACAAGGTAGGAGATATAGAAGGGGATGACAGTGATCAAAATGAAAGCAATGAGGACATTACAGGTGAAAACAAAGAGTTTGAGGAAACTGAAGAAACTGATGAAGGCACCTCTAACAGTGACCCCACAGACAATAACAATGATGCAAGTAGTGATGAGGCAGATTCTGAAAACAAAGGTAGTGAGCTAGATGATGAGGAAGAAACAAATGACAATCAAGAGACAGAGGCAGATTTTGATGATTAAAATAGTGAAGATGAAGAAGAAAATAGTGAGCCAAATAGTGAGAAAGAAATAGATGAAAAAGAGGCAGATGCAAGCAATGAAGAAGAGACAAATTGTTGGGAAACCAGCTCCAAAAAGAGAAGAAAAGAGATATCAATGCCTTAGAAATAAGCCACTTCGAGGGGGAAACCCACAATACATTACATGAATGAACAATTCTTGGATGATACAATTTACAAAACCTCCTTTCTATATATAGGAGTCCATGGGGCCATAATGTAATCCTAGTGGGCCACAATGTAATCCTAGCCGACCTAACAATAATAATTTAAGGGCACAATAATAACACAATGGGGGTTACAAGGGTACAATAATAACAATAAGGGGTTTACACTAACAATAATAAGGGACTATACTAGTGATATAGGGACCTAACATACCCCTCTCCTTCAAAAAAAAGTGTTGTCCTCAACACTTGAGTAGCTCTAGGTGGTTATGTATAAAATTCTCATCCTCCCATGTAGAATCTTCAGTGGGTAAGTTCTTCCAGTTGATGAGATACTCTGAAATTGATCGATTCCGTAGCTATTGAGTTCTTGTTTCCATGACCACTTAAGGTTCCAATATGATTTTTCCTTCCTCATCAAGTTCTGGAAATATTGTTTGAACTGGAAGATTTTCACCTATAACCTTCTTTAAGCATGAAACATGGAAAACTGGATGTACTCGCAAAGAAGCAGGAAGCTCCAATTTGTATGCCATAGTACCAATATTTTGCAAAACCTTGTAAGGACCATAGTACTTTGGTGATAATTTATTATCCTTCTTAGCTTGCTTGAGGGACATTTGTTTGTATGGTTGTAGCCGTAAAAATACCCAATCTCCTACATCAAAACTTCTCTCGTTGTGATGTTGATTTGCCTGTCATTTCATTCGATTTTGTGCCAAAGTCAAGTTATCCTTTAAGAGTTGGAGAAATTCTTGTTGATGCTCGATGTGATCTTCCACTGCCTGAACCTTCGAATTTTCTCTTAAATATGATGTGATGGATGGTGGATGATATCCATAAAGTGCCATAAATGGGGTCATTTTTGCTGCAGTATGGAAGGAAGTGTTATACCACCATTCATCGAGAGGTAACCACTTGACCCATTGTGTTTGTTTATTAGATAAAAAACAACGAAGATATCCTTCCGAAAATTTATTTACTATCTCAGTTTGACCATTAGATTGAGGATGATAAGATGAGCTATGAGCTAATTGAGTACCCAAACAAGAAAATAACTCCGTCCAAAAATTTCCAGTAAAAATGGGATGTCTGTCACTCATAATAACCCTTGGGCTTCCATGTAGCTTTTCAATTTTGTCCATAAATGTAGTAGCAACTGTACTTGCTTTAAATGGATGAGATAATGCACAAAAGTGTGCATACTTGGTAATTCTATCAACTACCACCATGATGACATTCTTTCCTTCCGACTTAGGTAAACCTGTGATAAAATCCATTGAAATCTCCTCCCAATGTTGACTTGGAATGGATAAAGGTTGTAGAAGTCCCGGGGTCTTAATTGTCTCAACTTTATTCTGCTGGCAAACCAAACATTCCATCACAAAATTTTGAATATCAGATTTAAGGCCATCCCAAAAAAATTATTTCTTCACCCTGTGGTAAGTTTTTAAAATCCTGAGTGTCCTCCTAATGGAGAAGTGTGCAATTCTAGAAGAATATTTTGTTTTAGTTGGGAATTCTTACAAAGATATAAGCGATCTTTGTACCATAAGGAATCATTTTTTCCAACTAAATGTATCAGATGTACTAGGATCTTGCTGCAACTTTTGAATGAGTGTCCATACATTTTTTTCCTTCTTCCATTCATCTCTTTCTTCGGTTATCCAATCTGGTTGGATAATAGAAATGGCAAAAAGAAATGCTTCCACCTCTTCATTATTTCTTGAGAGTGCATCTGCAACAACATTAAACTTTCCTTTTTTGTAGATTATTTCAAAGTCATAACCCTACATCTTTGTGACCCATTTTTGCTGCTCTTCTGAAGATAGTATTTTTTCCAAAAAGTGTTTAAGACTGTCATGATCATTTTTTACCTTTAAGTGTCTTCCCATTAGGTAAGTTCACCATTTATTTAGTGCATGCAGTATTGCTAACATTTCCTTCTCATAAATAGGTTTATGTAAATACTTTCCTTTGATTGGACGACTTTCAAAAGAAATGGGTCTTCCTTCCTGCATTAAAACAACACCAATTCCATTTCCTGAGGCATCACATTCCACAATAAAGGTTTTGTGAAGTCTGGCATAGCTAAGACAGGCGCTAGGCATATTGCCTCTTTAAGATGTTCAAAAGCCTTAGTTGCTTCAGGAGTCCATGAAAATGCATCTTTCTTCAATAATGTTGTTAGAGGTGATGCTATTCTCCCATAATTCTTAACAAACTTGCGATAATACCCTGTTAACCCAAGAAATCCTCGCAACTGCTTTATGGTTGTGGGGACTTTCCATTCCTTAATGGCTTTAATTTTGTTAGGGTCTAATTTAACACCCTCGTGAGATACAATATGACCCAGATATTCCACCTCTTGTACTCCAAAGAAACATTTGGATATTTTTTCATATAATTGTTTCTCCTGCAATAGTTTGAGCACCCTGTCAACATGTTCAACATGATCCTTCCAAGACCTGCCATAGATTAGTATATCATCAAAAAATACCAGCACAAATTTTCTAAGGAAGGGTTTGAAAATGGAATTCATCAACCCTTGAAATGTAGAAGGTGCATTGGTAAGGCCAAAGGCATGACCAAAAATTCATAATGACCCTCATGAGTTCGAAATGCTGTTTTTGGAATATCTTCAGTCTTCATTCTAATTTGATGATATCCTGAACGAAGATCCAACTTGGTAAAATAAATTGCTCCATGTAATTCATCCAATAATTCATCAATAACAGGAATGAGAAATTTATCTTTAATGGTGAGCTTATTGAGCTCCCTATAATTCGGACACATTCACCATGATCCATCCTTCTTGTGTACCAATACTACAGGAGTAGAGAAAGAACTTTGACTAGGTTGAATTATACCCGCCTCTAACATTTCTGCAATCATACGTTCAATTCCGCTCGTTTGGATGTAAGGATATATATAAGGCCTGAAGTTTGGAGGAACACTTCCTGGAATTAAATGAATAGAATGATCATGATCACGAATAGGTGGGAGTCCTTTGGGAGTTTCAAACACCTTGGAATGATTGTCCAAGACTTGTTGGAGATCTGCAGGAATATATGATTTTAATGTTGGAACTTCTAGTGAGCATAATTGTGCAATTACGCCTCGTTGTTCTTTCTTTAGAAGATTTGTCATGAAATTAGAGCTTATTATCCTTCCTGGCTTCCTTGCAATACCTCGTAATTCAACTTCCTTTCCTTCTGAAAAAAAATTCAAGAAAATTTCTTGAAAATTAAAAGCTACTGTCCCCAAAGATTGTAACCATTGTACTCCTAGTACGACATCAGCACCTCCCATAGGAATGGAAAGCATTGGAATAGTAAATACATATTCCCCCATGGTTAGCTTGATAATATGGCATTACCCAGAGCAATTTATAGTTCCTCCATTTGCAACCATCACTTGACATTTTGGTGCTAGTTATAGGAAACAATTTAATTCCTTGGCTACCTTACAATGAATAAAATTATGGGTGCTACCAAAATCAATCAACACTATTACCTTTTTCTTCTTGATTTGTCCTTCTATCTTGAGAGTTTGAGGAGTGGTAATTCCTGCCAGTGCATTACATGATATGGTCGGATTTATTTCTTGCTCTTCTAGGGCCAATTCCTGGTGTATATCCTCTTCTTGTTAATTTTCTTCTTCTTCTTCACAATCTATGTAAAATAATTTCTTTTTAGCACACTTATGACCTTTAGTGTATTTTCTATCACAACTGTAGCAAAGCCCTTTTGCTCTTTTTTCTTCCAATTGTTGTGGTGTCAACCTTGTAGTTTGTGGAAATCTAGGCGTAGCAACACTTCCTTCTTTATAGAATTGAGTGGTAGGCTTCCTTGTCACCATAATTTTACATTCAACTCTTCTTTCCAACCTGAATTCCTTCTCCAACGGATCAGGTTCCAAAACACGAACTTCATGTTGGATGTTATCCTTTAGAGTGCCTATGAAGAGATCAATCCTGTGTTCCTCTAGAATATCAGTTACCCTTATATTAAATTTTTGGAAGTCCTCAATGTGCTGCCCCACTAAAACCTTTTGTTTGAGATTTATCAATTGGCTAAAGAAGGTGTTGCTCTTTCTATCCTCATAATGTGCCATCATTTCCTTCGTAAAAATTGAGCAAGTGACAATTTTTTTACGGGAGAAAAGCCATTGATACCATACAAATGTATTTTGTTCTAAATGTAAAGTTGCAATGTGTACCTTTTGTGTGTTTTTCACTCTAAGGAGATCAAAATATTGCTCCATCTGTAGTATCCATGTTACAGGATCCTTTCCATCAAACTTCCTCATATCCATTTTAGGAATATGGTGGTTCTTCCCGCCAACATTAGAGTTTATGAAATCATGATTAACATTTATTTTGTTCTCATCATGAGGTTCTTCTACTATATTTTCACCCTTAGGAAACATTTCTTGTATCAACTTTGTCAAAACTTCCATGTCTGCTTTTAGAACATTCTTCATGTTTTCCATTTTCTCATCGATGTTAGCTTCTATGTCATCCATCTTAGACTCCATGCCAACCTCCATGCCATCAATCTTAGATTCCATGCCATCTATCTTAGATTCGATGCCTTTCTTCAAACCATACATCTTAGTTTCCACGCCTTTCTTCAAAACTTCCATGTCATTTTTTGTTTCTCTTTGCGAGAGCGAAATTTGTTGCACTTGCTCTTGTAATTTTGATATGTCATGTTGCCATTCTTCGTCTTCATGAGTCATAGTAGAGATTTCCAAAGGTTTAATTGGTGTTTAATTCTTTTTATGGGCCATTTTATAATCCAATGCTAATATCTATTCTACAATATGCCCTTGCAATCAATTCAACTTGATTCTTCAAACAAGACTTATGCAATTCGGAAAAAAATACACACCTTTTACTTGCTTTTGAGGAGCTCGATATTGAAATTGTATTATCTCTGTGAATGCAGCTCTTAAATATCTGAAATTTATGACTAAATTAGCCCTATGAATTCTCTTTTGAATGCCACTAGTCTGACTTGATTTGGATTCTCCAAGACAAAGTTATGTCCAATCTCCCACAATGACCTAATTATGGACTGGTTCCATATAGTGAACTTGTACGAATTGACACATGTCACTGTTGCGTCCTTCTCCTCTAACATTGATAGCCAAGAAACTACATTCTGTGTGCTTTCCACCACTTTTTACGGCACTCCAATCTGATGCTCAGAGAGAAAGTTATTGAAATTTTCCCACAATCACCTTTTTGAGATGAAATTTGGGAGCTTGAAAAAGCACTACCTTCCACAATCATATCTCCAAAAATATTGCGAACCAAGCTCTAGAATTTTTTTAGCACGTTCCTTAGGATTTCAGCTTCGCACCATAAAAATTTCAGATTCTGAACCTCAGTAGAAAAAGAGTTATAGCGCAAATGCCACGATGACCTGTTTAGGAGCCTAAAAAATGACCTAACTTTCACAGATCATATCTCCGAAAATATTGAGAAACCAAGCTCTAAAAGTTTTAGACCATCTTCCTCAAGACTTCGACTTCGCACCCTAAAAATTTCAACTTCTGAAACTTCGTAGAAAAAAAGTTATAGTGAAAATTATACGATGACCTGTTTGGAGCAGCGAAACCCTAGAATCCAAAGCTCTGATACCAAATGTTGGGAAACCAACTCCAAAAATAGAAGAAAATAGATATCAACGCCTTATAAATAAGCCACTTCGAGGGGGAAACCTCCAATACATTACATGAATGAACAATTCTTGGATGATACAATTTACAAAACCTCCTTTCTATATATAGGAGTCCATGGGGCCATAATGTTATCCTAGTGGGCCACAATGTAATCCTAGCCGACCTAACAATAATAATTTAAGGGCACAATAATAACACAATGGGGGTTCCAAGGGTACAATAATAACAATAAGGGGTTTACACTAACAATAATAAGGGACTATACTAGTGATATAGGGACCTAACACAAATGATGAAGGGAAATATGATGAAAGAATAGAACTAGAAGAAGAGCCAAAGGCAGAAGATGAAGATAATGGCAGTGGGAAAAAAATGACTTTGATGAAGAGGATAGTTTAGAAAAAAATGACAATGAAGAAGATATGGAAGAGGATGGAAATGATGAAAATTCTCAAAACAGTAATGAAGACACTGACAAGGAAACCTCTAACAGTGACAACACAGAACATGATGATGGCAATGATAATGTTGCAAAAAAAAAGGAGGATAATGACAACACCATGATGACTAATATCCCTAAAAATAATGACAACAGTGACACCATGAATCCAAAAAGTAGTTAAGAAATTGATGACAGTAGTTAAGGTCACGACAATGATATTAGCATGAAGGAAAATGAAAATGCCTCTCAAGAGTGCAGTCAAGAACAGAATGAAGAAGACATAAATGTAGAGACCATTGATGAAAGGAAAGACAATCTTGAGGTCAGTCATGAAAGGAGCATTCTAGTATACAAATTTGAGTTTCTTCCTCTCACATATCAAAGAGGATCAAGGCAAGTGTTTGCTTCCTCCAAAAGGGAAGGGACCGTGCCATCTACATCATCTTAGCCACTAGACAAAGGGAAACAAAGGGTAAATGAAGAAGAAGAATATCAAGAGGTAGAGAGGGATTTTGAGATCATTCAGGTAGATAGTGATGAGGAGAATGAAGCAAGAACCACAAACATGCTCCTCCAGGATAGAAATGAAAAAATCAAAGACCTCAAAGCACATTTAGATAGGGCCAAGACTATAAATGATGCCCTTGACTTGGAAAATAGGCAGCTAGGAGCATAAATGGAAATCTATGAAGCTAGAGCCCTCAAGGCCCAAAAAGAAGCCCAAAAGGCACAAATGAAAATATAAGAGTTAATAGGAACTTATGAGGAGAGTAGTGATGAGGAAGGACAATCTAGGAGACGACCTAGAACCATGGGATTGAAGAAAGCATTAGCTAAACAAAGGGAGGAAGAATCAGCCCTAGCAGAACAACTCCCTTTAGATGAACTTTTGTCTATAGAGAGAGCCCATGATTGGGAGCCTTTGTTGGAGAGAGCCAACATACAATTGGAGGCCAAGTTGAAGAAAGAAAATCAAGATCTTTCCCTCCAAAGAAGAATGACTAAAAATTATTCCCAAAGGAACCAAATTGCAAGGGGCCAAGCTAGGCTTGGAATCTTGGCACAAGCCTCTCTACAAGTCTCCCAAAACCCATGAGGCCCTCATCTACCAAATTTGGGAGAATTTTGACAAGTTTTTGTTTTTTTGCTAATTTTGAGGCCAAGGGGGTAGCACACATGGTGTTACGCTTTTTTCAGAGCATCTTTAGGAGGAAAGGCTACCATTTTTAGGATCCTCATCACACATATATCATTCCCACAAATTTTTAGATCAATTGGAGTTTTTTTGTTCCTCCAAAAGGGTCAAAAACACCAAAATTTTCACCATTCTGCCTTCTTTTCAGGACATTTGATGCGCCTTTACCAGCCTTGGAATTTTTGGTTCTTGAACAGGTTACAGAGATCCAATCAGAAAATAAAGGGTATATATAGAAATTATACTTCAAGGGATTTCCAATGAGCCATCACGAAGATTTTTTCGACATCGGGAAGGATTTCAAAATGCTGCTGCAGGATGACCCATTTTTCCTGCTCTTGTGCTATGCCCTTGGCATGGAAATTCGTCCTAAAAATCGATGCTACACCATTAGGAGAGGGAAAGTCAACAATGTAGGCTTGGAAAGTTTTAGACGGTTTTCGGACATCAAATATCATTTTCTTTGATTAAAATGTCTGAAAAGATATTTTTTTTTAGATATTTTGTGCCTTGGGCCTTGCAAGGTCTCAAGGACATTAGTGACACTTTTGATTAGCCAATAGGATTCTAGATACTCTATTACGATTTTTTTCCTCCTTGCTGATTAAATAGAGCATTGAGGACTCATTTTAAATGTTGGCTTTTGATAAGTTTTGAGAGAAATACATGGTTCTTTGAGGTTGAAGAGAAATTTGGTGTTATGGAGTTTGTGAATGATATAATTTGATTGATGATGATGAAATCTTGCTTGCAGGATCCCTGAGTTTGGTGAATGGTGATGTGTCTCTAATGTTTTCATGTTTTCTTGTTTATCATTATGTCCATATTTCTATGTTGCGGTAGACCAGAAAAGTATAGGCTAAGAAATGTTGCTTGAGGTACTTTAGTCCTCCTAGTTGCTACTGTCTTTATGTTTTCCTCTGTTGGGTGCGTTTAAGGGATTATTAGTTGCTCCTTAGGCTTCTTTATACTTGTTTATCTCATCAATGGATTAAAATGCTAGTTTCCAAATATGTTTCATGGAAATCCTTGCTTATTTCATGCTATCTAAACTGTATTTTTGAAATCTCTCTTTGAAGTATTACTTGTTAGGTTAAGTCAAGGAGGTCTTGTTTTGATCTTGCCCTTTTTTTGTGCCTACCCTTTGTTCGTGCCTATCAGTTTGCCTTAAAGTTATTCATATCTTGATTGATGATGTCTAGGAGTTCCCTCTTCATTGATTAATGTTATTTTTCATCTTATATGTTTTCAAATTTTCTAGGTGGAATCATTGAAGTCAGATAGGATTTATTTCTTTCTGGGTTTCACTAAATTTTTCATCTTGGATTTTTTTTTGTTTAAGTATTGTCATTGAGTAAATGGTTTTCCCTATCTCATGATTATTATATTTTTCTTATTAGTATTTGAGACCTTCTTGTTTATGGATATATGACAAAGGATTCTTAACAACCCTTTGCCCTACCTTGTTTTCCCAACTTTATGTCCATTTCACTTCACACATAACCTTAAAATATCCATTGAATACACTATATTTTCCCTATGATGCACTCTGACTCATTTTTGAGATATCCATGACTTTCATAGACTCCATATCCCAATTATTTGATGACATTTCATTCCATGATCATTTTACCCAACCCAACCAAACAAACAAAACCCTAAACTTCACAACTAGCCTAAAATCAACCATCTAAAGCAAACAGGTTCACATCCTTTGCATACAATAGAGAAAGCCCTCTCTGAGGCCAGGAAGGCTAGGTCCTAGGACTCCAAAGATTGGTTTCATGTTACCCTATACATTTGGTCTACCAATCTGTTAAATCACGAACACTAACATTCTGGAGATCACTGTGGGAATTTCTGAGTAATTTCATGCTTAGACATGACTTAAAATATTTACAAACCCTTGACAGATAGTATCCAGTAGTTCATCGCCACCTCATCGCCACGCTAACATTCTGGCGATCACAGTGGGACTTTATGAGTAAGTTCATGCTTAAACATTCCTTAAAAGATTCAGAAACCCTTGAAAGATAGTATCTGGTGGTTCATCGCCACCTCATCGCCACACTAACATTCTGGCGATCACAGTGGGATCAAGTACATGGTAGCCTAAAAACTCTTATAGACTCATTTAAACCCTCAACTAAGCTTAGAAAATCAATTGATAGCCAAGAGTAGAATCTTGTTGTTTCACCATAAACAAAATATGACTCAGCTATAGGACACTCTCACAAACCTTAGGGCTACATAAAGGAACTCAGAAAACCCCAAAGCATCCTTAGATTGGTTTATTGTTTATTGGTGGTAGACCATAAACATATATCCTTAAAAACAACAAAAATATCCACCTAGAAACTCCACTAGCCTCTAGTAGGCCTATTACTTCACTAGTTCTCATTTAGACTCCCCGGGATTGTATCAAATCAACCCTCAAAAGTTTATAAGCCTAGTTGTACACTGTGAGAGTTTAGAAAACACTAAGAGAGGTCAGCCTTTTGAAAATAGTCCTAAATTTTCAGCCTCTCTACATTTTTAGTGTGAAATCTGGCTTAAAAAAGGATCAGTACCACATCTCATCTGGATCCAAATCCTCCTACCATAGTTGATTACCCAGAAAAAATTTTGTGGCAAACTTCTATATCTAGAAACTTGACTACTGTTAGGACCCTTCATAGAGCAAGCTCAGTCCCTGAACATCTTACAGCTTTGCAAGATCCCTAGTTTGACTTGGACCATTGAAAGAGCCTCTTCAGAACCAACTCACAAACTGATATTGATCAGAATGAACTTAAGCCCATAGATTTGCAGTAGAGTTCTAGTAGGGAAGCCTCTCCTTCCACACCACTTGACTTTCAGCTTCTCCATCACTTCATCTCTTTCCATACCAAATTTGCTCAGAATCAATTTTCTGGTCCAAGTACTTCCACCACACCCATCCACACCACCATTGTGTAAACCACTCCACTTCATCCTACAACACCTTTCACAAACCCTCCTCTTGTAAATCCTCCATTAGATCCCATCATGGCAGCTTGTCACGCCCCCCTGGATTTACCACAACCTTTGGCACCTTTACCAAATGACTACCAATCCAGAATTCCCCACTTCACCAGAGCTGAATCCATCACTGCCCAACATCATGTAGATAGGATAAATTATGCCTTTGAATATATGGAATTGGAAGAGGAAACCATTAAAATGAGGATATTTGCACAAAGCCTAGGAGGAGAGGCTAAGAAATGGTTTAAATTCTTAGCTCCTAACACCATACATGATCTCCTTTCCCTCTACCAATCTTTCATAATCAGGTGGGAAATCAAGAAAAACCCCCTCCAAATCCTTTCCGAATATAAAAATCTTAAGAGGAATGTAGGGGAGAGTGTACAAGAGTATTGAACCAGGTTTAACAATGTCTACAATGCCCTTTCCCCTCACATGAAACCCCCACAAGGCCTAGCACTAGTGAAATTTCCTGAAGGCTTTGATCCAAACATGACATACCAATTGAGAGAGGGAGATCCCACCACTTTAGAAGAAATGCAAAGGTAGCTATTAGTGTAGAAGCCAACTTAATTAAAAAGAGAGATAGGATGAGGTCAGAAAAAAGAGTCACTTACAAAGATGAAACCATAGCCTCAATCTATTCTTCCGATGCTAAGATAGACAGCGCAGTTAGAACCATGGAGAGAATGATGGAAAGGATAAGCTTGAATGAAAGAGCACCTCCTAGGGAAAATCAACCAAATCCCCAAAATAGAAACAAAATTCAAAACTTCAGAAGAGATCCTCCCCACAATAGGCCACGAGACAATGACCAACAAATTAGGCCTCCTTTCCAAGAAAATTATCTTGATGAAGAGGGAAGAGAGAATGCAGAACCTAAAGAAAGCCATGTAAACTTAATAGGTTCAGACAATGAATATATTCTTTTTCTCACAAAAGAAGAAGAAGAGTTCTTTTCCCTAGATCAAATTGACACTAACTATGAGGATTCTGAAGACTACAGGTTGGGATTTGAAAATGAAATAATGGAAGTCCATAGGCAATATGACCTTAGGAGAAAAAAGAACCAAGATTCCCCCAAGAAAAACCAAATAGAAACTGTTGTTCGGAAAACCCCTGAAAATATTCTTAAAAGGACAGCAAACAATATCAACACCATGGCTAAGAAAACTGATCCAAACAAAGGCAAAACTAACCAACCAAGTGGTGATACAAGATGCCCTAGTACCTCTACTAATGGACCTGAGAAAACTATTTTTTCCGAATCCCCAAATCAAAATCAGCAAATTAAAAATGTAGAAAACTTTATGGCTGTTAAAACTGATGTAAATATGTCTAAAAAAAAATACCTTTCAGCTTTGAAGGGGAGATTGCCAAAATCAAGATAACGATACCTCTCAATGAATTGGTGACTCAAGACATGTACAGGTCCCAAGTTTTGAAAGTTTTGAACATAAGGAACAATACAGACACTCTAAAATTGACTCATGACAAACCAGAACTGTTTTTTGGTCCCGAAGTTGAGGGAAAATACCAAGAAGGAGTTGTCCCTCCTTTCTATGTTAGCTTAAACATACATGAAAAAATATTACACAATGCTATGCTAGATTCCAGTGCCTCGCACAACCTCATGCCTAAGGTAGTGATGGATAGGTTAGGCCTAGAAATAACCAAACCTTACAAAGACTTATACTCTTTCATTTCAAGTAGAGTCAAGTGTTTGGGCCTAATCAAGGATCTTTGTGTCAATCTGGCATAAATACCTGCTAAGAGTGTAGTCATGGACATAGTTGTTGCTGATATTCCCCTGAAGTATGGCATGATTTTTTCTAGATCATGGGGAGCCAAAGTTCAAGGAAGCCTCCAAATGGACATATTATATGCTACTATCCCTGTCTTCAATCAAACTAGGAGATTATACCAGGAATCTCACATGAAGTATATGGTAAGTAGCCTAGATAGACCAAACAACACCCCTGTTTATTCCATTCATTCATATTAGGACTCTTTCATCTTATGTAATGAAAATGACATTGGTAAATAGGTGAAATAAAATGAGAAAGATCTACACTCTCCAAAACACTCACACTCAACCTCAAATAAAGAATATGACAACCAGAACTCTAGCATCCCTGAACAACAACACAGTGACGAATATGAACTAGAAACACTTTGGAACATAAGCTTTGATGGATCTTGTGGCAAGGCTCGTTCAAGAGCTGGTGTCTAGATACATAAAAAAAAGGAAGGCCATTCATACAAACTAGACTTTCAGTGCACTAATAACATTGTAGAGTATGAGGCTCTCCTCCTTGGTTTGCACTTGCTTGAAAACTTAGGAGATAAGAAGATATATGTCCAAGGAGATTCAAAACTTATCATTAAAAAAATTAAAGGTGAGTACTCAGCAAATAATCCAAGATTAAGAGAATACATAAATGCATCCCTAGATCTCCTAAATTTTTTTGAGAAATATGAGCTCATTCACATTCCTAGAGCCCAAAATAGCCTTGCCAATGAGCTTGCCTTCGCTTACAGCAATTTCCAAATACCACATGTAAGTGAATAATACACTGCCAAAGTTAAACACCATCCTACAGTGCCTAACACCATTAACCATTGGTAAGTGTTTGAGGGTGATAAACAAGTTGATGATTTTCTGCAATTTAGAAATGAATTTACATTGACAAAATCTAGTTTAGAGCACGAGAATGATGTTTTTGCTAAAAAACAAGATCATGAAACAGAGCTATCCTCTTTTGATGATATAAACCTACTTACAAATCCTTATGAGGCTGAAATGTTTGAAGATCTAGATCAAAAGTACTTGGCTCTCCCTTAGGCCATACACATGAGGGCTTTTTTATAGTCCCTCCAAGTAGTTTCAGCAGTTGGAAACAGTTGGCCACGGGCTGGGGTGGTTGAACTACCTGAGTAACCATCAACCCAGCGCGAAATTAGGGATTTTTTATATATTTTTTAATCATTTTAATGGCATACGCGGAAAAGTCTAGCTGTACTCGCGTATACACACGAAAAAGTATGGGCATAGTCGCGTATGAGGGATTTTACACTGTTTTTAAGTGAATTTGTCCAAGTCTGTAGGAATGGGTGCCCAAAAGCCATAAAGAAATCATGAATCATGTCAAGGTGAGAAATGCTATACCGTCCTTGGAGGTCTTACAATGTAAAAATGACACATTACCAAGAGGCCTTGCACCATTAGACGAGTTGTTTGACTTTAATGGTGTGGGTAAAAAACCAAAGATAGAATCTACCGAGATTGATGTTGAGGAGTGCAACATAGGAAGCATAAAGGAAACCAAAATGATTAAACTCTCCAAGACCCTTCCTCCTCACATCAAACAAAAGTATATTGAGCTTTTCAAGGAGTTTAAAGATGTGTTTGCATGGGAATATCAAGATTTGAAATCATATGACACAAGAATTATTCAACATAAAATAACTCTCAAATAAAATCAAAAACCTTTCAAACAAAATTTAAGGAGAATAAACCCTGTTTTACTACCTTTAGTTGAACAAGAGATTAAAAAGATGTATGATTCCGTGATCATAGTTCCACTTAGATAATCAGAGTGGGTTTCCAACCTTGTGTCAGTTAGGAAGAAAACTAGGGATATTAGGCTTTGCATTGACTTCAAAAGTCTGAACTGGTCCCCGCTGAAAGATAATTACCCCTTGCCTAAAATGGATCACATACTTCAAAAGGTAGTTGGCTCTAAGAGAATCTCATTGCTTGATGGTTTTTCCGGTTACAACCAAGTGCTAGTATTCCCAAGTGATCAACACAAAACTGCTTTCACCACACCTTGGGGTACATTCATGTATGTCAAAATGCCATTTGGTTTGATGAATTTGGGGCCTCTTTCCAAAGGGCCATGGACATATCTTTTTCAGAAGATATAGGCTACTTCATATTCATTTACCTTGATGAAATCACTGTTTACTCTAAGACTGATGAAGAACACTTAATCCACTTAAGAAAAGTTTTTAAAAAGCGTAGGAAATATGGCATGTCTCTGAAACCCAAGAAAACATTGTTTGGACTCCAAGAAGGAAAAATCATAGGCCAAATCATCTCCGAATAAGGAATCAAAATAGACCCCAAAAGGATTGAAGGCATATTGCAAATCAGCCATCCTAGAAACATCAAGGAATTGAAATCCTTTATTGGGAAAATCAACTTCTTGAGGAGGTTCATCTTCAACCTTGCTGAAATTTTAAGGAATATTACAAACATGCTAAAAATGGAGATAGGATTTAAGTGGGATTTGGAATCCAAACAATATTTTGAACTGGTTAAGCAATCTCTCACCCAAAAACCAGTTCTAATGAGTCCTTATTTTACCAAAGATTTCTATATTTTCTCATTTGCATTTGAACATACCGTGGCTGCAGTGTTGTTACAAAAGAACATAATGGGGCTAGAAAATACCATAGCCTTCTTCAAAAAAGCCCTTAGAGATGCTCCTCTAAAGTAAAACATCATGGAGAAACAAGCCTTTGCCTTAATTAAGGCATTAAAAGACTTTAGAGTTTATATCTTACATTCTCATATCATTGCTTTTTTTCCAGACACAGTTGCCAAAGAAATTCTAAATCGGGACCCTGATGGTAATAGGGGAAAGCGGATTGCTATTATATTAGAACATGAATTAGAAATTAGACCCACTAAACTAGTTAAAGGACAAGGACTTGCAAAACTTATGAATGAATCAAATTTCAAAGCATTAGATATGAATATGGTTGATGTTTTGGAAGAACAAGAAGAGTGCACAACTCCACATGTTGAAGAGGTATTTCTGAGTTCATCTTGGTATGTTGATATCCTATATGTTCTTTTCTATCTCAATGCTCCTCCTACATTATCAAAGACAAAAGCTAGATTCCTGAAACAAAAAGCTCTAAAATTTTTCATTTTAGATGGAATATTATATTAGAAAAATCCTACTAGTATGTTTCTTAAGTGTTTTCTTGAGGATGATGCAGGTAAGATCATGCATGAACTGCATGAGGGAGAGTGTGGAGGCCATCTTTACTAGAAAACCACAGCCAAAAAGATCCTTAGAGCTTGCTACTATTGGCCCACCCCTTTCCCTGACACTCACAAACTGGTCATGACTTTCCATAAGTGCCAAATTTTTTATGGCAAGAGAAAACTCTTACCTTGCCTTTGCATCCCATTATTGTTGAAGCTCCATTTCAAAAATGGGGTTTATACTTCATTGGCGAGATTCACCCCACCTCATCTTCCCAACATAAGTGGATCCTCACTGCTACTTATTATTTTACCAAGCGGATAGAGGCCATCCCCTCTAATAATTCCACCAACTCAATCATTACCAAATTTCTTGAGAAAACCATCCTGTCTAGATTTGGTTGCCCTAGAAATATCATCACCGATAATGATTTTTCCTTTAATTCCAAAAGAATGGTTGAATTTTGCTATAAATATCACATCACACTAGGAAATTCCACAACTTATTACCCTCAAGGTAATCGAATAGTTGAATCCTCTAAAAAAAGCTTGGTCAATATCATCAAGAAGCTTTTGGAATAGAATAAAAAAGCATGGAATGGCAAGCTAGTGCATGAACTATGGGTTGATAGACTAACCACCAAGAAATCAATCAGTATGTCTCCCTATAAACTAGTCTATGGCATGGATGCCATTTTCCCAAAATCCTTGGGAGTTTTGGTGATAAAGCTTCTTCAAGAAGTGCAATCAGAAGAAAATGACATGCAAAGGAGGCTAAACCAAACCATTCATTTTTAGCAGAAAAGGGAAGAAGTTTATAACAATACTGAAGCAGTGAAAGAAAAAATAAAGAAAATCAATGATAGAAGAACTAAAGCCAACAATTTCCACATTGGAGACGCAGTGCTGAAATGGGATTCTAGGAGAAAGGACAAAGGTAAGCATGGTAAATTTGAGAATTTGTGGAATGGTACTTATCTCATTCGGTTAGTTAGGGGTCATAATGCTTTATTTTTAGAAGGATTGAATGGATAAGAATTATTTGGAGGTCATATTTCTGTCAAGAGTCCTAGTTTCAGACTTTCATTCATTGTACATAACACTGCATGAGAAAAATCAGAAAAACAAAAATACAAAAACAAAGAAAGAAAGAAAAAGAGGGCATATTTGAAAAGAGGTACAACCCCATACCCAAAAAATATTATTACTGAAAGTGTGCAAGCCTAAATGCCACTAATTTTTCAGAAAGAAGATCTATTTCAATCATCTAGCCTAATCATGGCTGAACATGCTTCAAATTTGTGTTGATAAGTTAGTGAAAGAGAGCTTGTCAAATCATTAAAACTTGACTTGTCAAAAAGGATATATTAGGAATGAAAGATACTGGTTCCACATGCTCAAAATTGAACCAAAGGAGAAGGATAGGGACGCATACCAAATGATGAATCACAACCTTTATTTTTCCAGTGTTGTTTGTACAAAAATAATGTTTGTGTGCAGCTTTTTCTAATGCCAAAACTCATGGTTAGTCATATTTCCTAATCCTGATTTAAACCATGCTTTGAATTTCATGTATGTAGCTTAGAGAATGAAGTCTATCATACAAATTAATCTTGATAGTCAGTTAGAATAGGTAGAGAATAACAAGAGTTCATTATCATAATCTGAACTCTTGGAAGTAATAAGAGTAGAAGTAGATAGTTTGTTTTGTTTTCAAAAGAAGAAAATGTTAAGGGATTTCCAGTCCAAGTGTACCCAAGGAAGAAAAAATGCTAGGAAAAATAAGATGGGTAGGTAGAGATGAATTTGGAGTAATCATGTTGTTCAGATTATTAATATCACAACTTCAAGCAAGCATTAGAAAAATAAAAGAAGAAAAATTTGCCCAATGGATGAGGCACTGGTCTTCATAAAAACAAGAGATCTGAAAGTTCTGGACACCTCCTGAAAAGGAGCCGCCCTCCCCAAGTGGAGGCACTATTAGTCATCAATAATTTTTTTCTTTCTATAGATGAATAAATGTTTATACTAGATTTCTAGAAACAAAATTCATGAATATTGTGAGTTCTAGAAATCTCACTGCCTTCATTATCCTTAGGATAATTTTTCCACTGTTCTACTACTCTATCAAGGCATGGCCAACCTATCACTCTTAGAAAAACAAATCATGGACCTATGCCACTCATTCTTACTATGTTTTCCACCTCTGACCTTACCACTCCATTTATGTTTTCCTAACCCTTCTGCTTACACCTTGGATTTCCAAGTAGCCTAACCTTTCCTCTATTCACCAAATGCCTCAGGCATTGGTGGTTTTAAGCTACCTTTCTAAGATCTTTAGATAAATCAAATTTATCAGTTTCTAGGATTGCAATGCAAAAAGGTTTTTCAATGCTCTATTTTACACCTACAAACCCTAAGTTAAGTGTTCAGCTAGAGGCCAAGTCCAAAAGGCCTCCTAATAGGTCATGTAGGCTCTCCTAGGTTATTCATTGTTTTGATTTTCTAAACTCACTGTTTTACATGTGCCCAAATATGAAATCAAATGAAAAGGAGGGTGAGCTTATGATTGTCCAAAAGCTATCAAAAAACCTTCAAGATAAACCTCCTTTTATCAAAGCATAAATTTTGCAAAAGGACAGCTGCCCATCTTAAAGCATTTCTACAGGAATGATTTATGATGGTTATTAGTAGAAGAGAGGCAAGGTGAGATGCCAAAATCCTCAAGGAAATTCATAACAAAAGAGATAAAACATGCCTATGAGAAAAGAGAATCAGGATTTTACAAATGATTGGGAAAACAGGGGTTGCCCAGCAAGGAGCCCATGCAAAGGATCACAAGGACAGAGGTACATAAGTGCCACTGAGCATAAATTGAATATTTATTGAAACAAGAAATAAAGGTGAGATACATCCTTGATGACAGTAGGAAGAGGTTGAAAAATGATATCAGAGGATGACTTACATGGGTTGTCAAGGCAACACTGTTTCATTGCACCTCAGGGAGAAAATTGTAAAGAATATCAGTGTTAGGTAACCTAAGTTTCAAGTGCAGTCAAATGTTTTCAAAATGGTCAAGAGAAGAAAAACAGGAGGCTAAGTGTCAAAATAGAACACCAAGAAAATCATGATTTTGCTGTTGAAGTGACTAAAGTTTTCAAAATTCCAAAAATGGCCAAGAAAACAAAATTAATTTGTGTCAGGGCACCTGCATGAGCGACATAGAAGTGGCCCAAAGAAGACATGGTAGGAATGATTTACAGTCTTGGAAATGACTCATAATATTTGTCAAAATAGAGATATCACTGTCAAAATTAGTGAAAGGGGAATAAAATCATATTTCCAAGATCAGCCACAACGAGATCACCTTTTTTATGTGTCTAAAGTCACCACCTGTAAAAAAGGGAAAATAAATATTAGTAAAAGGATGAAAAGGTCAAAAGAAAACATTAGAAAAGTGGCTTTTTAGTTTTAATTTTTTGATGCCAAGGATATAAAGGCACCACATTCATCATTCAACCTGTTATTGCCTAAATCTACCTCAGGCTGAAGGAAGGCAGAGTTCAGGGTAACACCAAACCACACTCAGTCTGGTAGCTAGCCCTACCAGATCAGGAGAGGGCTCTCTCTGGGTAAATCTCAGGGAAAATGTATCAATAGGCCTTGAGATGACTGAAATGAGTGCTAATTTTAGGCTAGGTATATTAATCAAGGAGTTTGGAATGATTTTTAAGGGTTTTTGTTGGAAAAAGGGAAAGGCAGTTTTGGGCTTGGGGATGAGGCCAATTTCTTGCAGAGTTCGAGTTGGGGCAGGGAAGGCAATGGATTTGATGTCTTAGATTGAATGAATGGATAGAAAATACTTCTAAGGAGCTAAAGAGGGAAAAATGCTCCAAGGATCCTCTTCAAACAGATGAAAACACATAAAACTAAACAAAATTTTAAGGCGGAGCACCAACAAACTAATGAATTCTACCTTAGTTACTCATTTGTTTATTTCAGAAGAAAAGAGAAGGGAAATGGAATACATAAACATTAATGAAACTTACAGATACATGGAGAAAAACATCATCAAAACTCAGAGCCACAAGGATCCCAACAAGTGCAGCAAAACTCTGGTCTTTCCTTTGCCAAAAATCTGAAATGAATATACAATGAGGTGCCAAACTATTCCCAAGAGTCCACCATGAAGATGTCTCAGAAAATAAAATATATAGACAAGTCTAACCCCTTACCATGCCTCTAGGGGTCGAGCTCATCCTTCTAGGACCTATTTCAACCAATTCTAAACAAGGAACTGAAATCTAGGCAATCAAACAACTTGCCTCTATATGGAAGGAAACTGATTCATTCATTTAATTTTCACTTTTTAGTGAATGAATCCTCTAGAACAAGTAAATATGAGCCAAAATTACATCATAGTCATCAAATTACATCAATAGAGATCAATAATTACATCAAAAAGTGAAACTAGTCAAAACTGGGCGAATTTCTGAGCTGAAGAGTCAAAATGAGGCCAAATTTCTCTATGCGTCGCGCCCAAAAACTCAATGCGTCGCGCCACATTAAGCCTGTTTTTGAGGCACTTCCCAAAGTCAAAATTGAGCTCAGGATAGCTCGTTGGAAAGCCCTGTCTGTCTACTATCCAAACCAAGTGGAATTTCTAGATTTGGATGTCATTTTCCCCTCCACAAATTCAACCGCCCAAGACTGGTTCCTGCTGGTGCAAAAGGTGGTAGAAAGGCCATTTTTGGTGTGTTTTTGACCCTTAAGACCATCCAGAACTTGATGAAATATCTCAGAAATTCCTGAGCATGCAAATTTATCATAGAAAACCCAAAATATCAATTTTTCCTCCAGAATATCTCTCAAACGTAAGCGCACGCCAAGTGGCGCGACGCGTCGGGCGGAAAAATCTGTTTTGCGACCCAAAATTTCAAAAATGACAAAATTTTCCCCAAACTTGCTCAAATTTGGAGTAAAGGTCACCCATCAAGTGTCATGCTCAGCCAAAGAAGCTTCGGCCAAGACTTGAAGTGGATCAGGCCCTTTGCGCCTTCTTAGTGCCCTCTCGGTGCATGCAGTTTCAGTGGTTGAATCACTGTCTCAGTCATATGATGAATTTGTGTCCGTCATGGTGTTGCAATGTGTATGAAAAGTGTATGTTTGGTTGGTTGAAAATGAGAAATGAAGACTTGATGTCTTTGTCTCCAACTGCCAAATATGCCCAAAGGGAAGGGACTGTGGGAGAAATATGGACAGTGGGAACAAGGGAGTCTTGTCAAGTGGTAGTTTTCCCTTTGAGAATTTGACAAACTTTGGGAGAGGAGAGAGCCATTGAATGTTTTGGAAACTGAGGTTTCGGGAATTTTTACACATGAAATCGGAAAAGGAGAATGAGAGGAAATGAAATGACTTGGGAGAGGGAGATGGAGCTTAGGAGTAAGTGACTTTTAGAGATGTAGGGAGATGGGAATGAAATGGGTATGAGTGACTTTAGGGATGTAGGAAATAGGGGATGAGCTGATATGATAAGATAATAGTGATGGGGTGGAAAAAAAAGGTGGAGAATGGAAGTGTTTGGCACAAAACAAGTTTTAAAACCCTAGGAGCAATCTTAAAACAAGAGAATAGGATTTTGAGTTTTTTGCATTTAAATTTTAATACCAACACCAAAAACTTGTTAAGATAAACGAGGAAGTGGCTTTGAATTACTTGAATAAGGAGATACTGAGAAAAATTTGATGGGTGAAAGGAATGGCAAAAATCTTGTGTTTTGGCCCAATGCGCCGCGCACAAACCCAATGCGTCGTGCATTTTTCAGGAGGATTTTGGAGGCCTTTCCGGTTTCTAAATTAGGTGTTTGATAGCTCGTTGGAAATTTTATTGACTCTAATTTCCAAACCAAGTGGAATTGTTCAATTTGGAGTTCATTTGCCCTGTCAAAAACAAATCTCCCAAGACTGGTCAAAATGTGCAAAATGAGGCTGCCTCAAGGCAGAGTGTTGTTGCAGTCAACTTTTGAAAGTCTTCCTCAACTCTAAATTGATCTCATGATAACTCATTGGAAAGATATTTTTGTCTAGCTATCATTTGACTCATAACGCAAGTAATTTGGGCAACCAAGCTAGGAGAAATCTTGATTTTCCCAAGGTCACTTTAGAGGTGTAGCAATTCTCCTGAGGCGAATGTATTTTTGACATTTCTGTAAAACCATGATACCTGTGTAAAAAGTGAGAGAGGTTTTTATTCCTTGGCCTATTGTGGACAAAAAATTCTCTCATTTTTCCCAAATTCATCTTTTATTGCTCAGAAACATCATTTGAGTGAAACCTATCCCGATGTGTGGAACAAGGGATTTGTCGAAATGAGGCAAAATGAAGGGGATAAGGGGCTTCTAAATTCTTGAGGGGAAGTAGGGAGGGATGTTAGGAAGCAAGAGAAAGTGGAATCGTAGAGATTTAGTGAGGGAAGGGGTCCAAAAGGGCAAAACATAGGCCTAGCCTAGAAAATTTCCAGGTTGTAGCAAGAAACTAGGGTTTGTGCAAAAATGAGGAATTTGGGGGATCTCAATGATGGGAAATGTTTAATAAGGTACATTAAGGATAGGGGAAGGTGTATCAACATCAGGATACAAGTTTGGCTGATGATTTGACCATCCAAGAGAAATTACCTCCAAAACCCTAGGAGAGGGAAATGAACCATACCTAGGCACAAATGAAGCATGAACAAGGTGTAAAATGACCCAGTGGAACTTGATATGATGATGAAAAACCTCTGGGTCATTTTACACCTTAACATCACCTTGTAAGAGCATGTTTGATCACTGGAGGAAGGCTGCAAAGACTGACACTAAAATTGGCTCCAATGGGGGTGGTAGCTCCTTAGAGGTGCCAAGAACTACAGATCTTTGGAAAGCAAACATTGCCTTCATCCATTGGGAAATGGAGTAAAAAACTCAAGCTGAAATGCATGACTGAAAACTAATGACTTGACGACACAAATTGACTCTCACTCAACTAAGAACTGACTCGATACTTAAACACAATCAACAAAATGGAAATATGCTCAATATGAAGCTTATTCAATGCAACCCACTCTAACAATTTCATTCATCACCTGATCAAGTGAAATGAAACAACCAATGCAACCATGTAAGTATTGCAGCTGCTGTTTGGATTCTCCGCAAGTGCTCGTTTATGAACAACAAGAGAGAACTACTGAAAGGAAACTCCCATGGAAACTTGTGAACAGATCCGTTGAATACTATGGATTCTCTATCCGCCTCCAAAAACACTGCATAAGGATCTTGAAATTCATGCTGCATAAGGATCTCAAAATGCACACTAGGACTTAGCTCATCCAATGGATTACTTCTCTTCTCCTCATACCATGAATGCAAAATTTGATCTGAGCTTTGTGATGAGCTTTGTGACGAGACTCCTGCTAAAAATGACAAAGAGACTGGCTGCCGGATCAAGTCTATATCAGCACACGTTTCAACCTTACATAAAGTCAATGGAGAAAGACTTTGACTGCAAACATCATCCAACACATCAGCAATAGGATCATCAAAAGCTTGAGAAGACTGCTGTGATGTATCCATTGAAACTGTGTGACATCCTACTGGCTGTTCATCTTTTTCTTGAGAGATATTACGAATATTCTACCTTATAAACTGAAATGCTTCAAAACAAAAGGGTACAAAATCCTCTTGCATCATTAAATCATGTATTTCAGCTTCCACAACTTCATCTGTAATCTGACCTTCAATTTCATTTGGTGGCTACAAATCTGGTGCTAGGGAAGGTTTTGTATCCAAAATGATTTCATCAGTCGTTTCAAGGGAAAATTTCTCATTAACAACTTGCTCAAGAATTTCGCTACCTGTCTCATCCTCCACATTAAAACTGAGAGATTGTTGATTTTCTACACGCTGCTCATTTGAAGATTTACCATGCAATTTACCCAAAAAAACTGGAATGATTCAAAACAAAATGGTACGGAGTCACCTTGTAGCATTTGATCATGTGTGCCAGCTTCCATGTCCTCATCTGCAACTTGACAATCAATGGCATTCGGAGGCTGAAAATCTGAATATGAGAAGTCTTGAACAAGGTTTTCATTGCGCTCAAGATGGTCCAAATCAAGGCTTGTTGGCAGTTGATTTCTGATTGCATGAAAATTTTCTCTGATGAACTGAAATGAATCAAAACAAAAAGGAAAAGATCCTTCACTTACTTCAAAATTTGTTGCACTTTCCTCGTCATCGTCATAGCTGATATGTATCGGTTGATCACTGTACTCGAGCTGCTGAAAGTGAACTTCCTCCTCGCACAAACTAGCTGTTGATTTGTCTGCAAGATTGGCTTCTGTTTGGAGAACATAATCATCATCATACTGATCAAACTGAGGCAAATCATCAGTATAAAACACATCATCAGGAATACATGTCATATCAACAGCTCTCTCTTCTTCAAGATGATCTATAAAACAATCACTATGACAACTAGGATAAGAAACAAATTTTTTTGGATCAGCAACTTGTTCTTCTTCAATCAGCGAGCCATGGGCTTCAACATTATATTCCTTCCTTGTGGTTTTCTTTTGCATTATCTCTTCCACTGCACTTACCAACATATCAAGATTTACCTCTAGAGATATCGATTTCTCCGGATCCATGTTTTTCATCTCTTCTTCCTTCAACCTTGCCCTTCGGATCAGCAAATGAGCCTCTACATTTACTGCAGTTTTATGTATATCTACAAGTGTTGCAAGATTCCTTTCTCTCAACTGAAAATCCATTTCTGGATCAAAGGCACCCGGGTAATGTAAGAGAGAATATCTAGAAGAAGGTCTTATATCAGCTGTCATTGAATAATAAACTTGGTTAAATCTGGCAGAAAACTATTGTACTATCTCCCCTGGTAATATTTTCAGCTGGGCATACTCATCTAAAATAAGGAAAGGATTCTGTCCGATCACCCACCTGTCAAGGAAAACTTCGACGAACTGCTCGAAATCTGAGATGCTCACATCAAGCAAGGTTTTGAACCAACTCTTCACTTGGCCTTGAAAAGAAAGAGAAAAAAGCCTAACACTGACATCCTCATCATCAACTTCAAAAAGATCTAAAAAAGTCTCAACATTCTATACATTTTGCTCAGCGTTGACATTGTTACGTTCACCGTCAAATCTTGGTAGATATAGGTAATAATTTGCATGGAAAGCATGGAGAACAGAAGGTAAAACAAGAGGTTTATACCGATATGGGACTATAAAAGGTGTAGGAGTATATACAAGAGCTACGGGATTAGTTTTGTTCTCTTTAGGCTCATCACTCTGAAGAGAGTAATCATAAGATGTGGGAAAAGCAAGGAGGCCAGGATCAAAGGGAAACCCAGTATTTACACTTTTTAAATAGGTCAAGTGAAGATTTTGATCACCTTTATCATATAACAAATTCTGAAAAACTTTCAGGAAAGTTTCAAGAACGGCGAAGAAGTAATTTGCAAGAAAGCAGAATAGATCCTGAATACCATTCCACTTCGGATACCTGAACTTTGTGTAAGATCCTTCCATTTTCGCAGAGAAAGAGTTAGTCCTCCAGTGGAGTCTTTACATTGAGCTGGAGTCACCAGGTGAATGATTTCAGCCTTCTTATGTCTGATCATTGTCCACCATCAACAATCAAATCTGAACTTGATACATGTACTGGGGCAATTTACAAGTCAAGTGTCACGTTCACAAGCTAGACCGGAGATTGAATGAAGCAGAGCTTATCTACTTCCGCTAATGCAAAGCAAGAGCATTTCGAAGCCTACCTGGCTAACTTCAGGCTCCGTCTGTAGCTTATGAAACAAATAACACTAACAAGCAAACCATTTTCTTTCCCAGTATGGTTGCCACTATGTTATTGCCTAAATATACCTCAGGCTGAAGGAAGGCAGAGTTTAGGGTAACACCAAACCACGCTCAGTCTGGTAGCTAGCCCTACCAGAACAGGAGAGGGCTCTCTCCGGGTCAATCTCAGGGAAAATGTATCAATAGGCCTTGAGATGACTGAAATGAGTTCTAATTTTAGGCTAGGTATATTAATCAAGGAGTTTGGAATGATTTTTAAGGGTTTTTTTTGGAAAAAGGGAAAGGCAGTTTTGGGCTTGGGGATGAGGCAAATTTCTTGCAGAGTTTGAGTTGGGACAGGGAAGGTAATGGCTTTGATGTCTTAGATTGAATGAATGGATAGAAAATACTACTGAGGAGCTGAAGATGGCAAGAAGCTGCAAGGATCCTCTTCAAACATATGAAAACACATAAAACTAAACACAAGTTTAAGGCAGAGCACCAGCAAACTAATGAATTCTACCTTAGTTACTCATTTGTTTATTTCAAAAGCAAAGAGAAGGGAAATTGCATACATAAAAATTATTGAAACTTACAGATACATGGAGAAAAACATCATCAAAACTCAGAGCCACAAGGATCCCAACAAGTGCAGCAAAACTCTGGTCTTTCCTTTGCCAAAAATCTGAAATGAATATACAATGAGATGCCAAACTATTCCCAAGAGTCCAACCATGAATATGTCTTAGAAAATAAAATATATAGACAAGTCTAACCCCTTCCCATGCCTCTAGGGGTCGAGCTCATCCTTTTAGGACCTGTTTCAACCAATTCTAAACAAGGAACTGAAATCTAGGCAATCAAACAACTTGCCTCTATATGGAAGGAAACTAATTCATTCATTTAATTTTCACTTTTTAGTGAATGAATCCTCTATAAAAAGTAAATATGAGCCAAAATTACATCATAGTCATCAAATTATATCAATATAGATCAATAATTACATCAAAAAGTGAAACTAGTCAAAACTGGGCGAATTTCTGAGCTGAAGAGTCAAAATGAGGCCAAATTTCTCTATGCGCCGCGCCCAAAAACTCAATGCGTCGCGCCACATTGAGCCTGTTTTTGAGGCAATTCCTGAAGTCCAAATTGAGTTCATGATAGCTCTTTGGAAAGCCTTGTCTGTCTACTATCGAACCCAAGTGGAATTTCTGGATTTGGATGTCATTTTCCCCTCCAAAACTTCAATCTCCCAAGACTGGTTCCTGTTGGTGCAAAAGGTGGCAGAAAGGCCATTTTGGGTGTGTTTTTGACCCTTAAGACCATCCAGAACTTGATGAAATCTCTTAGCCATTCCTGAGCATGCATAATTTATCATAGAAAACCCAAAAATATCAATTTTTCCTCCAGAATATCTCTCAAACGTAAGCGCGCGCCAAGTGGCGCGACGCGTCGGGCGGAAAAATCTGTTTTGCGACCCAAAATTTCACAAAAAGAAAAAAATTTCCCCAAACTTGCTCAAATTTGGAGTGAAGGTCCCCCATCAAGTTTCATGCTTAGCCAAAGAAGCTTCGGCCAAGACTTGAAGTGGATCAGGCCTTTTGCGCCTCCTTAGTGCCCCCCCGGTGCATGTAGTTTCAGTGGCTGAATCATTGTCTCGGTCATATGATGAATTTGTGTCCGTCATGGTGTTGAAATGTGTATGACAAGTGTATGTTTGGTTGGTTGAAAATGAGAAATGAAGACTTGATGTCTTTGTCTCCAAGTTCCAAATATGCCCAAAGGGAAGGGACTGTGGGAGAAATATGGACAGTGGGAACAAGGGAGTCTTGTCAAGTGGTAGTTTTCCCTTTGAGAATTTGAAAAAATTTGGGAGAGGAGAGAGCCACTGAATGTTTGGGAAACTGAGGTTTTAGGAATTTTTACACATGAAATGGGAAAAGGAGAATGCGAGGAAATGAAATGACTTGGGAGAGGGAGATGGAGCTTAGGAGTAAGTGAATTTTAGAGATGTAGGGAGATGGGAATGAAATGGGTATGAGTGACTTTAGGGATGTAGGGAATAGGGGATGAGCTGATATGATAAGATAATAGTGAGGGGGTGGAAAAAACAAGGTGGAGAATGGAAGTGTTTGGCACAAAACAAGTTTTAAAACCCTAGGAGCAATCTTAAAACAAGAGAATAGGATTTTGAGTTTTTTGCATTTAAATTTTCATACCAATACCAAAAAATTGTTAAGAGCAACGAGGAAGTGGCTTTGACTTACTTGAAGAAGGAGAGACTGAGAAAAATTTGATGGGTGAAAGGAATGGAAAAAATCTTGTGTTTTGGCCCAATGCGCCGCGCACAAACCCAATGCGTCGCACATTTTTCAGGAGGATTTTGGAGGCCTTTCTGGTGTCTAAATTAGGCGTGTGATAGCTCGTTGGAAAGGTTATTGAGTCTAATTTCCAACCCAAGTGGAATTGTTCAATTTAGAGTTCCGTTTCCCTGTCAAAAACAAATCTCCCAAGACTGGTCAAAATGTGCAAAATGAGTTTGCCTCAAGGCAGAGTGCTGTTGCAGTCAACTTTTGAAAGTATTCCTCAACTCCACATTGAGCTCATGATAGCTAATTGGAAATATATTTTTGGCTAGCTATCATTTGACTCATGAATCAAGTAATTTGGGCAACCAAGCTAGGAGAAATCGTGAATTTCCCAAGGTCACTTCAGAGGTGCATCAATTCTCCTGAGGCGAATGTATTTTTGAAATTTCTATAAAACCATGATACCTGTGTAAAAATTGAAATATGGTTTGCTTCCTTGGCCTATTTTTGAAAAAAACCTCTCTTAGTTTTCCCAAATTCATCTTTTATTTCTCAGAAACATCATTTGAGTGAAACCTATCCCGATGTGTGGAACAAGGGATTTGTCGAAATGAGGCGAAATGAAGGGGATAAGGGGCTTATAAATTATTGAGGGGAAGTAGGGAGGGATGTTAGGAAGCATGGAAAAGTGGAATATCATATATTGAGTGAGGGGAAGGGGTCCAAAAGGGAAAAACACAGGCCTAGCCTAGAAAATTGCCAAGTTGTAGCAAGAAACTAGGGTTTGTGCAAAAATGAGGAATTTGGGGGATCTTAGTGATGGGAAATGTTTAATAAGGTACATTAAGGATAGGGGAAGGTGTATCAACATCAGGATACAAGTTTGGCTGATGATTTGACCATCCAAGATAAATTACCTCAAAAACCCTAGGATAGGGAAATGAACCATACCTAGGCACAACTGAAGCATGAACAAGGTGTAAAACGACCCAGTGGAACTTGAAATGATGATGAAAACCCTCTGAATGATGGTACACTCAGCTGAATGGTGACATGGACCGACATTTGGACAACTTTGACAGGAGTAAAAGCAAACCCTAGACCTAATGCCTAGTGACCAAATTTTGCTTGAAGATTCACTGAAATGACAAAATTTGACCTTGACACCTTAACATCACCTTGTAAGAGCATGTTTGAGCACTGGAGGAAGGCTGCAAATACTGACACTAACACAACCCATTTATCATATGCCAAAGAGGAGAGAAAGCTTTCAAGTAAAAAATCAGGGTTTCTGGAAAGTTTCGGGCAGGAGACGCCCTGTGCTATGCTTCTGTAAAGTTGCGCTATGTGCCTGTGGGTTACCTCTGTGTAAAATAAAATTGGGTGCTGCGCTCCTATAGCCATGGAAAATTTGAGGGGCTAATATTCTCGGGTGGGATACTTTTCCATGGTTTTTCCAAAAAAAAGTTTCGCCAATTTCCATTTTTTCTAAAAATAATTTGCCCAAATTTTACAATATAAAATTATTTTACCTTAAAAATCGCCAGCATTATATAAAGGCTATATATAAAATCATTATAAATTTCAATAATTTTACAAATATATCAATAAATATTTTATAGTTTTCATATTAGGGATTAGTGACATTCGCTAATGTTTTAAATTTCGAGATAATTTTGCATCCTTAAAATTTTCCTTGCAGTAGCGCTACGTGCTTACCGCATGTAGGATCGCCCAACCGACTCACTCGATATCGTTTAGTGCTACCCTCTCTTCATTTAGGAGAAGCCTGATTCCCAACCACCATTCAGGCCTCACCCAACCATGTGCAAACTCTGCCTGCACTATGCGCTGGGCTGTTCAGGCATTGCCCAAATGAATGCAGGGCTGCCCACGCTACACGCTGGCCTGTTCAAGTGTTGCACAAAGACTCTCTGCCTATGTTATGCTCCCGTGCTGCGTTCAGGGTAGACCCGACAACTTGTGCAAGGTCAACCTGACTAGCTCTACTGTTGCGCTCCTGTGTTGCGCGTTCAGGCAGGAAGCTCTTCAAAGTTGTGCAAGCATCCTATTTTCTCAAAAACACCTATTTTTTTGTACTTGGCACCTCCGGATATTTTATAAGAGGTATTTATATCTAATTCCCCCTTTCATGTTATTTTAAAAGGGTAAATTTAGAAATAAAGTTAGAAACCCCAGAAGAAGAGATAAGTTTGGTCTCCATGCTAAGAAGTGGCTCCTCTACCAAATAAAACTCTCCATTTTCACAACTAGCCTCCACACTGCCAAGCCTTGACACTATTGTCTTCTCACCATCCCACTCACCCTCCTCATATAATTTTACAATAAACTTCAAGGTTTTGTTTTCAAAACAAGAGTAGAGGTAAAATGTCTAGAGAAGATAGTGATGACAATGGTGAGGGAGGCTAAAGGCCTAGGGGACCACAAAGAAAGGGTGGAAGAGCAAACAGGTTTGAGCCTTTGAGCACCATGGAGTTTATAGCCTCCCCTACCACAGTTGCATATTTCCAAGAGGTAGGATGTTATGAGTACTATGAAAAAGTACAAAGAGTCAAAAGTCACCCTGAGTTGACCAGACTTTTAATCCTAAACTTCCATAACCACCAAGTATACCTAGTAGGAGTAAATTTTGATTTGTCCACCAATACAATTTCTATGGCCACTGGGATACCTTCCATGGGAGAAAAATGGTTCAAACAGGTGAATCTAGACTTAATCCATTACCATCGTTTCTTGAAACCAAGATACCAAGCTGATTGCAAGACTATTTTTCCCTTTTCCCATCCATTGGAAAGATATGCCCCTTTAATGAAAGTCATCATGAAATACTTCTCTTGTGAGGGTAGGTTTTCTAGGCTCTATTCCTAACATATAAGACTGCTCATGCATTTCACTAGGAAAAAGCTACTACATTTGTCTTATTACCTTTATAGAAGTATTGATAAGATGTCATACATTGTGCAAAAGAGGCCTCCTTCACAACAAATGTAGAGTCTTTTCCACCATCCTCTTATGAAGATGATTTTGTTGCATAAATTAGAGCAACAGGGTATCCCTTGGGAAGTATTCATTGCCCATGATGTTTTCACAAATCCACAGCCTATTCCTCTACAAATTTTACCCTCATCATCCCATCCACCTTCCTCAATTCCTCCATCAACCCCCACTGACCATGATTCATCATCCACACATGAATCCTCTCCCTAAGAGAACTTCCCTCCTTCACCTTCTCCTAAAGCTTTAGAACAAGAAGAAAGTGATGCAGAACAAGAGGAAAACAATGACAAAGAGGAAAATGACAGCCAAGAAGAAAGTGACAGTCAAGAGAAAGAAACAAGTGATGACGGAGAGAAAAATGAAAATGAAGAAAGTGGTAATAATGAAGAAGAAACAAAGGACAGTGAGGAAGAAAATGACAGTGACCAAGAGGACAGTTTGGAACATGAATATAATTAAGAGGTAGATTTTGAAGGCAAAGGCAGTGAGCCCAATAGTAAAGAAGAAACAAATGACAACGCAGGAGATATAGAAGGGGATGACAGTGATCAAAATGAAAGCAATGAGGACATTACAGGGGACAAAAAAGAGTTTGAGGAAACTGAAGAAACTGATTAAGGTACCTATAATAGTGACCCCACAAGCAATAACAATGATGCAAGTAGTGATGAGGCAGATTCTGAAAACAAAGGAAATGAGCTATATGAGGAGGAAGAAACAAATGAGAGTCAAGAGACAGAGACAGATTTTGATGAGAAAAATAGTGAAGATGAAGAAGAAAATAGTGAGCCAAATAGTGAGGAAGAAGTATATGAAAAAGAGGCAGATGCAAGCAATGAAGAAGAGACAAATGAAGAAGGGACAGAGGATGAAAAGACAGAATTAGAAGAAGAGACAAAGGTAGAAGATGAAGAAAATGGCAGTGGGAAAGAAAATTACTCTAATGAAGAGGATAGTTTAGAAAAAAATGACACTAAAGAAGATATGGAAGTGGATGGAAATGATGAAAATGCTCAAAACACTAATGACGACACTGAAAAGGACACCCCTAATAGTGACAACACAAAACATGATGATGGTAATGATAATGTTGCAAACACAGAGGAGGATAATGACAACACCATGATGACTGATAACCCTAAAAATAATGACAATAGTGACGCCATGAATCCAAAAAGTAGTCAAGAGATTGATGGTAGTAGTGAAGGTCATGACAGGGATATTAGCATGAAGGAAAATGAGAATGCCTCTCAAGAGGGCAGTCAAGAACAAAATGAAGAAGACATAAATGCAAAGAACATTGATGAAAGGAAAGAAAATCTTGAAGTAAGTCATGAAAGGAGCATTGTATTAGACAAATTTGAGTTTCTTCCTCTCACAAATCAAAGAGGATCGAGGCAAGTGTTTTTTGCCTCCAAAAGGCAAGGGACCTTGCCATCTACATCATCTCAGCCACTAGACAAAGGGAAACAAAGTTTAAAGGAAGAAGAAGAAGATAATGAGGTAGAGAGGGATTTTGAGATCATTCTGGTATATAGTGATGAGGAGAATGAAGCAAGAATCACAAACATGCTCCTCCAGGACAGAAATGCACAAATAAAAGACCTCAAAGCATATTTAGATAGGGCCAAGAGTATAAATGATGCCCTTGACTCCAAAAATAGGAAGCTAGGAGCAAAAATGGAAATCTATGAAGCTAGAGCCCTCAAGGCCCAGAAAGAAGCCCAAAAGGCACAAATGAAAATAGAAGAGTTAATAGGCAGTTATGAGGAGCATAGTGATGAGGAAGGACAATCTAGGAGAAGACCTAGAACCATGGGATTGAAGAAAGAATTGGCTAAACAAAGGGAGGAAGAATAAGCCCTAGCAGAAAAACTCTCTTTAGATGAAATTTTGGCTAAGGAGAAAGCCCATGACCGGGAGCCTTGGTTAGAGAGAGCTAACATACACTTGGAGGCCAAGTTGAAGAAAGCAAATCAAGCTCTTGACCTCCAAAGAAGAATGACTAAACATTATGCCCAAAGGAACCAAATTGCAAGGGCTAAATTGAAAAAGGCTCAAGACAAGTTGCAGGCACTAAATGAAGAAAAGGGTCAAGCTAGGCTTGGAGTATTGGCACAAGCCTCTCTACAGGTCTCCCAAAACCCATGAGGCACTCATCTAACAAATTTGGGAGAATTTTGACAAGTTTTTTTTTTCTGCTCCAAGCGAGTAGCACACATGGTGCTATGCTCTTTTTTAGAGAATATTCATGAGGAAAGGCTTACATTTTTTGGATCCTCATGACACATATAGCATTCTCACAAAGTTTCAGATCAATTGGAGTTGTTTTGGTCCTCCAAAAGGGTCAAAAACACCCAAATTTTCACCATTATGCCTGCTTTTCAGGACATGTGCTGCACCTTTAAAAACCTTGGAATTTTTGGGTTTTGAATAGGTTAGAGAGGTCCAATAAGAGAAACAAGGGTAGATATGTAAATTATACTTTGAGGTATTTCCAACGAGCCATCACATAGCGTTTTCGACATCAGGAAGGCTTTCAAAAGACTACTGCAAGATGACCCATTTTTCCTACTCCTATGTTACGCCCTTGGCATGGAAATTCCTCCTAAAACACAATCTTGCACCCTTAGTAGAGGGAAAGCCAAAAATGTATGGTTTGCAAGTTTTAGGAGGTTCGTCAGACCTCAAATATCATTTTCTTTGCTAAAAATGGCCGAAACGATATTTTGTTTTAGATATTTTGTGCCTTGGGCCTTGCAAGGTCTCAAGGACAATAGTGACATTTATGATTAGCCAATAGGCTTCTAGATACTCTATTAGGTTTTTTTTCCTCCTTGCTGATTAAATAGAGCATTGAGGACTCATTGTAAATGTTGGCTTTTGATGAGTTTTGAGAGCAATACATGGTTTTTTGAGGTTGAAGAGAAATTTGGTGTTATGGAGGTTGTGAATGGTATGCTTTGATTGATGATGATGAAAACTTGCTTGCAGGATCCCTAAGCTTGGTGAATGGTGATGTGTCTCTAATTTTTCAGGTTTTCTTGTTTATCATTATGTCCATATTTCTATGTTACATTAGAACAGAAAAGTATAGGCTAAGAAATGTTGTTTGAGGCACCTTAGTCCTCTTGTTTGCTACTATATTTATGTTTTCCTTTGCTGGGTGCGTTTAAGGAATTCTTAGTTGCTCCTTAGGCCTCTTTATGCCTTTTTATTTCATCAATGGATTAAAATTCTAGTTCCCAAATATTTTTCATGGAAAGCCTTGCTTATTTGATGCTATCTAAACTCTATTTTTGAAATCTCTCTTTGAAGTATTACTTGTTAGGTTAAGTCAAGGAGCTATTGTTTCAATCTTGCCCTTTGTTCGTGCCTAATAGTTTGCTTCAAATTTATTTATAACTTTATTGATGATTTATAGGAGTTCCCTCTTCATTGATTAATGTTATTTGTCATCTTATATGTTTTCAAACTTTCTAGGTGGAATCACTGAAGTCAGATAGGATTTCTTGCTTTCTGGGTTTCACTAAATTGTTCATCCTGGATGTCTATTTGTTTAAGTATTTTCATTGAGTAAATGGTTTGCCCTATCTCATGATTATTATATTTTTCTTATCAGTATTTGAGACCTTCTTGTTTATGGGTATATGACAAAGGATTCTTACCTTCCCTTTGCCCTACCTTGTTTTCCCAACTTAATGTCCATTTCACTTCACACATAACCTTAAAATATCCATTGACTACACTAGATTTTCCCTGTGATGCACTCTGACTCATTGTTGATATATCCATGACTTTCATACACTCCATAGCCCAATGATTTGATGACCTCCCATTCCACCTATTCCACTTGATCATTTTACCCAACCCAACCAAACAAACAAAACCCTAAACTTCACAACTAGCCTAAAATCAACCATCTAAAGCAAACAAGTTCACATCCTTTGCATACAATAGAGAGAGCCCTCTCTGAGTCCAGGAAGGCTAGGTACTAGGACTCCAAAGAGTGGTTTCATGTTACCCTGTGCATTTGGTCTACCACCCTGCTAAATCACGGTACCCTAACATAGAGGAACCCCTTGATTGAGGAGAAAGGATAACCATGCTATAAAGTAAACCTAAGTGAAAAGTAAAAAGTGCTTATATGAGGTGGGCATGTCCCACGCTCGTTATGATGACTAGTGAAGGATTATTACAATCAAAAAAAGAATGGAACTATCCATTCAAACTATAGTAGTTGGCATGCTGATGGCTGGTGATGATAACTGCTGACACCCTCAAGTGCATTTCTTAATAAATAGACTGAATATGGTACCCCCATCCATAAAAAAGGTGAAGCACTAGTTGAGTGAGGTACTTATGTATGCATGGGTCTTTGACTTTGGGTACCTCACTCACATCACAATGTAAGAACTGTTGAATGGGTTTCTTAGTGATATTGGGTTATTTCCATCAAGACCTTGTTGAGTAAGTATTTCATGTTCCAATATAATTTAATTATGCATAGATACTAATTTATTTTATGTCGAATGTGTCATAGGTACTACACCCACTTGACCACTAAGGCGGGAATTTCCTCATCTATGTATTCTCCATGATCAACATGTACTTCCTCATCTACATTGTCGATCTCTTATTGAATTAGAATAGGGGGTTGTGCTTGATAAATCCTCACAATGTTGTGGATTTGAAGGCAAGTGCAAGAAATCTCTTCTTTCCTAGAGGAGATATCTCTACATCTCCTCACTCTTTATATCAGAATAGAGGTATGTTATTTGTAAAAATATTGAAGCAATATGGAGAGTCAGGATTTGGTGAGCAAGGACAAAGGAAAAACGATGAGGAGTGGAACCAGAAAATTTAGAGAGGGAGTCTGAGCATGAGGACAGATGGAGCATAAAGGAGGTGCTCTATTGACATGTAAGCTAGAGAATTGAGACTAGTGTAGAGCTCTTGGACTAACTTATAAGCCCACATTTCCCTTCATTTTGGCTTAAAATTCAAAACTTCGCCCACTCAAAAGGGAGATATTGGGAGTGATAAAAATTTAGTGGTTGAATGAAACAAGAAAAATATAGGATGGGATAAATAAAATCCAAGGTGGGGATGTCTACGTCGAGAGGACGATGGCCAATCCCCTCAGAAAAGATAGAAAAAAATGCACTGGGATGGAATTCTCCATAGAGGCTATAGAAAATATTAGATGGGGGAAGTATTTTATAGGTTGCATCTGCATAAATAAGATTGAGGGATAACCAAGCCATATTTATTGCTATGTGAGCCTTGAGAAGAACCAAGTGGTAAAATGACTCAAACATTAGATGATTCATTATTCACAATTGTGTGAGTTGAGAGAAGACACAATGATAGGATCGATGGAGGTTGCAATGGTCATGTTTCCCCCTCAATTGAGTGTGGTGACGGTGGTGGCTTTGTCCCCTCTCACTCCCGTTAATCATTTAAAATTTTGCATGTGTATTTGGATTTCCTTGAGATGTCATCCCAATTGAGGAATGAAATTATAACTTTATTTTAATTTATTATTATTATTAATTACAAAAGTAATTAATATAAAGTTAAACATATATACATTTGAGAAAATCATATAACAAGATTATTAACCATGAAGATTCACCCCAACTTTATCATGGATATTTTCTATTTGTAAATATATTTTGTTACAATACTATGGACCAATACCAATTCTTATCAATACCACCTATCTTAAAAGCCATAACTCATTTCATATGAAACTTGTTCATATTTTTAATTAATCAATTTAATTAAAAGCGAGAAAACAACATAAGTACTTTTGAGATAAATCTCAACCTTTGATTTTTGAATATTACTAAGAATATTCCATGGAGATTTAATCCCTATGATCTACCTAAAGTGGTGATTTACAACCCAGTATAGGGGGATATGTGTAGGTGTAAATATTTCTAAACATTTAACATTTAACATTTATATGTCGACTTAATTAAAAAATAATAAAAAGGTTCGAAGTAATATATCCCATCATGGGGGAGATTATGTAGTGTCCCTAAATGAGTGTAGAAATTTAAATGTTGGATTAATGAATAATAATAATAATAATAATAATGAATAATAAAAATAATGAAATTCAATTTGTTATATTGTAATTTTGTTTTGCAAAGAAACTTAGTCCCTCCAACTCAAGTTAGAAATTATGCTCTCTGTAAAATTGCATAAATAATCATAACTTAGATTGGTCAATGAAAAATTAATAGTGTTCAATAGGAAAATAATCCTATAATCTTTCTTTTACTGGAACTAATAGATTGATATGTGAATTGAATAAGTAAATTTCCTACTCGGGAAAAAGAATTTATTGATACTAGCACAACCATATAAATTAAATGGTTAGTTTTAGTGTTAGTTTTTTCATGCTTCCACTAGTGATCAAATTAACTCTTTTCATGTCATGGTTAGGGTCCCATTTTGAAATTTTTGTCATTCCATTAGGTCATCATGGAAAAATTTGGTCACTTGTTGCATATTTAGGTCTGATATCACTCCTTTCAAAATTTTGAAACTTGCTAGCTTATTTCACTACTTTGATGAGTGTACCATCAGTCATGATTTATCATTATCATTTCAGTAATTTTCATCATGGTTCCATTCAGTCAAAGTCTCCATGTAATATTCCAAAATGGAAAAGACAGGAATATAGAACATATGCAGCATTCCAAATAAATCAAAACAGGAACATAGCACTAAAATCTGGAAAATTCCAGAAATATGCTGCAACTAGAAATTACATTATGACATCATAATCTGAGTAGAGAACAACAAAGCCATATCATTATATATATAATAGCAAATGAAATTACACAGTGCTTCAAAAGGAATGCACTCAAGCCACAAGATGGCTGAATACACTAAAGAAACCAAGCACTGGAAATGTTGTGCTGCTACTGTTACTACTGTTGGAAACTTCTGCTACTTAGGAGAAGAACCATGTGTGGAAGGTTATTATTGTGCTTAGAATTATCCACATGTTTCACCATGGATTATACTCAAACAACCCAGAAAACCCAGAAATGGTTTGGCTAGATTTTAAGTTTGGATTTTCGGCCTTTTTTGAGTTGCCCACTGCATTTCTGCTGCCTGACTTACGCACTCCCTCGGAATGACTGCTGATAATGGGCTGAAGGAATGATCTATCAGATACAACAACACTCAATCAACTCAATAGGTGATGGTCTGGTCCCCTCACTGGAAAATAAGCTCAGAAATTGGAGATCTCTCTCCTCCACTGCTACACCCCTGCAACACAACCCAATTCTAAACATAATTGCACTGTATAGGAGACTAAAGATTGGATAAATTCCAGATAATGGTAATTCAGCTCAAATATATTCCTAGAGGCTTCTCAAGGAAAGAGGTGGGATTCTCGACCAGGAACACCCTTATGCTAAACATCATAGCAAAACCCTGCTAAACAGGGAAAGCATGCACAGAAATGTCACATGACAAATCGAGATGTAAAATTATCAAAATAAATAATAAAAATTCATGTCTTTTAATGTTTCCATCCCCTTCCTTTTATGCTTGGTGAGCATCCTCACCCTGGGCCCCACTCAATAATGGAGCTACTCTCATGCATAAACTCCTCCTTAATGACTGCTTTGTCCTCCATTAATCCTCCATGATCTCCATAACAACACTGTTGATCTGGTCAAAATTGACCTTGTCCACATGCTTTATCCCTTGTTCACACATTAGGGTATTTTATTAAGCTCAAAATATGATCCACTTTCACATGGGAAGTGGTTTTATTCTTTGTAATATTCCAATATTTGCATGTAGAAAATTGGAATATTAAATTTTGCTCATGTCACTTAGGAGATGAATAAAAGGGTAAGGAGACCCATGAATTTAAAAAATAAGGATAAAATCCCTCATGTTGTGTAAGGGGAGATCATAATGCCAGCTGGATTTTGCACTTTCATGTGTGAACAGAGAGATTTTGCATGTGGACAAGGCCAAGTTTGACCAAGTCAAAAACCTAAATGTAGGAGTAGTGGATTAGCGAATAAAAGAGCTCAATGTGAATATGGTTCAACCTGGATAGCTATATGTGAGCTGGATTGAAGACCCTTAGGTGTGAAAAGGGCTGGAGCAAGTTGAAGTGATCAACCTTGACCAAATCAAACAACACAGTTTAGAGGAGTGGTTCTAATGAAGGCAGAACGCAGTTTTGGAGGGAGATTTCTTGTGCGAAGGTGGAAACCCTATTGAGTGGGACCCAAGGTGAGAAGGATCACTTAGATTATAAGGAAGAGGATGGTAGCAATTTGAGGGTTAGCTTATGTATTACATTTTTATGTCTGTTTAGACTTTGCTCTCCTAGTAGTTTAGCTAAGATTTCTGGTGCTGCTTAGCACTAAGCGATTCCTGTTCAGTAATTCCTTCTCTTCCCTTTGAGTAACTCTTGGGAGAGGTCTGATCCATCATTTCTCAAATCTAGCATTGGCTCCAAGCTTCAATCTACAGTTTCAATGCAGTTTCTACAGGAGGTTGAGCTGAGTTGCAGGGGGTTGTAGGGGAGGGTTGAGAAACCCATTTTCTGAGTTGAATTTGCAGAGGAGGGAGGTTTCATTCTTGTGGGAGATCAGTTTGGAAATTTCTTGGGCTGATATCAGATCATTGGTAACATGCAAACATATTTTCATCACCAAAAACATTATTCCACTAAGGAATTGTGTTATTTCTGGAGGGAAGTTGTAGTAGTGTCTCTTATGGCTCTCTCAGGGAGTTTTCATATGATGGGAGGATGGATTCTTCCATGGAGGAAGACCTTATATCAGATATGTAGTATATTTTTATTATTGTAGCCTTATATACTTCTGTGCTTCTGTTTGTAGTGATTATTCAGCCATACTGCTAAAAATCACCATTTGTATTCAGGGTGAACTCCTAGAAACCCTTCCCAGGTTCTCTAGTTTTTGTATAAAGGAGACTATTGGGGTTCCTATGTTTTGGCCAGATTGGCAAGACCAAAAGATGAGACAACATCAGAACCACTTTTGGTCCCTAGGATCTAGCCCTCCTGGACTCGGAGAGGGATCTCTCCAATAAAACAAAGAGTGATATGTCTTTGAAAGCTCAAGATGAGATGTTAGGCTAGGTATGAAGCATAAAGGGGGTTTTAAAATGATTTGGTTGAAGGGTTGTTGGGTTGGTTAGGAGATCATAGGCTGAGAAAGTAATGGGAGAGAAGGAACAAAGCAGCAGGAAGTTTCAGCTAAGAGGATAGGCCGATAAAGTGCCATCCATTGGGCTATGGGGTCATGAAAGGAAATTACATGCAACAACTAGCCAAGGCTTTCAAAGGGAAAGTAATCTACACTAAAGGATATTTTAGGCAGATGGTAGAATGGAAAATTAAGGAGAGAAAGTGGAAGAAGGAGAGGCACCCAATTTCTGTCTATAGATCAGGTCAGAGGTCATTTAACTCCAGACCTACTTGGAAATACTCAAAGGCAGCTCTCAAAGGTGGACAAAGGGGTAGCTTATAGATTAGACCAGAGGTCATTTAACTCCAGGTCTGCTTTAGCAACTCCGAGGGAAGACAGAGATAAGATTACAAAGGGATCTTAGAAAGGCCAGTTGGTCGCGCAAGGATCCTAGTGGACAGGGCTAACACTCATCCCCAGTGTTCCCAAACCTTCCAGCTCAAACCCAGCAAGAACATCTAAGAACTGATTCAACCAATTCATACATCAGAGAGTAGGCAATAACATCCACTACACTGGTTAAATCAACTGAAATCAACTCTTATATAGCACATAAGGCGGAAAACATTAAAGGTAGGGAGAGCAGGAAACATAGGGCACCTAACAAGGGTGAATCCTATGTTATACTTCTGTTGCCGACCAGAAGAACATGAAACAGTATGAAAATGTGATATACAGAGTTAGAAAAACATCACCAATAGTAATAGATCAGGATCCTGTGAAATGTGCTTTGATTAATTAATGTAAAACCAGTCATGTACGATAAGCTCAATGGCTAATACAGTCCAGACTTCTCCTCCTAGCCTATTACATACAACTACTCTGCTACTCCCTCCCACGATTGTTCTAACAGTCAGAATGAATCCCTCTAACAGAAAATTTCCCAACAGCTGAACAACAACCTTTTCAATTCGTTCTCAGGGATTTTTATAACAGAAAAAGAGAAGAGGAGGTAGGTGAAACACTAAATGCAATATTAACGCTCAGGAGAGGGAAGAGCAGAGGCCCATTCTGTATTAACTCTCGGCATTTATCTCTGGCATGGCTTTGATGCACTCTGGTGCTGTAGTACTTTGTAGGCGGTTTGGAAGCATCTGTCAGGTCCAGATCGACCTCTGATATGTTCTTTAAGTCCTTACGGCAGTCTGGAACTTTTTTCTAGCCTTCTGGAATGAATGAACTGGGTGGAAAATCTGCAAGGCCGCTCCATACCTCCATAACTGCTGCCTGACTATCTTAAATGAGCTTCAGTCAGTGCAATTAATCGTTTCAAGGCTCGAGGAGGCATGGAGGTTTCTTGTAGGAAGGTGTTCTGTCTGGAGAAGAGTACTCTGCTGATATTAAACACAGATAAGACTTCGACGGTGTGCTTAAATCTTCAAACTGTGCCTTTTCCTTTGAATGCAGGATTATAATTGTTAATCTTCAATTAACCGGCTTGAATCCCTCAAATCTGTCTCTGCTGTTTCGTTTGGCCGCTGAACTGGCCTCTCTGTGCTAACTGAACAGTCAAATAAAACTATTAGAAACTCGGGCAGTGGTGATGGAGAAATGCTTTGGAGGCTCGGAGGAACGGTGGCAAAACAGTGGGAATAGCGGAAACAATGAGAAGTGGTAGAAGAAATGATTATAGTGTAAAGGCCCAAAGGTTTTCGCTTAAGTGAATCACAAAGGGAAACGGGGAAAAACAATGGAGCGGAGCCACGGATGTGGGACCCGGCGTGGGCGGAGGGTGATTTATTAAAGTTTAATGAAAAATGCGAAGGTTAAGACTTTGGTGGGAATGCAAAGGAATTGAATGAAATGCAATGAAAAGTGACGGGAATGATCATATGAGGTGGGACCCAAGATGAATCGCAAAATCACAAATAGATAAAGTGTGATGGGAGAAAATGCGATTGGCGGAAAATGCGATGGGCGGAAAGTGCGATGGGAAAATGCAATGGGGAAAATGAGATGGTGGCAAGTGCGACAGGCGGTTGCATCGCAAATATTTGTGACACGATCAGATCGCATCGCAAATATTTGCGATGGATCAATCGAATACATATAACGAAACTGTGATATGTGATAAGTGCGACGGGTGGAAAGTGCGATGACGTGATCCATCGCATCGCAAATATTTGCGATCGCAAATGTTTGCGATGGATTGGTCGAACACAAACAATGAAAATGCGATTTGCGATCTGTGCTATAAGCGGTGGGTTAATATATAAGAACTTTATAATAAAGTTCTATATGGAATGTGTTTGTGGGGTATAGAAAAGGGGAAGTGGTTTAGGCCTATGGTAAAGTTAAAAGTGGGTTTTAAGCCCATTTCAACGGATTTAGAGGCAAGAAGGGGTACGATAGAGGAATGAAGGGGAATGATGGCCAACAAAGGGGAAGGGAAGAATATAAAGGCGATTTGAAAAGGTAAGAAGGGAAATAGAAGGAGAAACAAAATAGAAGCTAGGTGGGGGTGCAATAAGAGGGAAAAAGGCCTCTTTGGGCATTTCTTCACAAACAGAGAGGCTTTATAATGGAAAACAGCAGTGAGGATTCATCAGAAGGGCAAAGGGCACAGGGAGGCTTCAAGGATGATGTGTTTCGGGGGGAAATGAATTCCTTGAAGGGCTCAAAAAACATCTGGCCCCTATGTGTATCGAAGTTGTGGGGGCTAACAGTGGCTCCACATGGGGATGGCTTCTTCTTGAAGGAGTCAAGAATCCAGAGAATGATCTTTGGTGTAGGCTAGATGCCTGCTGCTTGGCACATCCATTTCCTTCTTTAGATCAGCTACCACAAATCCTGAAGACAACATATTAGTAGAAAAACATTCTCCCAAACAACTACCTACCCGTGCTAAAGTCCTAACATTTTCTCTTCTGGGTGCATCTGGACTTGCATACCCTTTTACATCATCAATTTTTACAAACAGGAAGAATAAACCTATTCTACCTCTACCCTTATTACTCCATGAGACCAGATTAGATTGTTGGCCTCATATGTTTCTCTACCTACACTACTACCTGCTAGGATTAGACTGTCTAGCAAGTTTCTTCTCTACATTCTAAGATAGAAATTGAAACAACTAACTACCTACTCATAGACTAAGCTTTATTGAGCTTCTCCTACCTACCCTACTCTAACTGGAATATTTACAGTCTAGCTTACAAACATTGTCTTCCAATGCAACCAGTCCATCAAATGATCCCATGGCTGGTCCTTCTTGCTCAACTCCTTGAGCATGCTGGATAGGCAGGGCAGCTCCCACTCTTTTTTTTCGATAAGAGCAGCTTTGAAAAATTTTCTTTCTGTCTGCAACATGCTGCTCAACAAGACCCTCAATCCTTCTTCGAATGTATGCAGGAAATGTGCATAAGGATCATGAAAAGATACCTGGCTATGAATATCTGGCAGGTAGGCTTCAACCAGGATTTCTTCTTCTTCCACTGGATCAAGAATGAGAATCTCTTGAGAAAGAGAATCTCCCTCATCGTCTGAACTGGAGGACTCATAATATACTACAACCGAGTCCTCTTGGAGCTCTGATATGTTCTGCTCTGGTGTTCTGAGCTCTGTGAAGAGATCCGTGTATTCTTGAGCAGTGTCTTGTTACATTTCCTCCTCTTTTTCAAGATAAAGCTCGTTATTCACATCCTGCTCAAGAACCTCTTCTTTGTTTTCCTCTTCATCATCTAAGATGAAATGCTGCTGACCTCCAATCATGTGAAAACCATTACTGATGAGTTGTAATGGAGTGAAGCAAAGATCTAGAGACCCTTCACCCTGTTCTGCACTCTTAAAGCTTTCTTCATCAGTATCATAAATAGCCTGCATTGGCTCATTACTCTTTGGAAGTAAATGGAAATGATTTTCCTCCCATAAATCTACTAACGATGACCCTGCAAGATCATCTTCCATTTGGGGAACATCATCATCAGATAGATCAAAAACAGGGGAATCAGGAATGTAAGTAATGTTACCAATCGGATATACTGGATTGTCAGCAGATTTTTCTTCATTCTGATTTACATGTGAGCTTTCCAACTCTGTACAATAAATCTCATCAGATGAATGGACAAGAATTTCTGATTAGTAAAAAATTTCATAGGCTGGCTATCTATTGATGATTTGATCTATTTCTTCCTCTCTCAAAGGGGAGGATGGTCTTGTGTCCCTTTGTGCAGAAGTGCAGCAGATCTCTGTTTCCTTTGAAGACTGGATTTGAGGTTGGATGTCATCTTGAGCCTCAACCATAAGGAATGATAAATCAACAACTGAGTTTTTAGGAATATTTTGAAAAAATTCCACAGCCTCTTGACTGTTTTCTTCCTCAGCCAATTCATCCATGTTCTTGTGATAGCTAGGATGCATATGAAATTCTTGAATGGCTATCAATAGATCTTCAGATTGCGTATTAATCAAATCCTTATCAATGTCTAACAGGTACTGTATGATATTCTGAGATTGATCACAACAGTCCCGTGATAAGGGTGGAGAGTTTCCTTTATAATTCTTGTAAAATACTTGGTGCATGTCCTTTAAAGAAAACAAACTCTGAGGTTCTAACCATTCATACCAGACCCTAGCCTTTACTTCTAACGTTGCCATGAACATTTTCATTAGGCAGTCTTCATGCCATTCAACTTTAAATTTCCACACATGTATATAAAACTTGATGAGATGCAGCAAGGGGTCCTCAACGTTTTCACCCTGAAAAATAGGTAGGTTTTTTAACCAGTCCACTTCAGGAATTTTGTGTGGAAATCCAGGAATATGCTCCCTACTCATTGGGGCATATCTTCTATGTATGTGTGGAAGCATGTTTGTAAATCAGAAAGAGGTCAGTGTATCTTCTCAACTAGTTCGGAGTCTTCTACCAGTGGAGTCATTTGGTCTTTGGATCATAGGGAGTGTGGAGTCGCCAGGTGGATGTATATGAATGTTTGAAGCAGGATGTTGTCCACCATCAGCAATTGAAAGCCAATATAACTAGAGATTGAAGGGTTTCTAAGGTCCTTGTGATATGGAATGAAAAATGCTTAGAATCTCCCCAGTGGAGTCGCCAATATGTTGGGGTTCCCATGTTTTGGCCAGATTGGCAAGACCAAAAGATGAGACAACATCAGAACCACTTTTGGGCCCTAGGATCTAGCCCTCCTGGACCCAGAGAGGGATCTCTCCAATAAAACAAAGAGTGATATGTCTTTGAAAGCTCAAGATGAGATGTTAGGCTAGGTATGAAGCACAAAGGGGGTTTTAAAATGATTTGGTTGAAGGGTTGTTGGGTTGGTTAGGAGATCATAAGCTGAGAAAGTAATGGGAGGGAAGGAACAAAGCAGCAGGAAGTTTCAGCTAAGAGGATAGGCTGATAAAGTGCCATCCATTGGGCTATGGGGTCATGAAAGGAAATTACATGCAACAACTAGCCAAGGCTTTCAAAGGGCAAGTCATCTACACTAAAGGATATTTTAGGCAGATGGTAGAATGGAACATTAAGGAGAGAAAATGGAAGAAGGAGAGGCACCCAATTTCTGTCTATAGATCAGGTCAGAGGTCATTTAACTCCAAACCTGCTTGGACATACTCAAAGACAGCTCTCAAAGGTGGACAAAGGGGCAGCTTATATATCAGACCAGAGGTCATTTAACTCCAGGTCTGCTTTAGAAACTCCGAGGGAAGACAGAGATAAGATTACAAAGGGATCTTAGAAAGGTCAGCTGGTCGCGCAAGGATCCTAGTGGACAAGGCTAACACTCATCCCTAGTGTTCCCAAACCTTCCAGCTCAAACCCAGCAAGAACATCTAAGAACTGATTCAACCAATTCATACATCAGAGAGTAGGAAATAACATCCACTACACTGGTTAAATCAACTGAAATCAACTCTTAGATAGCACATAAGGCAGAAAACATTAAAATTAGGGAGAGCAGGAAACATAGGGCACCTAACAAGGGTGAATCCTATGTTATACTTCTGTTACCTACCAGAAGAACATGAAACAGTATGAAAATGTGATATACAGAGTTAGAAAAACATCACCAATAGTAATAGACCAGGAACCTGTGAAATGTGCTTTGATTAATTGATGTAAAACCAGTCATGTACGATAAGCTCAATGGCTAATATAGTCCAGAATTCTCCTCCTAGCCTATTACATAAAACTACTCTGCTACTCCCTCCCACGACTGTTCTAATAGTCAGAATGAATCCCTCTAACAAAAAATTGCCCAACAGTTGAACAACAACATTTTCAATTCGTTCTCAGGGATTTTTATAACAGAAAAAGAGCAGATGAGGTAGGTGAAACACTGAATGCAATATTAACGCTCAGGAGAGGGAAGAGCATAGGCCCATTCTGTATTAACTATCGGCATTTATCTCTAGCATGGCTTTGATGTACTCTGGTGCTGTAGTACTTCGTAGGCGGTTTGGAAGCATCTGTCAGATCCAGATCGACCTCTGATATGTTCTTTAAGTCCTTACGGCAGTCTGGAACTTTTTGCTAGCCTTCTGGAATGAATGAACTGGGTGGAAAATCTGCAAGGCCGCTCCATACCTCCATTACTGCTGCCTGACTGTCTTAAATGAGCTTCATTCAGTGCAATTAATCGTTTCAGGGCTTGAGGAGGCATGGAGGTTTCTTGTAGGAAGGTGTTCTATCTGGAGAAGAGTACTCTGCTGATATTAAACACAGATAAGACTTCGATGGTGTGCTTAAATCTTCAAACTGTGCCTTTTCCTTTGAATGCAGGATTATAATTGTTAATCTTCAATTAACCGGCTTGAATCCCTCAAATTCGTCTCTGCTGTTTCGTTTGGCCGCTGAACTGGCCTCTCTGTGCTAACTAAAAAGTCAAATAAAACTATTACAAACTCGGGCAGTGGTGATGGAGAAATGCTTTGGAGGCCCGGAGGAACGGTGGCAGAACAATGGGAATAGCGAAAGCAATGAGAAGTGGTGGAAGAAATTATTATAGTGTAAAGGCCCAAAGGTTTTCTCTTAAGTGAATCACAAAGGGAAACTGGGAAAAAAAATGGAGCGAAGCCATGGATGTGGGACCCGGCGTGGGCGAAGGGCGATTTATTAAAGTTTAATGAAAAATGTGAAGGTTAAGACTTTGGTGGGAATGCAAAGAAATTGAATGAAATGCAATGAAAAGTTACGGGAATGATCGTATGAGGTGGGACCCAAGATGAATCACAAAATCGAAAATAGATAAAGTGCGATGGGAGAAAATGCGACTGGCGGAAAATGCGATGGGCGGAAAGTGCGATGGGAAAATGTGATGGGGAAAATGCGATGGCGGAAAGTGCGAAGGGCAGTCGCATCGCAAATATTTGCGACTCGATCAGATCGCATCGGAAATATTTTCGATGGATCAATCGAATACATATAACGAAACTACGATATGCGATAAGTGCGACGGGCAGAAAGTGCGATGACGTGATCCATCGCATCGAAAATATTTGCGACCGCAAATGTTTGCGATGGATTGGTCGAACACAAACAATGAAAATGCGATTTGTGATCTGCGCTATAAGCGGCGGGTTAATATATAAGAACTTTATAATAAAGTTCTATATGGAATGTATTTGCGGGGTATAGAAAAGGGGAAGTGGTTTAGGCCTATGGTAAAGTTAAAAGTGGGTTTTAAGCCCATTTCAACGGATTTAGAGGCAAGAAGGGGTACGATAGAGGAATGAAGTGGAATGATGGCCAAAAAAGGGGAAGGGAAGAATAGAAAGGGGATTTGAAAAGGTAAGAAGGGAAATAGAAGGAGAAACAAAATAGAAGCTAGGTGGGGGTGCAATAAGAGGGAAAAAGGCCTCTTTGGGCATTTCTTCACAAACAGAGAGGCTTTATAATGGAAAACTGCAGTGAGGATTCATCAGAAGGGCAAAGGGCACAAGGAGGCTTCAAGGATGATGTGTTTTCAGGGGAAATGCATTCCTTGAAGGCTCAAAAACATCTTAGCCCCCTATTTTATTGTCAAAAATTTATGGGGGGCTAACAGAGACTAGATCTCATTCTTTTGAGAATATTGTCTAATATAATTCTAGTTCTATTTGTCTCTACCATTTATATGTAAAAACCCTATTTTATATTGCGCAATCACTTTTATGCAGAATTCCTTGTGTTGCAGCGTTTGGGGTTTTAGCTCTTTTTAACAATCCTAGGTGTGGGAGATCTTTTTAACCCACCTAGTTTAATTTTTTTCAACTCTATTCTTGGATTTAGGTTTTATATTGACTAATATGTATAATACAAGATTCAATTTCATTGTTTTATAGCATAGGTTGTTGGAAATGCGTTTTTAGTGCATGCATGCTGAGCAGTCCCGATTTTGGGATATTACAGTGGTATCAGAGAAAGATATTTGGATCAACCTATGGAATTCAAGAAAAAATGATATAAAAGATATAGAAAGGCAAAAATAAGGAAGAGGATGAGTTTTCTCTCATCACTTTTCAGATCCAGTAAGAACCTCTCCGAGGAGGTAGAACAAGAAGAAGAGAAAAGGAGCAGTGAAACTCCTAGAGAGTTTCAAGAGCAAGAAGAGCCAAGCACTTCCTATGATCAGGAGAAGAGACCAGTTTTGCAGAGAGCTCAAAAGCATTGGGACACATCCTTTCCTTTGGAGAGGAAGGACAAATTGCTGGAAGATGCAGGACACTTGGATCACATGGTTTTAAGTGAATACCTTATTGGGTACAAATCCCAACCTAGAGCCTTCAAGGAGACTCTAGCTTTTCCTCAGTTCATTGATTTGGAGGAAGAAATAATACCTTGTAACCAAGGAAGGATCAAGGGAAATATTTTTCTATTGTCTACTTATGATGGGTCATCTGTAGCAAGGGTTCGGGCAAGGAGACTTGATTCATTCTTCCTACTACATCCGGTGGAAGAAAGGGAGGCTATAGAGATTGCAGTGCTGCACCTAGAGGGTGAAGAAAATATTTTTTGGTTCAGCCATTTAAGCCATGCAGGAGTGGTAAATTTTTCTAAATTTACTCATAGGTTGATGGGATATTTTTGTGAAGGAAGTTCAAAGGAGAAAAAGCCCTCACCACCAGTGGAGGAGACTTATACTAGCGTTGTCACAACTACGGGGGAGCATTCTTCAATATATTCAATTGGAGGAGCCAACATATTGGAGGGGGAATCCCTTACAACCATATAATATACTTCTAAATTTCATCAAGGTATGCCAAAATTTTCATCTCCTATTGTTTCATCAAATCATATGGAGGATTGTATACCATTGCATACTGCTCATTTGGAACAACATGATTGCACTGCACTATGCAACCTTGAATTGATCAAGGAAGGGGTAAAACATCATCCTAATGGGCCACTGATGGGCTGCACACCACATGTGAGGTTGGGGTGTGAATTCTTGGAGGATGGGATGAACCTTGTCCCAAACAAATTTATGAAAAATTATATATTCATCCTTGAGTTGAGACATGAGACAGCCAAAACACCATGGAGGAGAGTTACAACATTGTCAAGAGATAGCAGTGAGGGGGCTTTCCCTTCAGCCCACTTGGATCCTTATAGATTCAAGATGATCATTGGTGTGGGATATTTTCTAGGAGATCTCCAAGGTGTGGCATTTCAACATCCCTCGGAATGCAAGAAGCAAAATTTGATTTAGGAAGAGGGTATTCTTCTTTGGAAGGGTACCAAGGTTGATCATGATGGGAGGCACTCACATCGGGAGGAATGGGAGTGGATGGAGAGAAAGAAGCTGGTAGGCTACTTGCAAATATATGACACTCGGTAGCAGGAGGCTTGGCTACGTTCGCTGCTCTTGAAAGAGTTTGGCCACCATGGGACATATCCTTTTTCCAAGGTTATGAGGATGGAAGGGACTTGGAAGGGTACTTGAATCATGGAGTAGCAAGGAGTATGGATGCATTATGATGAGGTGATCATTGTGTTTTCACCACATGATTTGTGTTATGGAGGTATGAGGAGGTATCAAAGACTTTTTTTGCTTTGGAGGATTGAGAGAGAGCAAGGGCAGATTTTCTTTCCCATTTTGCATGATGTTGCAGGAGGAGGAGATGGCAACATTATGAGAGGAGTATTTGACATTGAACATGTCAGATAATGGAATTATAAGTTGGCAGGAGCCCATTTGCATAGGCCAACAACGCTGTCACTTTGGAGCAGAGACTTGTTGATGGAGTGTTCCCAGGATCACTTCACATTTGATGCACTTGGTGGACATGGAGGAGGTGAGACTGATAGAGTAATGGATGGATTCATCTATTATTGTAGTATGTTCTTCTTGAATTGGACTTCCAAGCATGAGAAGGGGGATCTTCATGCAACATATGGTTTATTACTCTTCATAGGAGTATGTCATACCACTATGGAGGGCTCATTTATGGACCCTATCACCATCTTACTTTCATTACATGGCAATAATTTTTTTTTTGCATTTATTGATTGTTAAACACAATATTTGTATGCTATTACCATTTCTTTGTAGTGCATTTCTCTACAAAGGGGAAAGTTTTTCTTTAGGCTCTGTTGGTGTCCCATGTTTTGATAGTTTGGCAAATCAAAAGACAAGGCAACATCAGAACCAATCTTTAGAGTTACAAGATCTAGTCCTCCTGTTCTCAGAGAGGGATCTCTCAAATCTTTGTTTGCAAAGGTTTATCTTGTGTGCTTTGAGTATTGGTTTTAGACTAGTTATTAAGTGCAGGTGTTTGTTTGTTTGTTTGGTTGAATTGATACAACAGAACATGAAAGATCTAGGAAAGATATATAGAATGGAGAAACATCTGGTTCATTGGGCAATGGAGTCAAGAAAATGTCATAACATACTCATTAATGGATACGGGATATCAGAGGGAAAATCTAACTTGGCCGCAACATCCTTTGGTTTTGGAATGAGATGGACATCAATGATTTGGAAAGAGAAGTTTAATTCTCAAACAAAGGGAATTTGAAAGCACAAATTGAACAATAAAGGGCTATTTGGTAGATATGGCTAACCATAAATTCTACAAATCACACTTTTAAGGAAATAATGATTTCAAAAAAACTTTTAAAATGAAATTTAAGATTCGGGGAACACCCTATTTCCTCAAAGATTTTATTTCAAATGACTTGGAAAACATAAAAGATTCACTAATAATTGCAGTCATAGAAGAGGGAACACCTAACAAATCTATGATCACAACTATAAAGACCTTTAAGCTAACTGTTTAAGCAAGGACAAAGGGCAGGATCAGAACAGACCTCCTTGACTCACTGTAAACACAGAAATTCAAAGCGAGACTTCAATAACCATTTTTAAGTGGCAGCAGACAAGTAGGGAGAACCATAAATCATGTTGAAACCAACTATTCAAACTATTAAGGAAATAAACAAGCATGAGGAATAAAGAGAGAGATTAAAGACTCTAAAATACCTCAGCAGAAGAAAACATGAAACAGTGAAGGATGAACAGGTCTAAGGTGCTTCCAGGAGTCATTTCTTAGCATAAAAATTTCAACCTACTGTAGTAAGATATTATGGAACAGAATGAAAACAGGAGAAAACATTAAATAGTTCAGAATACTTCACCAACAACCAAGCTCATGGATCTAATGATAGAGCCTTCTCAGGAACAAGAATGCAACAACATCATCAAGGCTTCCAAGACTTCAATTCGTTCTTCAACTTCAACAGACTATGTATTATTTCAGAGAGTTTCAATATTACAACTAGTGATCAACCAACCAACACTTTCTCATCTTCTGGAGTAGTATATATAGAAGAATGAGGAGGTGGAAAGGGATAAAATATCTTCTAAATTCAATTAATACAGTGCGTTGTCTCTTCGCCTTTGCGGGGCTTAATAGAGAATATTTTTGATATTTCCCCTGTATTAATTGGTTTACATTAACTATTAGGCTTGCTGGAAAGAATTTGTTGACTTCAAGGCTCCTCGTTATTCTTGCAATAACTTTTGCTGACAGTTTACAATAAGTTCCTTTGGTTGAACTAATTGTTCAGCTGTAATAACTTTGGCCTTATTTTGATTGATTTGAGGTTGTAGGTGGCTCTTTGGTAGCTAGGGGATTCAATTAGCCCCTGATGTGGCGGCATAGGATTCCGATATGATAAAACACTCATGATTTTCTTCAAACTGTGTTTAGTTGGGAGGATTAGGATTTTAATAATCATTGGTTGGCCATAATCCTCATAAAACTATCTTCAGTCTTCTGTGTTGGTGCATTTCTATCTTCGACACTGATATTATTTGATTTCTGATTGACTTGCTGTGTTTATTGGTATGCAGGGCTTCTGCTCTGAATTTCCATCGGACATAGCGGAGAAATTGGAAACCTGTAAAATACGAAAATTATTAGTAAATCCTAGATGTATAGGTTAACTGCTTCAGAAGGCACGTGGAGAGAGCATGGCCGTTGGATGGCATCATCCAACGGTCGAGATTGATTATAAGGGGTCAAAGAGAAATGGAGGAGGAATTAAATTGGAGCCGTTGATCGTGCAGAGATCGTCAGTCTAGAGCGGCAGCAAAAAGTCAAAGTGGGGGAATCAGGGCGATGAATTGTGGGCCGTCGATCTGAAGATTAGATCGACAGTGGAGATGCGTTTAATACTGCGCCATATCCTGGTTAACTATCAAAATTATTTGGTGAGCGATCACCGTCCGATGAGCGGCCTCAGATAAGATGGTGGACGTCAGTATCACGCTGAGTCCACATTCGATCTTTAACGCATGATGAACAGTGGTTTGGTGAATAGTGTTCAGGCCACGCGTCAAACGGTGTATGGAATCACTGCAAAATAAGAAAAACCCACCCTGCTCTCACAAGCGGTGCGATGGATACCGCGTGGTTTTGCAACGGTGAATGGAGGGCAGGGACCACCGGGGCAATGGATTGCACGTCGTCGATCTACGGGTCAGATCGATGGTGGAGAATGATTAGGACTTTTACATCGGAGGAAAATTTATTATATAATAAAACCGACAAATTAATATAACTGAAGGTTTATACTTTGGGCGGAAATATTTTTTTGAAATGGATAGGCACTTGGCTGTGGGGCCATGGGTTATACAGAAAATCATATGACCGGGGTTTATGGAGAAAGGGCTAATCGTGATCGGGCGATGCGATAAGCGCTTGGAAGGCTGGTGCTCGGTTCTAGCACCAAGACACATGGAAGGGAAGGGTTAAAGACTTAGCCCAAGGGGGCTTAAGTCTATAATATATAAGAAACATGATTTTCATGGATTTTTAGTGATTTTCAAAGGTTTTGAGGGTTTCAATAAGGCAAGAAGGAGTCTTAAACCTTATGAAAAGGGGCTTTGATGAAGGGAAAAAGGGGAAAAACATGAAAATGAAGGATTTCATGGGAAAAGGAAAGGCAAGGGTGAGGTTAGTTTTGGAATAAGGGGAAAAGGAAAATGGTGCTTGCAGTAGTGTTCTTTCTTGGGAATTAGTAGGATCTCAAGATGGTAAAATGGGCACAATAGTGAAGATTCAAGACAGAGGCATGAGGCCTTTTGAGAGTCTTCAAGAGCCAACGTTTTTTAGTAGTAAATTTGTTCCTTGGAGACTCCAGAAATTTTTTAGCCAGCGTTTGGTATAACAAACTTTATAGCTGGCTAACAGTGGCTCCACTTGGGGATGGTGCCTTCTTGAAGGCATCATTCTCTGCGAGGCTAATTAGTTGCCTTATCCATTGGGCTGCCTTTCTTTTGTAGATGATATTCTTATGCTCTGAAACATATTAGCATCATGGATCAATAATAGAACCTCATCAATACAATATTTCTACCTACCCAATCCTACTGATCTAACATTTTTTCTTCATTAGAGTGCACTTGGATTAGAAAACTCTTTCACAACATTTTATTCTTTTGAAAGCAGGAAATCTAATCTATTTCTACTCCTTATTTCTCCATGGACTCAGATTAAAAATTTGAGCCCATATCTTTCTACCTAATCTACTGTCTATTGGGATTTAATTATCCAACAGACTTTATTCTCTAAATTCTAAAACAGAAATTTAAAAAGCATTCAAGTCAGGATTGAACAGTCTGACTTGATGCTAGTCTATGGCATAAAAGCAAGCTGCACATAGACATTATTTTAACACAAAACTTTTAAAACAATTATGAAAGGCTTAAGATCTGAAATTTGAAAGCATTTCCTTCCTCTTTCCGGCAGCTCTGTTTTGACTCTTACTTGAGCTATCTTTCCTTTGCTAACTCGTTCAGATTTTAAGCTATTTAGAACCAGATTTTACATCCTTTGACTCAGAATTTGAAATAGATTTGAGTCATTTTCTCTTTGAAACTTAGGTTCAAATTTTGAGCATGTTTGAACCTTTAATTTCTATCCTAAACTATCTACTGATAAGCAAAGATTAAATAGTTTGGAAAATCGAATTAACTATCCTATCAACAGAAAATTTAAAGCTAATTAGTCAAGATTAGACAATTTGGCTAACTAGGAGTGTGTTCTTTTAGGAGTGGAATTTGAGCTTGCACACTTTCAGATTTGTTTCTCTTTTTGGTATGGGGCTATACCTTTCTTGTTTTCACAATTTGCCCTCTTTTCTTTCTTTTTCTGTTTTTGTATTTTTTATTTTCATAACTTTGAATGCAGTGTTCAGACTATAATATTTACAATGAAAAAATAGAATGCTTTGAAACTTATGATTCTTGGCAGAAGTAATGCTTTAGTATTCTTCCATTGACAGGACCTCCATACATATCTTCTCCATTCAATTCTTTCAAGAAAAATGCATTGTGACCCCTTTCAGCATGAACAATATAGGGACCTTTCCACAAGTTCTCAAACTTACCATGTTTTCCCTTCTCTTCTCTCCTTGAATCCCACTTAAGAACAACATTTCCAACTTGGAAATTGTTTTCCTTAGTTCTCTTATCAAATAACTTCTTCATATTTCCTTGGACTAACTGTGTTCTTTCATAGACTTCTCTAGTTTGGTGTAAATGGATTGTTTGATTGATTCTTCTCTGCATATCATTCTCTTCAATCTGCACTTCTTGAAGGAGTTTCATGACTGAAACTCCTAATGAGGTGGGACAAACTGCGTCCATACCATATACTAGCTGATAGGGGGACATGTTTATTGATTTCTTTGTAGTTAACCTATCAGCCCATAAGGCATGAACCAGTTTACTGTGCCATGATTTCTGATTTTGTTCCAAAAGTTTTTTAATGATATTGATGAGGCTCTTGTTGGAAGATTCAGCTAACCCATTTCCTTGGGGATAGTAAGCAGTGGAATGGCCCAAGTTTATGTGGTATTTGTAACAGAAATCAACCATCTTCTTAGATTTAAAAGCAGCAGCATTGTCTGTTATGATTTTTCTGGGACAACCGAATCTGGATAGGATATTGGTTTCAAGAAACTTGATAATGATAGAGTCATTAGCTTTCCTGGAAGGTATAGCCTCTATCGACTTGGTAAAGAGGTCAGTGGCTGTGAGGATCCACTTATGTTGAGCTGAGGAGGATGGGTGAATTTCCGCAATGAAGTCTAAACCCCATTTTTGAAAAGGTTCCTCAACTCTGATAGGATGTAAGGGTAAGGGAAGGATTTTTATTTTTCCATAAAAGATTTGAAACTTATGGCAAGACATGACCAACTTTTGAGTGTCTGGGAAAAGGGTAGGCCAATAGTAACCAGATCTAAGAATTTTGTTTGCTGTGGCCTTCCAGTAGAGGTGTCCTCCACATTCTCCATCATGCAGTTCATTCATGATTTTTCATGCATCATCTTCAAGTAAACATTTAAGAAAAATTCCAACAACATTTTTCCAATATAATACTCCATCTAAGATGCAAAAACTCAAAGATTTTTGTTACAAAAATCTAGCTTTAGTTTTAGATAGAGAAGGAGGGGCATTTAAATATAAAAGCACATAAATAATGTCAGCATACCAAGGAGAATTTAGAAATGTTTCTTCAATAAAAGGAGCAGTAGATTCTTCTATTTCTTCTAACACATCTACCATGTTCATGTCTAGTGCTTGAAAGTTAGACTCAACCATAAGTTTTGCTAATCCCTATCCTTTAACTAGTTTGGTGGGCCTGATTTCTAAGTCATATTCAAGAATAGTTGCAATCCATTTTCCCCTTTTACCATCAGGGTCTTGACTTAGAATTTCCTTGACAATAGTATGTGGAACAAAAGGAATTATGTGAGAGTGTAAAATATAGATCCTAAAGTCCTTCAATGATTTCACTAATGCTAAGGCTTGCTTCTCCATGATGTTATATTTGAGAGGAGAATATCTTAAGGCCCTACTAAAGAAGGATATTGGTTGTTCCTACCCCAAGTCATTATTTTGAAGTAAAAATACAACTATTGTATGCTCAGATGCAAAAGAAAAGATATAAAAGTCTTTGGTGAAATCTGGACCAATCAGGACTGGTGTTTGAGTAAGAGCTTGTTTGACCAGTTTGAATGATTGTTTGGTTGGTAAAGTCCATTTTACACCTACATATTTCTTAAGCATGTTTGTAATGTTTTTTAATAGCTCAGCAAGATTAGGGATAAACCTCCTTAGAAAATTAATCTTTCCAATGAAATATTGTAATTCTCTGAGGCTCCTTGGATGGCTGATCTGTAATATGCCATCTATCCTTGTAGGGTCTATTTTGATTCCCTCTTCTAAAATTATGTGGCCAAGAAGTTTACCCTCTTAGAGACCAAAGAGTGTCCTCTTGGGATTCAATGACAGGCCAAATTTCCTACATTTCTAAAAAACTTTTCTTAGGTGAATCAAATGTTCTTCATCAGTTTTTGAGAAAACAGTTATGTCATCAAGGTAAATGATTATGAAATAGTCGATATCTTCAGAAAAGGCTATGTCTGTGGCCCTTTGGAAGGTGGTCCCTGCATTCATTAATCCAAAAGGCATTTTGACATACATAAAGGTGCCCCAAGGTGTGGTAAAAGCAGTTTTGATTTGATCACTTGGGAGTACTAACACCTAGTTGTAACCCGAGAACCCATCTAAGAGGGATATCTTTCTTGACCCAACCACCCTTTGAAGTATATGGTCCATCTTGGGTAAGGGGTAGTTGTCTTTTAAAGAGGCTTTTTTTAAATTTTTGAAGTCAATACAGAGCCTGATTTCCCCTGTTTTCTTTCTAACAGAGACCAAGTTTGATACCTACTCTAAATATTTGATTGGTATAATGATTCTAGAAGCATCCATCTTTTCAATCTTTGCCTTAACTAAAGGTAATAAAACAGGGCTTATTCTCCTTAGTTTTTGTTTAAAAGGCTTTTCATTTTCCTTCAAAGGGATTTTATGCTAGATGATGCTGGTATCATATGATTTTAGGTCTTTGTATCCCCAAGAAAAAACATCTTTATACTCTTTGAACAGCTCTATGTACTACAATTTTATGTGAGCTGAGAGAGTGTTCGACAGCTTGATCATCTTGGGTTCTGCTAGACTGCCTATGTTATGCTCTTGTACATTGGTTTCGATAGGCTCCATTCTTGGTTTTTTGGCTACATCATTAAAATAAAAAAGGTGTTCTAAAGGTGTGAGACCTCTTGGGATTTTATCATTTTTGCATTGTAAAACTTCCAAGTTTTCTTGGTCTGCGTTTTCAATTATCTTTGCTTCAAAAGGATTCTCACAATGATTTATATCAGCAGTGTATGTCATTTCAACTTCTGGGATTTCTTCAATATATAAACAGTTTTCTTTATGGCTGGTTTCTGATATTGGTATGTCGAAATCATTTTCTGATTTTAAGAAATCATCTATGTGTTCTTCAGAATCAAACACTTGCCAGTGATCTTCATTATCAAGCACAACGAGCATGTGTTTTACCTTCACATTGAGTTGTTCATTTATTTTAGGTATTTGGCAATTGCTGGCATTGAAAGTGAGTTCATTTGCTAGATGATTTAGTGCTCTTGGAATGAAAGTAACTTCATACTTTTCTAAGGTTTTTAATAGATCAAGGGCAGCGTTTCGATATTCCCTAAGCCTTGGATTTCTAGCTGAGTATTCTCCTTTGATTTGTCTTATGATAAGTTCAGAATCTCCTAATATTGATATCCTCTGGGCTTCTAACTGTTTAAGAAATTGTAAGCCTAGTAGAAGTGATTCATACTCAGCAATATTGTTAGTGCATGGGAAATCCAATTTATATGAAAAACTCTGATTCGTATTTTGAATCCAGATACCTGCCCCTGCACTTGTTTTATTACAGGATCTATCAAATTTTATAGTCCACAATATGTTTTCCTTATTTCCATTTTCTTGTTGCTGTTGATTGCCAATGTTTTGAATTTTATTCAAGGGAATCTTTTATTGTTCTGGTGAACTGATTGGGTCCATGTTTTCCTTATCTTTTTGAGTAATTTCATCTTCGTTACATAAGATAAAGGAATCTAAACTTGATTGAATAGAATAGATTGGAGAGTTGTTTGGTTTGTCTATGTTGTTGACCATGTACTTCATGTGGGATTCCCTGTATAGTCTTCTGTTTTGGCTAAAAACAGGGATGGTGGCATAAGACATGTCCATTTGAAGGCTTCCCTGAAGTTTGGCTCCCCTAGATCTTGATAAGAGCACGCCATACTTAGGGGGAATTTCAGCTACAACTATGTCCATGACTAAACTCTTGGCAGGGATTTGGGATAAGTTAACACACAAATCTTTGATTAATCCCAAACATTTGACTCTACTTGAGTCAAAGGAATACAATTCTTTGTATGGTTTAGTAATTTCTAAGCCTAAGCTTTCCATCACTACCTTGGGCATTAGATTGTGTAAAGCTCCTGAGTCTAACATGGCATTGTGTAAAATTTTCTCATGTATGTTCAAGCTAACATAGAAGGGAGGGACAATCCCTTCTTGGTATTTTCCTTCAACTTCTGGACCAAACAACAACTCAAGTTTGTCATCTGTCAAGTTTAAGGTGTTAGTATCACTTCCTAAGTTCAAAGCTTTCAAACCTTGGTTTTTGTACACTTCTTGGGTTACTAGTTCAGCTAGGGGGATGGTAATTTTTATCTTAGCAATCTCTCCCTCAAGACTGAAAGGAACAATAGACTTATTCATATTTACATCTGTATTTTCAATTGAATTCTTTTCAGCAATTTTGATTTGCTGAACCCTGTTTGGACTGGTAATTGGGACAATTTTATTAGGACCACTAGCTGAAGTGCTAGGAGTACTCTGTTCAACATCTTGCTGGACACTTTTGTCTTTGTTTATGTTTGGTTTCTTGGTCAAAATGTTGGTCTTCTTTTTTGTCTTTTTGGGCCGAGTTTTTGTGTTTTTATTAACAGCGGAATTAGTGTTCTTATCCTTTGAATTATCTATGTTCCTCTTGCTCCTAAGATCATATTACTTGTGCACCTCCATTATTGCATTTTAAAACCCCAATCTATAGTCATCAGAATCTTCATAGATGTTTGTACTATGATCAGAGAAAAACCCTTGTTCTTCTTCAACGAGGAAAACATCATCCCCATTGTTTGATCCAATCAAGTTTACATGAGATTCTCCCAATCTTTCCAACTCCCTATCTTCCTCATATTGATCTACATATTTTATTTGGAAGGGAGGTATAACCTGTTGGTCACTTTCTTTTGGCTTATTTTGATTGTTTTATCTTCTATAATTCTGATTTCTATTTCTGTTTTTGTTATTTTGAGGTTCTCTTGGTGGCACTCTATCATTTAAGTTGATATTTTTGAGTATCCTTTCCATTACCTTCACTAGGTTGTCAATTTTTGTGTCAGAAGTTGAGGTTGAGGGTAGTAGGTCATCTTTATAAGTTACCCTCTTCTCTGATCTCAACCTATTTCTTTTCTCAATTATATTTTCTTCCACGCTCACAGCTCCTTTCTGTATGTCTTCTAAGGTTGAGTAATCCCTCTCCCTTATGTTAGGTCCCTATATTACTAGTATAGTCCCTTATTGTTGTTAGTGTAACCCCCTTATGGTTATTATTGTACCCTTGTAACCCCCATTTTATTATTATTGTGCCCTTAAATTATTATTGTTAGGTCGGCTAGGATTACATTGTGGCCCACTAGGATTACATTATGGCCCCATGGACTCCTATATATAGAAAGGAGGTTTTGTAAATTGTATCATCCAAGAATTGTTCATTTATGTAATGTATTGGAGGTTTCCCCCTCGAAGTGGCTCATTTATAAGGTGTTTATATCTCTTTTCTTCTCTTTTTGGAGCTGGTTACACAACATTTGGTATCAAAGCTTTGGATTCTAGGGTTTCGCTGCTCCAAACAGGTCATCGTGGAATTTTCGCTATAAATTTTTCTCTACGAAGTTTCAGAAGCTGAAATTTCTAGGGTGCGAAGCCGAAATCCTAAGGAAGAGTTTCTAAAAATTTTAGAGCTTGGTTCACAATATTTTAGGAGATATGATCTGTGGAAGTTAGGTCTTGTTTCAGGCTCCTAAACAGGTAATCATGACATTTGTGCTATAACGTTTGTTATACGAAGGTTCAGAATTTGAAATTCATATGGTGCGAAGCTGAAATCTTGAAGAAATTCGTCAAAAAATTTTAGAGCTTGGTTCGCCATATTTTGGGAGATATGATCTATGGAAGGTAGTGCTTTTTCAGGCTCCTGAATTTCATCTCAAAGAGGTGATCATGGGAAAAGTTCAATAGCTCTCTCTCTAGGCATCGGATTGGAGTACCGTAAAAATTGGTCGCAAGTACATGTGCTGTGGTTTCTTGGATATAAATTTAAGAGACAAAGGACAAAATAGTGACACGTGGCAAGTCGTACAAGTTCGCTCTACTGAACCAGTCCATAATTAGGTCATTGTGGGAAATTAGACACAACTTTGTCTTGGAGAATCCAAATTAGGTCAGACCTATGGCATAAGAAAGATAATTCAGAGGGCTACATTGGTACTGAAATTCAAATATTTAAGTGCTGCAATTACATAGATAATCCAATTTCAATATCGAGCTCCTCAAAAGCAAGAAAAAGGTGTGTATTTTTTTTCCGAATTGCATAAGTCTTGTTTGAAGAATCAATTTGAATTGATTCCAAGGGCATATTGTAGAATAGATATCAGTATTGGGTTCTAAAATATGCCGTGTAAAAATAATTCAACACCCATTAAGCCTTCATAAGGCTCTACTATGACTCATGAAGATGAAGAATTGCAACATGATCTATCAAAATTACAAGAGCAAGTGCAACAAATTTCACTCTCGCAAAGAGCAACAAAAAATGAAATGGAAGTTTTGAAGAAAGGCATGGAAGAGAAGATGGATGGTTTGAAGAAAGGCATGGAAGCTAATATGGATGGCATGGAAGCTGGCGTGGAAGCTAAGATGGATGGCGTGGAAGCTAAGATGGATGACATGAAAGACAACATGGAAAAAAACATGAAAAACATGAAGAATGATCTAAAAGAAGACATCGAAGGTTTGACCAAGTTGATACAAGAAATGTTTCCTAATGGTGAAAAGATAGTAGAAGAACCTCATGATGAGAACAAAATAAATGTTAATCGCGATTTCATAAACTCTAATGTTGGCGGGAAGAACCACCATATTCAAAAAATGGATATGAGGAAGTTTTATGGGAAGGATCCTGTAACATGGATACTACAGATGGAGCAATATTTTGATCTCCATAATGTGCAAAACACACAAAAGGTACGCATTGCAACTTTGCATTTAGAACAAAATACATTTGTATGGTATCGATGGCTTTGCTCCCGTAAAAAAATTGTCACTTAGTCAATTTTTACAGAGGAAATGATAGCACATTATGAGGATACAAAGAGCAACACCTTCTTTAGCCAATTGATAAATCTCGAACAAAAGGGTTTAGTGGGGCAGCACATTGAGGACTTCCAAAAATTGAATATAAGGGTAACTGATATTCCAGAGGAACACAGGATTGATCTCTTCATAGGTACTCTAAAGGATAACATCCAACATGAAGTTCTTGTTTTGGAACCTGATTCATTGGAGAAGGCATTCAGGTTGGCAAGAAAAGTTGAATGTAAAATTATGGCGACAAGGAAGCCTACCACTCAATTCTATAAAGAAGGAAGTGTTGCTATGTCTAGATTTCCACAACCTACAAGGTTGACACCACAAAAATTGGAAGAAAAATTAGCAAAATGGCTTTGCTACAGTTGTGATAGAAAATACACTAAAGGTCATAAGTGTGCTGAGAAGAAATTATTTTACATAGATTGTGTAGAGGAAGAAATGAATCCGACCATATCGTGTAATGCACTGGCAGGAATTACCACTCCTCAAACTCTCAAGATAGAAGGACATATCAAGAAGTCAAAGGTAATAGTGTTGATTGATTCAGGTATCACCCATAGTTTTATTCACTGTAAGGTAGCCAAGGAATCAAATTCTTTCCTATACCCAACACTAGAATTTCAAGTGATCGTTGCAAATACCTTCTGATACATCATGTCAGCATCAAGGCCTTCTGGATATCTTACTAAGGCCATGCCTTGAGGAGGTTTCATGTGAGGTGGAATAGCATTGTAAATGCTATTGAACCTAGTGGAGTAATCATGAACACTCTCCCCTTGATTTCTCTTGAGGCTGCTATACGCTGCTAGTATTTTGAGAGGATTCCTTTTGAGTTCCCATTTGTTGATGAATGTTTGATGCAAGGCAGGGAGATAATTTATGCTGTTATGAGGTAAGTTTTTAAACCATTATTTACATCTCCTCCTAAACTTTGGGTGAAGATTCTCATCTTCATAGTTTCTTCTTCTATCTCCATGTAATCAAAAGCATCCTCCATCCCATCTACATGATGTTGAGCTGTTGTAGACTCTTTTCCAGTGAAATGAGGGATTTTGGATTGGTAATCATTTGGTAGGGGGAGTAGAGGTTGTGGTAACACTAATGGGGCATACCATGTTGCCATGGATGGAAATAAGGGTGGATTTACAAGAGGTGGATTCATCAAAGTGAAAGTGGGGTGGCGTGGAGTGTTTTGAACAGTGGTAGTATGAATTGGAGTGGAAGAAATACTTGGGCCAACAAACTTATTTTGAGCAGACTTGTTATGGAAAAGACTAAAGTGATGAAGAAGCTGGCAGTCAGGAGGAGTGGAAGGTGAGGCTTCCCTACTAAAAATTTGTTGCAAATCCGTAGTATCAAATTCAGTTTGGTTTAAATCACCTTGAGATCTATTTCTAAATATTTTCTTCGTATGATGTAATTCAAAGTGTGAATCCTCCAAGACAACAAGGTTTTCAGGGAAAAATTTTGTTCTTAAGAGGATCCTATTAGCAGCTGATTTTCCAGAGTTAGAAGTCTGCCATAGAATTATCTTAGGATTGTCAACGATTAAAGGAGGATTTGGGTCTGGGTGGGATCTAGTGTTGATCCTATGTGAAGCCAGACTATTTTTCAAAAATGAGAGAGGTTGAGGTTTTTAGGGATTTTTTTTGGAAGCTTCACCGATGTTTTATCTAGTATGGGACTAGGCTTATAAACTTCTTCCAGGTTGGTTAACATAGTCCTAAAGAGATCTAGGAACCTAGATGAGTAATAGGCCTACTGGAGCTAGTGGAGTCGCCAGGTGGAAAATTTTTAGCTTTTATGAAGGTAAAATATTGGATGGTTCCACCACCATATTTATTATGAAGCCAAACTGAAATTTTTTGGGTTTTTCTGAGTTATTTCGGTCTTATGGGTTAAGAGAGTGTCCTAAATCTGACTTAACACTTAGCTACGATGTTTAATCATACAAAGTTCACTCTTATGGCTTGGCAACTGATTCCTTCAAGATTTGATAAGGTTTGATGAGAATCCTAAGGGTTACTTAGTTTTTCACTGATTCAAAAAGTCCTATCATGATTACTGTTATGCTTGGTAGTGCTTGAAGAAGGTTACTTATGTTATACCAGGCAGTGAGTGTTTAATTTTAAAGATTTTACTCAGTGTCCCACTGTGATCGCCATTATGTTGGTGTCCCGTGTTTTGATAGTTAGGCAAATCAAAAGACAAGGGAACATCAGAACCAATATTTAGAGTTACAGGATCTAGTCCTCCTGTTCTCAGAGAGGGATCTCTCAATTTTTTGTTTGCAAAGGTTTATCTTGTGTGCTTTGAGTATTGGTTTTAGACTAGTTATTAAGTGTAGGTGTTTGTTTGTTTTCTTCAGCTAATACACATTGCAGTTTTGAGGAGTTACCTCCTGGTTTGACATGGTATCAGAGCCAGCTCCACATTTGGCATTTCTGCCCTGTGGTGTAACTCCCTACCCTTTGCTCAGTCAATTTTATTAATTGTTTTCTGCTGCTCCTAATTGCTAGACTGTTATTCTGCATTTTTTTCCCTATTTAGCACTGACATTTGCAGGCTCTGTCAATCTGCAAATTGCAGGCTCTGCCAGTCCAGCAGTCCTGCAACTGTCTTCTGCAGATTCAATTTCAAATTTTTTATGTAACAACCCTTTTTGGGCCTCCTCATTCATCCATATGCTCCACTTCTTCCCATACGCATTCATCCTGCGCCCTCACTCCCCCTCTCCCTGCGCCCTCACTCATCCTCACCTTAACTCCCACCCCCTCGCCATTCCACTCCCCCACTCCCTGCGCCTACCCTCTGCAACAGGCAGCGCGCCCTCTCCCTCATCTCTGCAACTCGCTCTCGGGCTCCCTCATCTCTGCACTCAGTCCTACGCACCCGTCGACTGTTTGCCTTCCCCTCTCAATCAACCAACGCTCCTACAGCTCCTAACCCACTCCGCCCTCGGCTCTGCATTTACACATACAACTCCACGATGTTTGTCGACATATATACAAACACTGTGCTTTATGATATATCACCACGCTATTATACTCAAACACTGTGCTGTCTGGAGGTTCCACGCTGGTGTAGTTTGACAACAGTAATACACAGCATTCCATATTACAACAGCGTTCCATATTACAACACATCGTTGTGTTTTTACAACGCTTTGTTTTCTTGACATGTTATATATGCGTTTCCGCATAGTAATATCATTTCTGCATAGTAATATCATTTCCGCACAGTTATATATGCGTTTCCGCACAGTAATATCATTTCCGCACAGTTATATATGCGCTGGTTTGACATTTAAATAACGCGCTGGTTTAAACGCTGTGTTGCGCCCCCCTCCATCACATGTATACACCCCTCGTATGCGCTGTCTCCCTCATTTTAACACTGCTTTATTATGTTTAAAAAGCAGTCATACTGCCTTCCCTCTATATGTTGTTTAAAACACTGTTTGACATCGTTTGATATATTAAAACGCTGTATTTGCTTTAATACCTTTGTGTGGTCCGCCCCTCTCATAACGCTGTCACCTTATTCCGCCCCTCCCACCGTGTAATACTGCCTCCCATATAATTTGTATTACGCCCTTTCATATTAAACCACCATTTGTATATATCACTTTGCCATTTCAAATTCCATTCTGCCCCCTTCCCACTCATAATTCCACCCCTTCCCATTCATAATCCCATTTTTTTTCACATACATTTTTTACCCAAACAAAAAAAAAATACATTTTTTTTATGCAGAATCAGTCTATAGCATAGAGAGTTTTTTTTAAATTTCAGTCTTCAGCAAAAGTTTTCTGAGCAGATTTAGTTTCCAGAAAGAGTTTTTAAACTCAGAAAATTTTTTCCAGCAAGAGTTTTTGCCCCTTTATTTGAAATATTTCAAGAGTTTGAAGTTTTTATAACAGAATTTGTTTCCTCTTCAGAAGATTTTTTCCAGCAGTCTAATGCATTCTCTCATCTCCATTGTTGGGATAGTTCTCTCTGGCAAAGAGAACTATCTTGAATGGTCGCGGAAGATTAAACACACACTCATTTTTAATGAGCTGTGGAGAGGAATCTGTGAAGGACAAGCAGAAAATCCACCAGAGAACACCACTTCAGACAAAGAGCTTGCCATTTGGGAAAACAAGAATTGCAAGGCTTATGCCTTGATTGCAGCCTCAGTGAGTGAAGAGGTGAGTCGCCATATTTCATCATTCTCAAATGCCTTTGAAGCCTTGAAGAAACTAAAAGAACTCTATGACTCACACTCAGAATTAGAAAATGTTCAATTGACGGTTAAGTTGTTCAGTCTTGAAATGAAGAATGATGATCCCCTTGCTTTAGCTTCAGAAATAAGATCTATAATGCATGACATTCAAAACACTGGTGTAAAAATGGACATACCTCTCATAGCATATGTTAAGGCATTATATCCGACTTACTCACATTATCTTGAGTCTTTGCAAGCAAGTGGAAACCTTGAGCAAATCACCTTTGATAAACTTGAGCAGAAGTTTGCAGAAAGAGAGAAAGCTTTTGGGAAGATGACAGTCCCTTCATCTTCCGAAGAGGCTGCATACTTGGCACACAAAGAAAAGAGTCATACTCCATATTCATCCAGAGGAAGAGGTGGCAGAAGAGGAAGAGGAAGAAGGAACTTCACAGAAAGGGGGGGCAGACAAGCTGACAAATCCAATCTTCATTTTACACGGTGCAATAGAGATGGACATGATGCATCCAAATGCAGAACACCATGGAACAAAATTGAGCAGCATAGAAATCAAGACAAAGGTAAAACCAATGACAAAGACAAAGGTAAAGCACCTGAATCCGCTCACTATGTTCTAGCACATTGTAACAATGGAGTAACTGAAAACCTCTTTGATGTTGCATTTACTTCATGGAGAGATGATTGGTTGCTAGATTCAGGAGCAACATGTCACATGACATTTAGAAAAGATTTTTTTGAAGATTTCACCGACAAAGTTGATGGAGCAGTATATTTCGCAGATAAATCCAAACTCAAGCCATCAGGGCTTGGCACAGTCAGGCTTAAACTGCCTGGTCTTCCTGATCATATCCTACATGAGGTTCTATACCTCCCCGAGTTGAAGAGAAACTTGCTGTCCCTGGTCGAAATCCGGCAGCAAGGACACTCAATTCACTTGTTTGATGGCAAGGCAGAGGTCAGAAAAGCATCAGATCACTCACTTGTCATGGAGGGAATAGAAGAAGGGAGACTCTTGAAGCTGAAAGGTTCATCTGCTCATGCTCAAAACTTTGCATTCAGTTCATATCATGATGAAGGTACATTTCCATCAAGTCTTTTATGGCATGCTAGATTTGGACACTTAAATTATGACAGCCTTTGTTTGTTGAAGAAAAATGGTGTTGATGGACTGCCTACAATTCCTAGAAAACCTAAGGAATGTGATGCATGTATTCTAGGAAAGCATAGCAAACAGCCATTTCATGATTCACACTTAAGAGCACATAGGAAACTTGAACTTGTTCATTCAGATTTATGTGGCCCTATGCCTATTGCTTCTGCAAATGGAAACAAATACATGATGACATTTATTGATGACTACACCAGAATGTGTTGGATTTACTTACTGAAGAATAAGTCTGATGCTTTTCAAACTTTCAAGAATTTTCATGCATGGATTGAAAATGATGCAAAAACACATATTGGCTCTCTACGTACCGATAATGGAAAAGAATACACTTCAAACGAATTTGAAAATTATCTTCGTCAACATGGAATCAAACATCAAACAACTGTGCCATATAATCCACAACAGAACGGTGTAGCTGAAAGAATGAACAGAACTATTTTAAATATGGTCCGCTCCATGTTATTTTTCAAGAATGTAAAATTGATGTTTTGGGCCGATGCAGTTCTATGTGCTGTTTACATAAAGAATAGGTGTCCTTCAAGTTAAATTAGAAACAAAACTCCTTTTGAAATGTGGCATGGCCACATTCCTTCGGTAAAGCATTTCAGGGTCTTTGGGTCCACCTGTTATGCCTTGATACCCAAGGGTAAAAGGAACAAACTTGGTGCTAGAAGCAGAAAATGTATCTTCTTGGGGTACTCCAATACCTCCAAAGGATATCGTCTCTATGATGAAGCAAATAAGAAGTTTGTGATAGCAAGAGATGTCATATTTATTGAATCATCCAAGAGTGACAAGGTTATTGAGCGGCAACTTGATCACCTGGATAGATTCACACATGCAAAGTCTTTCAAAGAATTTGATAATGTGATTCCACACCTTGAAGGGGGGATTCCGATATTGAATCAAACTGTGGAATCATTTCCTGAACCACACTCTCCCCCACATGAAGAAACAACCACAGATGACACATTGGATGATGTGATTGACAGAATTGGGAGATTGAATCTTGAATCAATCCCAACTCAGTCAAGTGACCAGCCAGGGCCATCTCAGAAAGGTCCCCCCAAATGGCTGACAAAGACACTGGAGGATGTTCATCCTGATGAGGTTGGAAAAACAGGAACAAGAAGTTCCACTCAAGAAATCGAAGGTGATGTAGATAATTCTGATTCCCCTGTTGATATGGATATTTCTTATAACTGTGAAATGAGTTTGTCTACAGATCATGAACCAACTTCCTTTAAAGAAGCCGCTTCTCATGATGAATGGAAAGAAGCGATGCAGAAGGAGTATGATGCCTTGATAAAGAATGGCACTTGGAAGCTGGTTGATCCGCCTTTGGGAACGAAACCAATTGGCTGTAAGTGGGTCTACAAGAACAAGTACAAAGCAGACGGTTCACTTGACAAGCACAAGGCCAGGCTTGTGGCAAAAGGATTCGCACAGAAAGAAGGAGTCGATTATGAAGAAACTTTTGCTCCCACAGCAAAATGGACCACCATCCGGACTCTCTTTGCCTTAGCAACTCAGAATGGATGGAAAGTCCATCAGATGGATGTAAAAACAACCTTCTTGAATGGAGATCTAAAGGAGAAAGTTTATATGTCCCAGCCAGAAGGATTTGTGATAAAGGGTCAAGAACACAAAGTTTGCAAACTTGTAAAATCGTTGTATGGCCTCAAGCAAGCACCACGAGCCCGGTATGAGAAATTGACCAAGCATCTTCTGAAACTTGATTTCAAACATTTTGATCTTGATGATGCAACTTTGTTTGTTAAGAAAGTTGGAAAAACAGTTGTATATCTTGTGGTATATGTAGATGATCTTTTGATAACAGAAAACAATGAGAGCTATATTGCATCCATGAAGAAAGAGTTGAAGAAAGGTTTTGAAATGACTGATTTGGGTCATGTTCATTACTATTTGGGTATTGAAGTAATTCAACATCCTAAATTCATCTTTCTTTCTCAGAAGAAGTACATTGGAGATCTCTTAAACAAATTTGGCATGGATGATTGTAAACCCTTAGGCACTCCAATGGAACAAAACTTGAAGCTCACATCAGTTGAAGGGAAGGAATTTGAGGATGCAACTAAGTATAGACAGCTTGTAGGAAGTCTTATCTATCTGACCACCACCAGACCTGACATCTCATTTTCTGTTGGAATCCTCTCAAGGTTCATGCAAAATCCTTGTGAAGGACATTGGTCTGCTGCAAAAAGAGTACTAAGGTACTTGAAGGGGACTCAAGACTTTGGACTCAAATATACACAGGTAGGCGACTTCATCTTGACCGGATACTTTGATTCAGACTTTGATGGCGACAAAGAAATAGGGGTGTCTACTACAGGTTACACCATGAGTCTTGGATCAGGAGCTGTCTCATGGAGATCACGCAAACAGTCAGTTCCAGCAGATTTCACGACCGAGGCAAAATATGTGGCAGCAGCTGAAGCAACAAAGGAAATTGTGTGGCTCCGGAAAATCCTGGAAGATTTGCAAATGAAACAGATGTATTCCACTCCACTCATGATCGACAACACTTCTGCAATAAAGTTGGCCAAGAACCCAAAGTTCCATGATCGAACAAAGCACATCAATACAAAGTACCATCTCATTCAACATCATGTTCAAGCCAAAACCATCCATCTACATCATTGTTCCACAAATGAGCAAACTGCTGACATCTTCACCAAAGCACTTGGAAGAGAAAAGTTTGAAAAGTTCAGATCGATGCTTGGACTCACCAACATCCCTTCGGATTAAAGGGGGGAATGTTGACACCTAATCCTATGGATGGGTGTGCACATGTATTGTTGTATATTATTTATTATTAGGAAATAAGGAAGGCCAAGAGTCATTGGGAGCTGAATCCCAATAGCCTCACCTCCCATCTATATAAGCATGTACATTCTTCATCTAATACACAATTCCAGTTTTGAGGAGTTACCTCCTGGTTTGACAGTTTGTTTGGTTGAATTGATACAACAGAACATGAAAGATCTAGGAAATATATATAGAATGGAGAAACATCTGGTTCATTGAGCAATGGAGTCAAGAAAAGGTCATAACATACTCATCAATGGATATGGGATATCAGAGGGGATTCAATTAGCCCCTGATGTGGCGGCATAGGCTTCCGGTCTGATAAAACACTGATGATTTTTTTCAAACTGTGTTTAGTTGTGAGGATTAGGCTTTTAATAATCATTAGTTGGCCATAATCCTCATAAAAATGTCTTCAGTCTTCCGTGCTGGTGCGTTTCTGTCTTCAACACTGATATTCTTTGATTTGTGATTGACTTGCTATGTTTATTGGTATGCAGGGCTTCTGCCTCTGAATTTCCTTTGGACATAGTAGAGAAATCATTGGAAACCTGCAAAATACGAAAAATATTAGGAAATCCTGCAAGTATAGGTTAACTGCTTTAGAAGGCACGTGGAGAGAGCATGGTTGTTGGATGGCATCATCCAATGGTCGAGATTGATTAGAAGGGGTCAAAGAGAAATGGAGGAGGAATTAAATCGGAGCCGTTGATTGCGTAGAGATCGATGGTCGAGAGCGGCGACGAAAAGTCAAAGTGGGGGAATCAGGGCGATGAATTGTGGACAGTCGATTTGCAGATCAGCTCAACGGCAGAGATGCGTTTAACACTGCGATGTATCATGGTTAACTATCGGACTTCTTCAGTGAGCAATCATCGTCCGATGAGCGGCCTCAGATCGGATGGTGGACGTCAATATCGCGTCGGGTCCACGTTCGATATTTAACGCATGATGAACGGTGGTTTGGTGAATAGTGTTCAGGCCATGCATCAAACAGTGTATGGAATCGGTGCAAAATAAGAAAAACCACCCTGCTCTCACAAGCGGTGCAATGGATACCGCGTGGTTTTGGAACGATGAATGGAGGGCAGGGACCACCAGGGCAATGGATTGCGTGCCATCGATCTGTGGGTTAGATTGACGGTAGAGTGTGATTAGGAATTTTACACTAGCAGAAAATTTATTATATAATAAAAATGACAAATTAATATAACCGAAGGTTTATACTTTGGGCGGAAATATTTATTTGAAATGGATAGGCACCTGGCTGTGTGGCCATGGGTTATACGGAAAATCATATGACCGGGGTTTATGGAGGAAGGGCTAATGATGATCGGGTGATGCGATAAGCACTTGGAAGGCTAGCGCTTGGTTCTAGCACCAAGACACATGGAGGGGAAGGGTTAAAGACTTAGCCCAAGGGGGCTTAAGTCTATAATATATAAAAAACATGATTTTCATGGATTTTTAGTGATTTTCAAAGGTTTTGAGGGTTTCAATAAGGCAATAAGGAGTATTAAACCTTATGAAAAGGGGCTTTGATGAAGGGAAAAAGGGGAAAAACATGAAAATGAAGGATTTCATGGGAAAAGGAAAGGAAAGGATGAGGCTAGTTTTGGAAGAAGGGAAAAAGGAAAATGGTGCTTGGAGTAGTGTTCTTTCTTGGGAATCAGCAGGATCTTAAGATGGTAAAATGGGCACAACAATGAATATTCAAGACATAGGCATGAGGCCTTTTGAGAGTCTTCAAGAGCCAACACTTTTTAGCAGTAAAATATGTTCCTTGGAGACTCCAGAAATGTTTTAGCCAACATTTGGTATAACAAACTTTATAACTGGCTAACAGGCTCCATGGACCATTTTTGGCCAACTATTGTGACGAAGATAGCCATCTAATATATGGCCTGGGGCAAGTGTTTGGTCACTCCTTGTATGCTCAGTTGATGCATTCAACCATATACTATTTACTAGTGCATGTGATGACTTACACAACAAGCCACTTGTCAAGAAGAAACTTTCCAGACTATTTTATGAAGCTGCAGTGGGGAAGACTGCACTGTGACCACTTGGGAGACTATTGGTACCTTCCAGAACCACATGAAACCTTTAGTATTTCTTTCATTTTGATGCTGATCATGAGCCCATTTTATGATGTTTTTCTTGCCTTTATGGGGAGCATGATTGGGGTAGGAAGACATTGGGTGGATGTGTTCATGGGGGAGCAGCATCCCCACACTTTTTGCATTACATGTTCTAAGGGGAGCATGGGAAGAGACATGACCACTAAAGAAAAATCTTTGTTTCTTTATGAGGGGGGCATGAGATGAATGGGATGCCGTATGGTGGTGATTTCTTATCCATCATGTATGAGATGGTTTGAGCCAGCTTGATTCACAACGTTGGGAAAGGGATCTTTGGAGATCTAGTTTCGTTCTTGCCATTTGAGAGCAACATTATTGCAGCCCAAGGTGAGAAAATTCTCTGCACTTATCTTAAGTGGAGAGCAGGATAGCATGGGGTAGGCCACTTTTTCTACCATGTTCAGAATCTGAGCCCACCTACTTTGCAGGAGCTCGAGGTAGAGGAGGATTTTCAGGAGTTGCCATGTTGGTAGGCAGCTCATTTTGTATGTTTGATAGCTTGGGGATAGGAGATTCACATGGGGATGGTAGATCCCAACATATATCAGAAAAAATTCCTCAAGAAGGCCTTTATACCACCCATTGTTTCCTCCATTGTTATCTTACTGTCACATAATGATAGCTATTTGCAATGTCCACCAAAAGCTGGCTTGTTTACTTGGGAGGGGAAACTTGGAGATATATTGATGATGCAACACCTTGATCCTTGGAGGATTTTATCTTATAAGGTTATATAGGGGGAGAATAGGATGCTCTTCAGTCCTATCCTTGTAGTTTCTTGAGGACAAGCAACATTTGGGAGGGGAGGACTGTAATATTCCAAGATTTGCATGTAGGAAATTGGAATATTAAATTTTTCTCATGTCACTTAGGAGATGAATAAAAGGGTAAGGAGACCCATGCATTTAAAAAATAAGGATAAAATCTCTCATGTTGTGTAAGGGGAGATCATAATGCCAACTAGATTTTGCACTCTCATGTGTGAACAGGGACATTTTGCATGTGGAAAAGGCCAAGTTTGACCAAGTCAACAGCCTAAATGTAGGAGGAGTGGATCAGAAAATAAAAGAGCTGAATGTGAATATGTTTCAGCCTAGATAGCTATATGTGAGCTGGATTGAATACCCTTAGGTGTGAAAAGGGCTGGAGCAAGTTGAAGTGGTCAACCTTGACCAAATCAAACAATGGCTCTAATGAAGGGACAACGTAGTTTTAGAGGGAGATTGCTTGTGCGAAGGTGGAAACCATATTGAGTGGGACCCAAGGTGAGAAGGCTCAATTAGTTTATAAGGAAGAGGATGGCATCCATTTGAGGGTTAACTTATGTATTAAATTTTCATGTCTGCTTAGACTTTGCTCACCTCGCTGTTTAGCTAAGATTGCTAAGGGATTCCTGTTTAGGAATTCCTTCTCTTCCCTTTGAGTAACTCTTGGGAGAGATCTGATCCATCATTCCTCATATTCATCATTGGTACTAAGCTTCAGTCTACAATTTTAGTGCAGTCTTTGCAGGAGGTTGAGCTGAGTTGCAGGGTGTTGCAGGGGAGGGTTGAGAAACCCATTTTCTGAGTTTACTTTGTAGAGGAGGGAGGTTTCCTTCTTGTGGGAGATCAGTTTAGAGAGTTATTGGGCTGATAGCAGATAATTTGCAGTAGGAAAACACATTTTCATCACCAATAGCGTTATTCCACTCAGGAATTGTGTTATTTCTGGAGGGCAGTTGTAGAAGTGTCTCCTGTGGCTCTCTCGGAGAGTTTTCCTGTGATTGGAGGATTGATTCTTCCATGGAGGAAGACCTTCGATCAGATATTTAGTAGATTTATATTCTTGTAGCCTTATATACACTTTTTCTTCATTTTTTAGTGATTATTCAGCCATACTGTTGAAAATCACCATTTGTATTCAGGGTGAACTCCTAGAAACCCTTCTCGGGTTCTCTAGTTTTTGTATAAAGGAGACTAGATCTTATTCTTTTGAGAATATTGTCTAATATAATTATATATCTATTTTTCTCTACCATTTATATCTATAAACCCTCTTTTAGACTGCGTAGTCACTTTTATGCAGAATTCCTTGTGTTGCAGTGTTTAGGGTTTTAGCTCTTTTTAGCGATACTAGGTGTGGCAGATCTTTTTAACCCACCTAGTTTAATTTTTTTCAGCTCTATTATTGGATTTAGGTTGTATATTGACTGATATACAATATTTAAGAGCTAATTTCATTATTTTATAGCATAGGTTGCTGGAAATGCGTTTTTAGTGGATGCATGCTGAGCAGTCCAGATTTTGGGATATTACATTCTTCATAAAGAGATTTATGGGTCACCCTACCCACTTATTCACCTATCTAAGTAACAAAAAAAAACTTTAATATTCAAATTAGATGCAAGCTAATTTATGAATATTACAGTCCTCCCCTCCAAAATGTTTCTTTTCCTCAAGCAATTGAAAGGATACTGTAAAGTCTCTGATGGATATGTCTCCTCCCAAGAATAAAAATTAGCCTTTGGTAGACAAACCAAATAGATCTCATCATGAAGAAGTGGGAGATACATGGAAAGAGTTATATGTTGTCCAATGGCCTCCCCAAGGCATGAGAGATGGTAAGTGTTGGGTGCCTCAATCCCAATGAGAAACTCCAATCTCCATGATATCATCCAAACAAAGTGAGCCATCCTTGGTAGCTCATAGAGAGAATCACCAATCCCCTGCTTCTGCAATGTATATGGGTTGCATGGCTGAAAATGAGAGATAAAATTGTTCAACTTATGATGTCTCTCTCTCCATTTATGATAAATGTGGAACTGTTGATCTTGGACTGTAATAATATGGTCATTAAGAAGCCAAAATGTACTTGGAATATCATGATCCCACTCTTTTGTTCTAGGAACCTCTGTTTCCCAATCCACCCCACATATAGTGAATAGAGTATCATCGCCATATGGGCTCCAAAATAAACATGGACTAAGTGTCACATGACATACTGGATGGTGGCAATAGTCCCTCAAGTGAGACTAGCGTTGTTATTCTTCTAGCTGTCTCAAAACATGATATGATAAGTGGCCATCAAACCACTTACTTGCTGCCATAAGTTTCTCAAAATCTTGGTGTTGGCTAAATATTATCCAAGAAAAACAAATCTTTCTCAAAGTCCTCTAGAAAGTGGTCAATCCCATCAATAAATGTAGTCCCAAAAGGACCATGAAATCCAAAGAGAGGTTTGCTCTCTTGTGGAGAAATGTGCTGCAAATGTATGGTAAAGGAATGTACATACATTTTTAGTTGATAAATAAGCATCAAAACATAATCTTTACAATATGTTGTAGACAAGTTGGTGAAGAGGTCCATAGATGAGCCTTCCCATCTCTCCATCAAAAGAGGAAGTGATTGAAACAACCTTTCAAGGTGGTTTCTCTCCTTCTCATACATCAAACAAGCTACATATCTCCTGACATGTTGGTGTACATCTTCTTTGAGAAGCTCCCAATAGAATCCCTCCATGATGGTGTGATAAGACTCAATGAAGTCTACATTTCCTGAAGAGAGTGCCTCATGTTGGCAATATGATGTAGAGTGTTGTCCTCGATGGCAACCCACTTGATGAAGATGATGGCAACCTACTTAATGAAGTTGTTCTTGATGCATTAATGATGTAAATCTGATCTTCTACAAGAAGCGCAAAAGTGCCAGAAAAATAAATATCAGCATGTGCAAGAATAATGATGAAAAGTGTGTGTCTTAAGGCATACGTGGGTTTGTCTAGGAGAAGTAGCGTATGCACGCGGAAAAGTATGTGCCAAGTTGTGTATGCTCAATTGCGCTCTAAATTTTTAAAACCAAGGGTTACTACCATGGTATTTACCCATTGTATTGAGCGCTGGGTTGTCTATTTGATCCCGTCTAGGAATACCATCGGATGCAATGTGGTCTTGGCTCATGGTATTGAAAAAGGGTAAACCTATATAAGGAGAAGAAAATCATTGTGCATGGAGAGGGCATGAGTCTGGGATTTGATAAATACTTCACTCTGAAGTATATCTGTATGGGTGAACCCCGTTCCTAATTGATAGATCTGAATCTATTATGCTCCTATGAACATGATGAAGGCTCAAGATCTCTAGATCTAGAAATAGTGAATGTCAAGGATGATCTGAAAAGAAGTGAAGAAGACCTGGTGCAATCCTGTTGAAGAGATTGAAGAAATCTGGGTAAGTTTATAGATCTGGTCTGTACTGCAAAGTTTATCTTTTGTAGATCTATACGCAGGTTCGTTTTATGAAAAGCGCGTGTATACGCGGGTATGTGGAAAGAAAAGCGCGTATGCGCAGTTAGGGTTTTCTTTGGAAAATGTACTGAAGTATACGTGGGTTCGTCTTCTGGAAAGTGCGTATATATGTGGGTCTGATTAAATAAAAGCGCGTATGATTTCTGATCTAATGGTTGCTGAAGGTTGAATGTGTTTTTGCATATCTATTCTGAAGTCTGGGTTATATCTGATATTCTGGTTACAATGGTTTCACTGTTTTGTTTGATGCTTTGGGCAAAGGTTGTTTATTGACAAGTAAAGGGTTGTGTTGGAGCTGTTTGATCCAGTTTGAAAATTGATGAAATGTGATCTACAGTGGATCTGAGGTTTGAAGCCTTCGGTATGAAAGTGGAAGCTTTCTGCCAATAGAAGCTGGTACTCATGTTAGGGGGTAGTAGCTCCCTTCCAGGAGAGGCTGGTAAACGAGTGCAGGGGGTTGTAGCTCCCTTCCCGTGGTAGTCGTAAACAGAGACACAGCTTTGTGTGGGTGCCCTGCGTGTCGGCTTATTCCACCAGTACATGTTTGTAAGAAGTTTTCTTAATAATAAATTTTGAAGGCTGACGCAACGACAGCGGTGGTTTTCTCCCGAATTGGGTTTCCACCTAAAAATCCTGGTGTTCATGTGTGTTGCATATGTGTGATGATTATTTTATTATGTCTGCACCTGTTTACTATTTCTGAAATATCTAATGAATGAATAATGCAATGATCTGAGTTAAGATTCAATCACATAATTAGATCTTTGGACATATGTGAGTTCTGTAAAGGATATCCACGTATATATGCTAGTTTCCTTCAGTAAAGTAGCATATGGGTTTTTAAAGGAAAAAGTAAAAGTTTGATTGTCTGCAAAATATACTGATTCACCCCCCCCCCCCCACTCTCAGTATATTTCCCAACAATTTGTTTCAGAGCAGGTCCTTCTGAAAAAGCTTAGCCGCTAGAAGGAAGATCAAGCAAGATGAGCAATCATGAGGGAACAGCATCTATCAAGCCCCCGCTCTTCAACGGAAGCAATTTAATCTTCTGGAAAGTGAGGATGAGATCCTATCTTCAGTCTATGGGAGCTGATGTATGGGCCATTGTTGAACAAGGATATCAATATCCAGCCGCTACACCAACAGATCCAACTGAAAGGAAGAATTATGAATCAAACGCAAAAGCGGTTAATGCTATAACAGGAAGTCTAACTGAATCAGAATTTTTCAAAGTCATGCAGCTGAATACAACAAAGGAAATATGGGACAAAATCATTCTAAGTTATGAAGGCGACGCAAAGTTAAAAAGTGCAAAACTCCAAACTCTCATAATTGAATATGAAAATTTAAAGATGCATGGTGATGAGAGTATTGCCAATTTCTTTTTACATATTGATGATGTTGTAAATCGTATGAGAAATCTGGGTGAAACAATATCCGACACTACTTTGGTTGAGAAAATTTTACGATCGCTAACGGCAAAATTTGAATCAAAAGTTTCTGCCCTTGAAGAAAAACAGGATATTCAAAATATTTCCATGGTGCAACTTCATGGCATATTGACTGCATATGAAATGAGGAGAGGAGGACCATCTGAAGTCAAAGAAGTTGTTTTTAAAGCTTCTACAAAAGGGAAAGAAGTTAAAAAACTAGAAGGATCAGGATATATCTCAGAAGAAGATGAGGCAAACTTTGTGAGAAGACTCCAACTAGGAACCGGAAGATTCAAAGGTAAGCTTCCTTTCAAATGTTTCAATTGTGGAAGAGTTGGTCATTATGCTGCAAAATGTCCTTATAAAGAAACATCTGCTAAAGAGAAAGAAGTAGCAAGAAGGAATAAGAATCGATCTAGCTCTAAGAAAATATACTATACAAATGAAGACAATGATGGGTTATCTGATAGTGAGGAAGAATGTGAACAAGATCTTAGACTTCTCATGGCATTTGAAAATAATTCTAGAGACGATAAGGATGCTTTTGTGGATGCTCTAGATGACAATGATTTTCTTGATCAAAACAATCAACTCAAAATATCCTTGGAAGAAGGTAAAATAATCATAGAGACTCTGAAAAGGCAGAATGAAGAAGCAAAGAAACATAATGAAAAATTAGAATGTGAAGTAGTAAGTCTAAGAAAAGAACTTGAGAAAGTAAAGACTCTCAATCTTAGATTTGCTAAAGGATCTGAAACCTTAGATGAGATTATCAAGGTTCAACGTTCTCCTCTTATTAAGACAGGTCTTGGATATACCAGAGAATCTTCTCAGGCTTCTGCACCAAATTATCTAAAAGCAGCTACAAATGGTTTGCTTCATTCAGCCACTCAGCAAGGGAATAAAGAATATTTACAGGTAAAGCATGATCATCACAATACAAGGGATATCTCTCAAAGAAGCAACAATCAACAGGTAAATTCAAACAGAAGATTTCATGATCGCAGAAATTTCTACTTCAATGGACAATGTTTCTCATGTCACAATTTTGGTCATAAAGCTGTTCAATGTGTTGCATATAAAACCATCATGACAAGAGAAGCAAGAAGGAAAAGGATGAATATTGAACCAAAGAAGAACACCTATAACAACTTTTCTCCTCTTCAAAACGAAGTTGAATGTACTTATTGCAATAACTTTGGTCATGAAGAATCTGAATGCAGGAGCAAGGTCCAGCCAAAATAACATGTTCCCTCAAGCTCTAAAGTATGGAAAAAGAAAGAAATACAGGTTGAAAATTGTGGGATAGCATTATTTGCAGAAGGTGAAGAAAATCAATGGTACATTGATAGTGGGTGCTCAAGACACATGACAGGTGACAAAAGTAAACTTCTTGCATATAATGCTCTAGAAAAGGAAAAGAAAGTTACATTTGGAAATGATACTCCTGCTGTAATTAAAGGAAAAGGGTCCGTGTTTCTAAAATAAAAGGTGAAGGCTAATGATGTCATGTATGTGGATGGATTAAGGCATAACCTGTTAAGTGTAAGTCAAATGTGTGATCAAGGAACAGAAGTTGTCTTTAGTTCAAAAGAATGTGTGGTTCGTGATCTTGATACAGGTAAAAATATTATAAAAGGGAAAAGAACTCCAAGCAACCTATATGTATTGAAGAACTGCAAAGATCAATGTTACTTGAGCAAATCTTCAAAAAATTGGCTATGGCATAGAAGGCTGGGGCATCTGAGCTTCTCTCAAATCAACAAAGCAAGCAGACTTCAAGCTGTTCTTGGTCTTACCAATATTACTCTACCAGAGAGTATCATATGCAAATCTTTCCAATTCGGTAAGCAGACCAGAGTACAATTTAATGCCAAAGAAGGATCATCAAGTAAGCCTCTTGAACTCATTCATACTGACATATGTGGACCTATGAGGAAAAATTCACCACGTGGGGAAGAATACTATATCTTATTCATTGATGATTACTCTAGAATGTGTTGGATCGGGCTCATTAAACACAAAGATGAAGCATTTGAAAAATTTCAGATTTTCAAAGCATTAGTTGAAAATGAATTGGATCTAAAAATCAAGTGTCTTAGATCTGATCGAGGAGGAGAATATACATCAAATGAATTCTTTAAATTTTGTGAACAAAATGGCATAAAAAGACAATTCTCTGTAGCAGGCACTCCACAGCAAAATGGCGTAGCATAAAGAATGAATAGAACAATTCAACAAATGGCTAGAGCTATGCTCGATGATTCTAGAACTCCTGACATGTTCTGGGGTGAAGCAGCACATACAGCAGCTAACATTCTCAACAAGGCTCATGTTCGGGTAAATAGTGACAAAACTCCATATGAACTTTGGTATGGTAATTCTCCCTCTGTGAAGCATTTTAGAGTTTTTGGAAGTAAATGCTTTATCAAAAATAATGATGAAAAGCTTGGCAAGTTTGAACCTAGATCAGATGAAGGGATACTTCTTGGTTACTCATCTACAAGCAGAGCATACAAATGTTACAATAAAAGGCTTCAAAAGATTGTTGAATGTATTGATGTTGTTATTGATGAGTCTCCTGCAGCTCCTAAAGAAGAAAAACAAGCAACAGAAGAAGATGATGGTGATTTTTGTCCTTCTACATCAAATGGAAATAATATAGATAGTGGATCCAATGAAGAACCTAAAGATGATTTATCTGAAAAGGCTCCATCCAGATATGTTCAAAAGAATCATCCTGAATCTCAAATTTTGGGAGACAAGGAATCAAGTGTACAAACAAGGAGGACTCTTGTGGGATCTTCTAGCTATCTGGCATTTTTATCCACAATTGAACCACACAATGTCAATCAAGCTTGCAAAGATGAATGTTGGATTCAAGCCATGAATGAAGAGCTTGATCAAATTGAAAAGAATCACACTTGGGAATTAGTACCAAGACCTCATGACAAAAATGTCATTGGAACTAAATGGATATTCAAAAACAAGTTAAATGATAATGGGGATGTTATAAGAAATAAAGCTAGACTTGTTTGCAAGGGGTATGCTCAACAAGAAGGTATAGACTTTGAAGAAACTTTTTCTCCTGTAGCTAGACTTGAATCCATAAGAATGTTTCTTGCTTTTTCAAGCTTCCAACAAATCAAAGTTTATCAAATGGATGTTAAATCTGCATTTCTCAATGGTGATCTAGAAGAAGAAGTTTATATAGAACAACCAGAAGGATTCATTTTGGGAAATGATGAAAATCTTGTTTGTAGACTTAAAAGGCTCTATATGGTCTCAAACAAGCTCCAAGGGCATGGTATTATCGTCTTGACAAATATCTTCATCAACAAGGATTTTCAAAGGGGTCCGCTGATAGCAACTTATACACAAAGGTTGAAAATGATAAACTATTGATTGTGGTTGTATATGTTGATGACATCATTTTTGGGAGTAATGAAGAATCTATGAGTAAGAAATTTGCTTCTTTCATGCAGCAAGAATTTGAAATGTCCTTACTTGGAGAACTAACATTCTTTCTTGGGTTGCAAGTGCATCAAACTGCAGATGGAATATTCTTATCACAAGAAAAATATCTTAAGCAAATTTTGAAGAAGTATGGCATGGAAGAATGCAAACCCGTAAGTACACCAACGATAACCGGATGTAACCTCAGTTCTCATGATGATTCTCCCGCGGTGAATCAACCAGAATATAGATCAATGATAGGAAGCCTACTTTATCTCACTGGGACTAGACCAGACATTATGCATGCAGTTGGGATTGTTGGACGATTCCAAGCTAATCCAAAAGAGTCTCACCTTCAGGCTGTCAAAAGAATATTTAAATATCTACAAGGAACTCAAGACTTTGGACTATGGTATCCAAAGAATGCTGATCTTACTCTTCATGCTTACACGGATGCAGATTGGGCTGGAAATGTTGATGATCGGAAAAGCACTAGTGGTGGTGCATTCTATATGGGGCCCCGGTTGGTATCTTGGTTCAGCAAGAAGAAAAATTCTATTGCCTTATCTACAGCAGAAGCAGAATATGTGGCTGCTGCGTCTTGTTGCACTCAACTCCTTTGGATGATGCAAACCTTGCAAGATTTTCAAATCAAATGTACACCTCCTATCTCCATTATGTGTGATAATACAAGTGCCATCAATATCTCAAAGAATCCTATTATGCATTCAAAGACCAAGCACATTCCCATCAAGTATCACTTCTTACGTGAACAAGTGCTTGAACAAAAGGTGAAGTTGGAGTATGTTCCCTCCAAAGAACAAGTTGCTGATATATTTACCAAACCTCTACCCAGGGAAGCGTTCGAATATCTCAGACAGAAGCTAGGAGTAGTCTTTGCTGTGAAGAAAATCAGAACTGCTTAAATTTAGAAGATCAAATTGGATACGCAGGTTTCCTGAAAGACAGTCGCGTATATACGTGAGTTTATCCACAGAAAGCTGCGTATGGTTAGTTGCTGACAATTTTTGGTTAGGGTCAGCATTTTACAGCACATCTGTAGCACTTTTTGATATCTTTGATGCTGTATGGTATCTCTGGTGAAGTTTTATCTCTTATATTTCTGTCTCATTCTCTGATATTGGGTAAAGATGCCTTGATGATCTTCTGTTGAAAAGTGTTCAGGATGCACAAGCTAAGGGGGAGATGAAGGAGTAAATTGATGTACAGGTTCAGGGGGAGCAATAGCCTTGCTGGGTATTATGCATTGTTGGCTTATGATTCTGAAATATGATCTCTCGAGAGGTCTTTCTGATATTGGTCATAAAAGGTCATATTTGTAATTTGATGAAAAAGGTCATGTTGAGACCTATGATGTAAAATTGTAATATTCAGTCATGTAAGGACTTGTTCAATTTTGTAAACCCACTTGGTTGGGTAGTTGAGTCAAAATGTGTAAACACTTTTTGGTTGGGTATTTGAGTCTCTTATGTAAATCCACTTGGTTGGATCTTTGATGTATGTATGATTCCTTGGTGATAGGAAGGTCATAGAGTCATGTACTTCATTGAAAAATATGTTTGAACTTTTAGCATGAACTCAGGGGGATCATGGTAACTTCAGTGCACATCAGATCTGCAGAGCGCTTCCTTCTACATGAGGAGAAAAACCTTGTGTTGGTTTTGATCCACCCTTTGCCCTTGATGTCAAAGGGGGAGAGTGACATGGTGTTTGAATAAGGGGAAAGTAACATGGTTATTGTGTAATGATTATAATCAATGTATCTATCTGTTGTGGTGATAAAACACCTTCGTTTGAATAAGGGGAAAGTAACATGGTTATTGTGTAATGATTATAATCAATGTATCTATCTGTTGTGGTGATCAAACACCTTCGTGGTTGCCATCAAGTCCAAAGGGGGAGATTGTTGGCAATATGATGCAGAGTGTTGTCCTTGATGGCAACCCACTTGATGAAGATGATGGCAACCTACTTAATGAAGTTGTTCTTGATGCATTAATGATGTAAATCTGATGTTCTACAAGAAGCGCAGAAATGCCAGAAAAATAAATATCAGCATGTGCAAGAATAATGATGAAAAGTGTGTGTCTTAAGGCATACGCGGGTTTTTCTAGGAGAAGTAGCGTATTCACACGGAAAAGTACGTGCCAAGTTGTGTATGCTCAATTGCGCTCTAAATTTGTAAAACCAAGGGTTACTACCATGGTATTGACCCATTGTATTGAGCGTTGGGCTGTCTATTTGATCCCGTCTAGGAATACCATCGGATGCAATGTGGTCTTGGCTCATGGTATTGAAAAAGGGTAAACCTATATAAGGAGAAGAAAATCATTGTGCATGGTGTGTGCATGAGTCTGGGCTTTGATGAATACTTCACTCTGAAGTATATCTGTATGGGTGAACCCTGTTCCTAATTGATAGATCTTAATCTAGGATGCTCCTATGAACATGATGAAGGCTCAAGATCTCTAGATCTAGAAATGGTGAATGTCAAGGATGATCTGAAAAGAAGTGAAGAAGACATGGCGCAATCCTGTTGAAGAGATTGAAGAAATCTGGGTAAGTTTATAGATCTGGTCTGTACTGCAAAGTTTATCTTTTATAGATCTATACGCAGGTTTGTTTCATGAAAAGCGCGTGTATACGCGGGTATGTGGAAAGAAAAGCGCGTATGCATAGTTAGGGTTTTCTTTGGAAAATGTACTGAAGTATACGCGGGTTCGTCTTATGAAAAGCGCATATATACGCGGGTATGATTAAATAAAAGTGCGTATGATTTCTGATCTAATGGTTGCTGAAGGTTGAATGTGTTTCTGCATATCTATTCTAAAGTCTGGATTATATCTGATATTCTGGGTATAGTGGTTTCACTGTTTTGTTTGATGCTTTGGGCAAAGGTTGTTTATTGATAAGTAAAGGGTTGTGTTGGAGCTGTTTGATCCAGTTTGAAAATTGATGAAACGTGGTCTGCAGTGGATCTGAGGGTTGAAGCCTTCAGTATGAAAGTGGAGAGTTTACGCCGGTAGGAAAATTTGGTACTCATATTGAGGTAGTAGCCTCCCTTCCGGAGAGGCTGGTAAACGAGTGCGGGGGTTATAGCTCTCCCTTCTAGGAAGTGGTAAATGAGAGAAGGTTGTAGCCTTCTGCAGGTGGGTGCCTGCGTGCTAGTTTGAGTCTGCACCAGTACATGATTGTAAGAAGTTTTCTTAATAATAAATTTTGAAGGCTGAAACAACGGTAGCGGTGGTTTTCTCCCGAATTGGGTTTCCACCTAAAAATCCTGGTGTTCATGTGTGTTGCATATGTGTGATGATTATTCTGTTCTGTCTGCACCTGTTTACTGTTTCTGAAATATCTGATGAATGAATGATTCAATTATCTGAGTTAAGATTCAAACACATAATTAGATCTCTAGACATACGTGAGTTCTGTAAAGGATATCCGCGTATATACGCTAGTTTCCTTCAGTAATGTAGCGTATGTGTTTTTAGAAAGGAAAATAAAGAACACGATTATGCACAATATCTTGATTCCCCCCCCCTCTCAGTATATTTCCCAACACCTCATTTTATGCATGTAGAATCTCATTTTTTGGGCTTGGAGTCTCTAGTCACGTAGCTTTGATCATGGAAATAAATGAATACATCAACCACTCTATACCTCCCATCTATCACTTTCCCATCAAGAAACTTACATGCGAAGAGGTTCTTGGAATATTCCACCAATAGTTGGGACTCCCAATATGGATCTAGGTTTCCCAACAATGAAAACATTGTTGAAATATGAAATGAAGCACCTCTCACATCATAACACTCCTCTTTGACCTGTTCAATGCCAAAGCCACATGTTGGATTATTGTTACCCCACTTTTTCTTTCTCCCTTGCAGCTGATCTTGCCCAAGACAAGATTGAATTACATGGAGGTGAACCTCCTCTTGGAAGGTATTTCCATCCAAAACTTCCATAGTTTTGCCAATACATGCAAGAGTGTTAATAAAATCTTGTTATATTCAAAAATCTGCCTCATGTGTGCAAGCATAATTTTCTACCCCAAGAAGATGGAGTAGCCCTTTGACACCATGCTTGTGCCATCACAGCTTCCTGAATCATCATCTTTCAGCAAAAATAGCTGAGTGGGAGATGGAAATGTCCATATCATAAAAATTCTCATCCCTCATTTGAACCCATTAAAGGTTCTTTACGCTGTGCTAGCTCCTCCCAAGGCTACTTCCTTATCCAAGTCTATCAATGATGCACCATGCTTAGAGAACTCTTTGATCATCATCCAATCAGGGGGTCTCCCTGTTGGAATGCCTCCATATAATGAAACATCAAGGCCTAGAGAAGGTTGTATATGTGAGTGGACTGATTTGACCCTACCCTCACTGTGCAAATCATCCTCCTGATTGTGTGCATAAACCTCTTGAAAATAATGGGTGTGTATGTACCCAATCACTTGATGTTGGCCATCCTTCTCATATTCTCCTACCTTTTGCAAGATCTCACGATTTAAGGTGTTTCTCTCCAATGCAATCAACCCATGCACACCCAATGTCATATTGGTGTCAAGAGTATCAATCACAAAGAAGTGATCTATCATGGTGTATGTCCCCAAAACTGTGGTCAATATTGGAACATACTTCTTCCATTGTTTTGTTTCATTACCTACCGACATAGACACATGCTGCTCCTGATCTTCATGTATGAGATCCTTTGGAACTTCTTGCAAATATGCAAGATCTCCTCTAGCTAAAGCAATTTCTTCATCTCCATATCCAAATAGTGGTGGATCTCCTCTTGATATTACAACACCGGAGGCTCTTTCCATCTCTCTCTCTCCCTTCTCCTCATCATTGGAGAATACCTCATCATTAAGAGATCCTTTGGCTTGATCTCCTCTTGAAGGAGGAATCATCATGTCTTCTTCTTGAGAATAAAATTCTTGCAGAAGTGGGGATTTTTCCCTTGAAAAATCATGTTGCAGATCTTTAACCCCCTCAAAAATTTTCTAAAATGGAGCTGGTTTCATGGATCCTTCCAACTCATGCAAAAGTTTTGATTTCTTGGGTTTTGCTAGCTCACCCAAAGTATTTTAAGAATGTTTTTGATCAAATATTCTCACTAACCTCTTAATTAAATTTGCATAAGTAATTTCATTTTCATGATTCAATGAAGAAAATTCACAAGACCACCAATCATGAGCCTTACCTTCAAGATGCAGCGTTACAACTCTAATGGCTTCCTCTTTTGAAAATTGATGCAGCTAGAAATATGTGTCTAGTTTCTTTACAGAAGCCTTAGCTGTGCACTTGGGTGACCCATCAAAAGTAGGTATAAAAATTCTACCCAAAGTGTGCTACATGCACCCTCTTCTTCTATTGTGGTTATTGGGTCTTCTATCTTCTTTGATTTGACAAAATCCTTGGAAGTATAGATGCTCCTTGAATCTATTGGACTGAGATTCATATTCTTGGAGATAGTCACCAAGAGTCTCCTCCTTTGGTGTTCCTCCTTCTTCTTCTCTTGCCAAGAATGTAGACATGGTACCATGTTGTAGATCTGATGGTGTAGCTGAATGCTCACACCCACAATGTGAAAATATAAAGCTTTCTTCATGTACAAGCCCTCTTGGAGAATCTCTATATCTCTCCATCCTCATCTCTTTGATGTCTTTGTTACTGCCCTGCATAGTTTGAAGAAGAGGTTTTGAGAACTCCTTCCCTCTTCATAATGAAGTTTTGCCTTCATCTCTTCTACAGATCTTCTCCTTTCTATGAGAAGCCTCCTTAGATGACATAATGGCTGAAGTACACAGGATGAGCCAAGATTATGCTCTGATACAATTGTAATACTCCAAAATGGAAAATAGAGGAATATAGAACATATGCAGCATTCGAAATAAATCAAAACAGGAACATAACACTAAAATTTGGAAAATACCGAAAAGATGCTGCAACTAGAAATTACATTAAGACATCATAATCTATGAGCAGAAAACAATGGAGCCATATAATTATATATAACAACAAATAAAATTACACAATGCTCCAAAAGGAATGCACTCAAGCCATAAGATGGCTGAAATACACTAAAGAAACCAAGCACTCGAAATGTTGTGGTGCTACTGCTACTACTGCTACTAAGGAGATGAAACATGCGGAAGGTTGTTAGAGTTCTCAGAATGATCCGTGCTTTTAACCATGGATTCTACTAAAAAAACCCAGAAAAACCTAGAAATTGTTTGGTCAAATTTTAAGTTTGGATTTTTGGCCTTTTTTGAGTTGCCCACTACATTTCTGTTGCCTGACTTACGCACTCCGTTGGAATGACTGCTGATATGGGGCTGAAGTAATTATATATCAGTTGAAACAACACCAAATCAAATTAATAGGTGAAGGGTTGGTATCCTCACTATAAAATAAACTCAGAAATTGGAGATCTCTCTCCTCCATTGCTACACCCATGCAACACAACCCAATTCTAAACAGAATTGCACTGTATAGGAGATTGAAGATAAGAAAAATTCTAGATAGTGGTAATGTAGCTCAAAGCTCTTCCTAGAGGCTTCTCAAGGAAAGAGGTGGGATTCCTGACCAGGAACACCCTTGTGATAAACAACACATCAAAACCCTTTTAAACAACAAAATAATGCACATAAATGCCACATGACAAATCCAAATCTAAAAATATCAAAATCAATAATACAAATCCATGTCCTCTAATGTTGCGATCCTCTTCCTTTTATGCTTGGTGAGCATCATGAACCTGGGACCCACTCAATAATGGAGCTACTCTCATGCATACACTCCTCCTAAATGGCTATGTTGTCCTCCATTAATCCTCCATGATCTCCACAAAAACAATGTTGATTTGGTCAACATTGACCTTATCAACCTACTTTAGCCCCTATTCACACCTTAGGGTGTTTTATTAAGCTGAAAATATGATCCACTTTCACATGAGAAGTGGTTTTATTCTTCATAAAGAGATTTATGGGTCCCCCTACCCACTTATTCACCTATCTAAGTGACAAAACAAAACTTTATTATTCCAAATTGCTGCAAGCTAATTTAGGAATATTACAGTCCTCCCCTCCAAAATGTTGCTTGTCCTCAAGCAACTGTAAGGATACTACAAAGTCTCCAATGGATATGTCTCCTCCCAAGAATACAAATTATTCTTTGGTAGATGAACCAAATAGCTCTCATCATGAAGAAGTGTGAGATATATGGAAAGAGTTATATCTTGTCCATTGGCCTCCCCAAGGCATGAGAGATGGTAAATGTTGGGTGCCTCAATCCCAATGATAAACTCCAATCTCCATGATATCATCCAAACAAGGTGAGCCAACCTTGGTAGCTCATAGAGACAATCACCAATTCCTAGCTTCTACAATGTATAGGGGCTGCATGGCTGAAAATGAGAGATAAAATTGTTCAACTGACGCTGTCTCTCTCTCCATTTATGATAGATGTGGAACTGGTGACCTTGGGCTACAATAATATGGTCATTAAGAAGCCAAAAGGTACTTGAAATCTCACGATCCCACACTTTTGTTCTAGGAACCTCTCTTGCCCAATCCACCCCACATATAGTGAATAGAGTATCATCACCATATGGTCTCAAAAAGAAATATGGACTAAGTGTCACATGACATACTGGATGGTGACAATAGTCCCATAAGTGAGACCAGCATTGTTCTTCTTCTATTTGTCTCAAAACATGATATGATAAGTGGCCATCCAACCACTTACTTGCTGCCATAAGATTCTCAAAATCTTGAAAATAGTAGAGGACATTAGGTTTTGGCTGAATATGATCCAAGAAAAACAAATCTTTCCCAAATTCCTCTAGAAATTGATCAATCCCAACACCAAAAGTAGCCCCAAAAGGACCATGAAATCCAAAGAGAGGTTTTCTCTCTTGTGGAGAAATGTGCTACAAATGTATGGTAAAGGAATGTACATACATTGTTAGTTGATAAATAAGCATCAAAACATAATCTTTACCATATTTTGTAGACAAGTTGGTGAAGAGGTCCATAGATGAGCCTTCCCATATCTCCATCAAAAGAGGAAGTGATTGAAACAACCTTCCAAGGTGGTTTCTCTCCTCCTCATACATCAAACAAGCTACATATCTCCTGATATGTTGGTGCACATATTCTTTGAGATCCTCCTAATAGAATCCCTGCATGATGGTGTGATAAGAATCAATGAAATATACATGTCTTTAAGAGAGTGCCTTATATGATGCATGTAGAATATCCTTCTTGAGATTGGAGTCTCTAGATCATGGAAATAAATGACTCCATAAACCACTCTAAACCTCCCATCTATCATTGTCCCATCAAAGAAAATTACATGCAAAGAGGTTATTGGAATATTCCACCAATAGTTGTGACTCCCAATATGGATCTAGTCTTCCCAACAATGACAATGTTATCAAAATCTGAAATGAAGCACCCGTGACATCATAAATCTCCTCTTTGACATGCACAATGCCAAAGCCACATGTTGGAGTATTGTTACCCCACTTTTGGTGCCTCCCTTGCAGCTGATCTTGCCCAAGACAAGATTGAAGTACATGGAGGTCAACCTCCTCTTGGAAGGTATTTCCCATCCAAAACTTCCATAGTTTTTACAAAGCATGCAAGAGTGTTAATAAAATTTTGTTATATTTAGAAATATGCCTCATGTGTGGAAGCATCATGTGCTATGCCAAGAAGATGGAGTAGCCCTTTGACACCATGCTTGTGCCATAAAAAATTCCCAAATCATCATCTTTCAGTGCAAATATCTGAGTGGGAGATGGAAATGTCCATATCAGAAAATTGCTCATCCCTCCTTTGAACCCATCAAAGGTTCTTTGCATTATGATGGCTCCTTCCTTAGCCAAGTCTATCAATGATGCACCATGCTGAGAGAACTCTTTGATCATATTCCAATCAGGGGGTCTCCCTAGTGGAATGCCTCAGGGTAATGAAACATCAAGGCATAGAGCAAGCTGTATATGTGAGTGGAATGATTTGTCCCTACCCTCACTGTGTAAATCATCCTCCTGATTATGTGCATAAACCTCTTGAAAAGAATGGGTGTGTATGTACCCAATCAATTGATGTTGGCCATCCTTCTCATCTTCTCTTACCTTTTGCAAGATCTCACAGTTTAAGGTGTTTTTATCCAATGTAATCAACCCATGCACACCCAATGTCATATTGGTGTCAAGAGTGTCAATCACAAAGAAGTGATATATCTTGGTGTATGTCCCCAAAAATATGGTCAATGTTGGAACATACTTCATTTTTTTGTTTCATTTCCTATCAACATAGACACATGCTGCTCCTGATATTCATGTATGAGATCCTTCAGAACTTCTTGCAAAGATGAAAGAGCTCCTTTAGCTGAAGCAATTGCTTCATATCCATCTCCAAATAGTGGTGGATATCCTCTTGCTACTACAGCGTTGGAGGCTCTTTCCAACTCTCTCTCTCCCTTCTCCTCATCATTAGAGAATATCTCATAATTAAGATATCCTTTGGCTTGATCTCATCTTGAAGGAGGAATCCTCATGTCTTCTTCTTGAGAAGAAAGTTCTTGCTGAAGTGGGGCTTTTTCCCTTGGAAAATCATGTTGCAGATCTTTAACCCCCTCAACAATGTTCTGAAATGGATTTGGTTTCATGGATCCTTCCAACTCATGCAAAATTTTTGATTTCTTAGGTTTTTCTAGCTCACCCAAAGGATTTTCAGAGTGTTTTTGATCAAATATTCTCACTAAACTCTTAATGAACTTTGCATAAGTAATTTCATTTGCGTGATTCAATGAAGAAAAATCACAAGACCACCAATCATGAGCCTTACCTTCAAGATGCAGCATTGCAACTCTAATGGCTTCCTCTTCTGAAACTCGATGCAGCTGGAAATATGTGTCTAGTTTCTTTACCCAAGACTTAGCTGAGCACTTGGGTGACCCATCAAAAGTAGGTAGAAAGGTTCTACCCAAAGTGTGCTACAAGCACCGTCTTCTTCTATTGTGGTTACTAGGTCTTCTATCTTCATTGATTTGACAAAAACCTTGGAAGTTTAGATTCTCCTTGAATCTCTTGGACTGAGATTCATATTCTTGGAGATTGTCACCAAGATTCTCCTCCTTTGGTGTGTCTCCTTCTTCTTCTTCTGTTGCCAAGAATGTAGGCATGGTACCATGTTGTAGATCTGATGGTGTAGCTAAATGTTCACACCCATAGTGTGAAAATATATAGCTTTCTTCATGTACAAGTCCTCTTAGAGAATCTCTATATCTCTCCATCCTCATCTCTTTGATGTCTCTGTTAATGCCCTGCATAGTTTGAAGAAGAAATTTTGAGAACTCTTTCCCTCCTGATGATGAAGTTTTTCCTTCATCTCTTCTACAGATCTTCTCCTTTCTATGAGAAGCCTCCTTAGATGCCATAATGGCTGAAGTACATAGGATGAGCCAAGATTATGCTCTGATACCACTGTAATATTCCAAAATGGAAAAGATAGGAATATAGAACATATGCAACGTTCCAAATAAATCAAAATAGGAACATAGCACTAAAATCTAGAAAATTCTAGAAATATGCTGCAACTTGAAATTACATTAAGACATCATAATCTATGAGTAGAAAACAACAGAGCCATATCATTATATATAACAAGAAATGAAATTACAAAATGATCCAAAAGGAATGCACTCAAGCCACAAGATGGCTGTAATACATTAAAGAAACCAAGCACTAGAAATGTTGTGCTACTTCTACTGCTACTGTTGGAAAATGCTGCTACTGAGGAGAAGAACAATGTGCGTAAGGCTATTAGAGTGCTCAAAATGTTCCGTGCTTTTAACCATTGATTCTAGTCACAAAACCCAGAAAAATAAAGAAATCGTTTGGCCAGATTTTAAGTTTGGAGTTTCAGCCTTTTGTTGAGTTGTCCACTACATTTCTGCTGCCTGACTTACACACTCCCTGGGAAATATTGTTGATATGGGGCTGAAGGAATGATCTATCAGCTCCAAAAACACCCAATCAACTCAATAGGTGAAGGGTCGGTCCCGTCACTGGAAAATAAGTTCAAAAATTGGAGATATCTCTCCTCCACTGCTACACCCGTGCAACACAACACAATTCTAAACATAACTGCGCTGTATAGGAGAGTGAAGCTTTGAAAAATGACATATAGTGGTAATGCAACTCAAATCACTTCCTAGAGGCTTCTCAAGTAAAGAGGTGGGATTCCCAACCAGGAACACCCTTGTGCTAAACAACACAACAAAACCCTTCTAAACAGCAAAAGCATGCACATAAATGTCACATGAAAAATCCAAATATAAAAATATCAAAATCAATAATACAAATCCATGTCTTCTAATGCTTCCATCCTCTTTATTTTATGCTTGGTGAGAATCCTCACCCTAGGTCCCATTCAATAATGGATCTACTCTCATGCATACACTCCTCCTAAATGACTATGTTTTCCTTCATTAATCCTCCATGATCTCCATAACAATGTTGTTGATCTATTCAACATTGACCTTGTCCACATGCTTTAGTGCCTGTTCACACCTTAGGGTGTTTTATTAAGTTGAAAAGATGATCCACTTTCACATGAGAAGTGGTTTTATTCTTCATAAATGGATTTATGCGTCTCCCTACCCACTTATTCACCTATCTAAATGAAAAAAAAAAGTTTAATATTCCAATTAGGTGCAAGCTAATTTAGGAATACTACACTCCATTAGGTCTTTAGGTTTCCAAGGTCATCAAATAACCATTTCATGCATAAAAGCCCAAAAAATGTAGTACCAATAAATAAATTTCATCAATAAGTTTTATTTGTAAATATTATTTCAGAGCAAAATGTAATTTATTTTCATAATTTGTAATAAGTTCTCAGAGTTCCAAGCAGCTTCACACTGAAAGTTCCATCGATAGAGAATAAAAGTTCCAAAAAGTCAATCAATGTTCCTAAGCCATCAAAAGATGAAGTTCAATGATGTAATTAATAAATTAAAAGATATAGAGCAGTGTAAAGTCAATTTCAAGAAAGGAAAAGTGGGTGCCAAGTTTGTATAATGACATTTCTCCAAGTATAAAGGCTCCCAAAGACTAAGAAGTCATTGTTATCACTAGAAAATCCAACATGAAAATATGACATTATTTAATGTCAGGCAGAAGGATTTACAGGGCTGAGGCAAATTAGAGGATCTGAAGTATTTAAAAATATCTAATGTCTAAAGGGAAAAATCAAATTGTTCACAAGAAGAGCTATTCAAATGCGCCTTTGCGCACAAAATTCTTCGATAAGCATGCCTTTGTGCGCTTTTTACTCAAAAAGGTGCGCAATCTGGGGAGTGGCGGATGTCACTTTCTGGGACCACAAGGCACACTCTAGGACATTGATTCCACACTTGAGGTCGCCTAAGGACAACTACCCAAGCCTCCTTATGACCTCAAGGGAGAAAAAAATTGAATAAATGTGGCACACAATGGAATCACCCTCCTCTCTTAAGTCACCATCAAAAATATACCAAGAGAGGGAAGGAGGATTTGAATTCTCCTATAAAAGGCCACCAAGAGATGAAAAATATGAGATCACTTTGTTATGCTGGCCAGAATTGCCCCAAGCAATACCACTAGTGTGTGATCCAAAGCAGAGATAGAGGGGACTCAGTTTTTGGGCATCCAACCACTCTAGTCCACCGTAGTAGAGAGAGGGAGAATTTTTGCCAAGGCAGCTTGGAAGTAAAGACATCCTTGCATCGGGACTTAGAGCCCCTAGTTCTAAGGGCCCCTTGGCAAGTGCGTTAAAGTTTCATCCTCATTTCCTACCAATACTCAATAAGAAGGGACATAAGTGCCTCCGTTTGGATAATTGAAGTTGTTTGACTCTATTTAGATCTTTTGTTTTATTTGTTTTAGTTTTAGTTTAATTTTTATGTTTGAATATGCATGCTATTTATCTATCTAGTATGTTTATGTTTGAGCATGTTCCACTAAATTGATTGAATCCATCTATTTTATGCCTCTGAAAAATAACTTAAGAGGGAAAAAACACCCCTCTTAAGGAAGTGTGATTTGGTACATTAATGCACCAAACACACCAACACAGGATTGTTGACTCCGCTAAATTTTATTTCCAAGTTTATGTGGTTGTGCCTTTTTGCAGAGACCTCTGTCCTTGCTGTGGATTTGGGCTGGAATTTCCCCCTTTCTCTCCTTCACTACCTGGTTCATCCCAAGTGACAGGATGAAGCTAAAGAGATCCCAAAAATTTACATTGTAGGAATTTGCGCGCCTTTCTTCCAGATAGGCGCGCCTCGGGGCACGCGTTCAGAGGTGACCTGCGCACAAAAATTGCTCCTGTTTTAGCATTTTTCACGCAGAAACTAGAAGTGGAATTTTCTCCACTATTTCCATATTTTCTTGCTTGTAGAAGTGATTCACAGCCCATAATACATCTGCCAGCATGAGTTGAGGTGCCTCAAAACTTGCTAAAGCTCACTCTCAATTGCTTTTGGTCATTTAGGTGTTGGTTTTATTTCAAGTTGGTTTTTGCAAAGTTAACACATAGTTTAAGTAGGAGGAAAATTAACTTGCATTCCAAAATAATTAATTTTTTTCAAATTTAGGTACCAAAACACCTAGATAATTGGCCAAAGTAAGTGGCCCAAGTCCATGCATGCTTAGCTAGTTATTTTTTCTAGTGTAAAAGTCATGAGTTTAGTTCCGTTTTTGCACTAGGATTTCATGACCAGGATCAAATTGTCGATAGAAGAGCAAGTAATATCTTCTTCCTTTACACCCTTCGGTGATCTTAGGCAAGCATATAAACACTCTCTATTCACAACTAACCATCTCCCTATAGTTGATCATTTAGATTAACTAGGAAAAATTGAAAGCGGCCTATATCCGCGCATGTTTTTATTTTGAGCAAGGAACAACATAATGTAGTTTAAATAGCGTATTTTGAAAAGGATCATCACATATCCACATGTTCAAACTATGTTCTTGTTCACTTTTTTCTCACACACATCCACACATTCAACAAAGTAAAGACACCTAAAACTAACTTAACAAAACTCACTAAATTCTCCGCATAAGGGCCACAAAATAATTTATAGTCTAAGTTAGGATCAAGGGGGTAGGCATCCAATTGTTGGAAATACTGAGAGTGGGGTGAATCAATATTTATTTTCAATTGTTAATTTTACCAGTTAGATCACTTATATTTAGAACAAAAAATGAAAAATGATGGAATAGATACTTTTATTAATTTCTTCTTTACAATAAGTAAAGTACAATAATGTTATAGGGCTCCAACCCTAGATGAAGACTCCAATCTTCCAGGCTCCAACCTGTATTGTGCCAAGCACCGACTTGGTCTTTCCAAGGCTCCAGACTTGTCAATTCTGAGGCACCAACCTCATGGGCTCCAACCCTATATTTGGTACAAGCTCCAACCTGGTCCCTTGAGGACTCCTATCCTCTAGGAATCTAACCCTATATGCCAAGGCACTAACCTTGTCTATATCAGGGTCCAACCTCCAGCTTCAATTCATCATTATATATGTTTTTTTATTCTTCACGACTCCCAATGTATTCTTCAACAAGCCCTGACAATCTTCAACAATGCCTTCATTAATATCCACGTCACTTTATCAATGAAAACCTTGTTCTTCACCACTGATCTTCATTGTACCCAAAAAAATATCTCTAAGGTCACCTCATTATGACATCAGTGATGCATCATGATAACAATATCTCCAAGTTCAATTTCAAAGTGTCTTCACAAGATGCTCCAAGATGTCATCATAGTGCTCCAAACAGATCTTCAAAAAAACATTCCTTCAAGAGTGCTTCGAACCCAAAGCCCAATCAAGAAATGCACAATGTATTTAATTGATCCAAGTATAAATTTCAAGTCTTCAATCTGCTGTCCCAAGAATTCTTCAAGGGTGTCTTCAATAACCCTTGCCCAAGTAAGATATCTCTCCAAAATTCTTCCAAGGAATGGTCTTGAATGTTTCCAAAGTATCTCCACAGCCATCAGACTATCACAGGTCAATAAACTCAGACCCAAAATTCAATATACCCATGAGAAATGATACTTCACACAAGTCTAAGTCACTGCACCTTCATAGAAGGTGAAATCATCACAAGGTAACTGTCCAAGATTTTATGCCATCACAAATTTGAGGTACTGTCCAAAAAATTGAGCAGATCTGAGCATAAAATAAGGCTCTTTCATAGAAATTTTCACCGGTCTGAGTTGGTATATAAATCTGCAATCCTATTATATTATCACAGTCAAATGACAGTCCATTATTGACACTTAAATTATGAGTTTTGTGGTAAGTTCTATCTATAATATTCAAAATTGGAAATAGCAGCAATATAAGACATAATAATGTAAAACACAACAAATATGATCATGAAATGAGAGGGATCAATATGCAGCCATCATTTTATTAATATATCAGCAAAAATATACAAAAATATCTTGAGGGAAAATCCACTCAAGCAATAAGAACAATCCTCCAATGATCAGAACAATCAGCACATGAGTTGCTGCAACTGTATAGAATGCCGGAGAGCAGTGACATTGTTGTCTATATTAGTGTAGATGCCGTTATAAAAATACATAAATGGAATATGGCTGACAGAAAAAAAAGAAATACCCAAAAAATAGGAAAATATAGTGCTGCAAAAGGAATGCACTCAAGCCACAAGATGGCTAAAATACATCAAAGAACCAAGCACTGGAAATGTGTACTGCTACTGCTGCTGCTATTGGGAATTGAAAATTCTGAGGAAAAGAAACATGTGTGGAAGGCTATTATCTTGCTCAGAATGATTTTGGATTTTAACCACAAATTCTACTCACAAAACCCAAAAAAACCTAGAAATGGTTTGGCCAGCTCTTAACTTTGGATTTTCGGCCATTTTTGGGTTACCCACTGGAACAACTCACTAAAATAACGCAGTCATGGACTGGAACTACCCTGTGAGGGATGGTACATGGTTATCCTAATGCCAAAATTATATAAATATGCCCAGGAACCCTCCTTGTTGATCCTCCAATGGGTAGGCTACCTCTCCACTGAAAAACAAGCCCAGAATTAACTCTATGTGATCCTCCTTTGCTGCACCCCGCAACACAACCCATCTCTGAACAGAAACTGCATTGTAGCTGAAGGAGGTAGCTTGGAAAAAATTCTGGAATAAGGAAATTCAGCTCAAAGAACCTCTCCTTCCCTGAGGACGAGGTAGGGATTCCCGACCAGGAACACCCTTGTGCTAAACAACACAACAACCTTGCTAAACAACAAGAGGAAGAAAGTCTAAGCAGACCAATATCAAAATGATAAACTAAAACATGAATAAAAATGGCTGCCCTCCTCTCCATATATAGCAAGTGAACCTCTCCACATTGGGTCCCATCCATATGTGCCACCAAGCTCATGCAAGCTGTCCTCCATTAAAACTGCACAGTCCATCAAGGAGATACAATGTATCTAGACAATGCATGTGGACTTGGTCAAAGATGACTGAATCACATGATCCAATCCTATTCACACCCATAGGTGCTCAATATAGCTGCTTATTCTTCCTCTTTTCACATGAGGAACGTTATTCTTCCTTCTAAAGAGGTTAACGGGCCTCCCTACCCATTTTATTCTTATACCTAGAGATAATGCTAACTATAATGTTCCTTTTAGCTTGAGGCTAAAATTTGGGAACATTACACTGTCACTATTCCAAGCTCCAAATATGTGCTTTCAAGAGACATTAAACAGTGATCCGGCCTATCCACAGTCTATGTATCCAAGTTTTTCAAAGCAAATAAGCTGCTAGACTTCAGAGTGGTCACTTTACAATCCTCCACTAGAATTTACAATTCTCTGCAATAAATGTAGCCCAGACTGTCTTGAATATTGCAATGATCTGTCAAAAATGAGTTGCACCAAGAATTATTACAACAGGTCTGAGGTATTCTTGGCTACCTATAGCTCTCCTTTAATTATTTGACCTATAACCCAATCAAAATTAGCCCAAACTATTTTTTTCCTGCTCCTTGGCCTCCTGTAGAATTTATGTGATATTCAAAGAAATTGTTGGAGGGGAAATGCAGTTCCAACAATATATAAATGGTGTTTTTTTCTAGGAAAAATGAAGGGCCACTTCTTTAACATGTATGTTGACATGAGTGTCAAAGGATAGGTCAGATATCTTGCAAATATATATTTTTCTTAACTTTAAAATTCCATATCTCATCAACCACTGGGATTTTCAGGGCAAGTAAAGGCTCGTTGGAAAGGAAAAAATATACTCTATAAGGTGGTGTAGGAGAAAATTTGTAAGGATGCCTCTAAGGTGGTAATTTTTTTTTCTTTGTGAATATCATTAATTTTGTGTGCATAAGGTGAATAGGACAACATGGCATTTCCATTTCTTGGCTTCTTCTTTATTTTTCTTATCAATCATAGGATCATTGTGTCATTATGTAGGACATCCATGTCATCATTATAGTATCCAGCATTGTCATGAATGCATCATGTATTAAATAATAGTACAGTAATATGTCATAGTGCAACATTATTAGGAGAGCTTAAAAATAGTCTTCCAACCATCAAATGATATCTTCAATGTCATCATCTAATCCTTCATCAAGTGCCATCATCAATTTTGGTCATTCATGTAGTGTATGACATCATCAAGTGTGTGACTCCATATGTCATCAAGGGTAAGGACATCATCCGAGTTCTAGGTGTCTTCATCAAGAATAAACATATCATCATGATTTCTAGGCCTTCTTCACGAGATTAAGGTACCTTCATGGTCATCTAGGTCACTATGATCAATAGGAATTTAGGACAAGACTTATTCATAGACTTTTACATAATCCTTAATGGTATCCTAGTCAACCAAGAGTCATGGCATCATCATCTAGAGCCAATCATCTCAAGAATATTGACATCACAGTCAATGCCATATTGACATCAATGACAACCTTGATTAACAATCTCCCCCTTTGTCATTCATGGAAATATTCTTGCCCTTTCAATATTCTCTCCCCCTTTGACATCAATAGAAAATGGGGTGCCCAAATACTCCCCCTATCAGGCTACTTCTTTTCATCATCAATAGTAGTTCTTCATGGGTATGTTACTCTTCCTGTCATGGCACTCTTCCTTCTAGAAATGAGGTCCATGATAGATGTGTCTACATTTCTTCAATGGAGTTTCTCCTGAGAGATTATATATCAAAGGATGATTGTCCATGTGTGACTCATCAAGGATTTCATAAGGCCCATTGATGGATATCTTCTACAAGGATGCTTAAGAATCATAAGCTCAAGAATCACAAATATTCCCCTAACTGTATGGTCTCTTTTTGGCAGATTCTCACCATCAAATACTTTTAATATCAAGGATTACTTCATCAAGTCAACAACATGTGTTGTTGGGTGGAGTGTTTAAGAGACTTCTGGATTCAACTTGCTTCCTTCTCCATACTTGCGTAAAGTTTTTCTTTGGCATGGTTCTAGCTTGTGTAGAGGCCCAAGTCAAGTTACAATCATGTGCCATATGTCCAAAGTTGTGGCAATTGAAGCACTCTATCTTGTTCATGGATACGAAAACATGACTTCTTCTTGAAAAAATTCTTCTAGGAGATTGACGGGGACCATTATAATAGTCTTTGTGATATGCCCTAAAATCTGTTGCCATGTGCCCAAAGTTTGTACAAGAATAGCAATAACCAAAAAATATACTTTGGTACCTAGAGGATGGAGATTGATTTGATGTACTACCAAAGTAATTCTGTCTTAGGATCGTTTGATCAAAATTATTTCCTCTTGCATTCTTGACACCATCTGCATATCTTCTTGAAGTAAGGTTTATTCTAATGTCATCTTGACTCTTGCCTTTGTTGGAGCTGCGATCATCAACATCTCTTTCTGGCTTCCTCGCATCCTTATTATTTGAAGCATTATCATTCTTGCTTGAGGGTTCACCTGCATAGCCAAGACCTAATTTATTAAGGGGAGACCCTTGATTACTTAGGATGTCATCTAAGGTTTGAGAGCTTTTCAAGTTCTTATTCAGCAAGACACCTTCCTTTTTAAGAGTGACAATTTCTCCTTTCAATTATTCATAATGTTCATCTTTCATGAATATTTTCTTATTCATTTCTTCTACCATCCTTGTTGCTTCACATGTTTCGGCCTTGAGAAGATTGATGTTTGATTTTAGTTTGAAGATTTCTTTATCCTTTTCTTCCAGTTGAGATTTAAGAGAGGAGATCTCTTCCTTGTATTGACCAATCTCTGCTTCAAAATTGTTCAAGCTCTGAAGTCTTTGTTCAAGGTGGCTTGGCAAAGTTTCTTCTCTTTTATTTGTCTTATCCAATTGCTTTGTCATAGATATGACTTCTTCATGATGCTTTCTTTTTTTTTAATGAAATTCTTCTTTAAGTTTGGCGAGCTCCTCATCTCTTTCTTGTACTTGAAGCTTGACAAAGTCAAATTCCTTCCTTGCCTTGTGTTGGCTACCATCTTTCATTTTCTTCTTAAGTTCCTCATTTTCCTTTTTCAATATGTTAATCTCTTCCATGGAAGCCATAAGTTTATTCAGGAGATCTTTTTCAAAGTCTTCTTTGTTCTCTTCATCTTCTAGGTCTTTTTGGCCTTGTTGTCATCTTTCTTATATTAAACTTCCTTGATGGATTCTGGACTTATCTCTTGTTTTCCATCATATTCTTGACTATAGATCATTTTCAATGCTCCTTTTGAGTGAAGATCACGAAGTTTGTCCCATATGACTTTTGCTGATGAACATTTTACAAAATTGGCCTTCACAGAATTTGGTAACCCATTAAAAATTTCCTTCATTGCTCTTGTATCATACTCCTTGGATTCTTCGTCCATCGTGTCATTAGTAATCACTGATCTCAAAAATTAAATTCTTTGAGCCTTTAGGAAATTCCTCATTCTCTCCTTCTATATATCAAAATTTCCATTGAACAATGGGGCCTTCGCAAATTGATTGACTTCAATTTTGATGGTTGAGGAAGAAACATCTTTAGGAGGATTGGAGACTTTCTTTTTTGGCTTTTCCATTTGTGTTCTAATGATCAACCTTCAAGCTGTTAGTCTTTGATTGAAGGTACTAGCTCTGAAACCAATTGTTGGAAATACTAAGAGGGGGGTGAATCAATATTTCTTTTCAATTGTTAACTTTACTAGTTAGATCATTTATATTTATAACACAAAATGAACAATGATGGAATAGATAATTTTATTAATTTCTTCTTTACAATAAGTAGAGTAAAATAATGTTATATGGCTCGAACCCTAGATGAAGACTCCAATCTTCCAGGGTCCAACCTGTCTTGTGCCAAGCATCGACTTGGTCTTTCCAAGGCTCCATCCTTGTCAATTCTGAGGCACCAACCTCAAGGGCTCCAACCCTATATCTGGTACAGGCTCCAACCTGGTCTCTTGGGGACTCCTATCCTCTAGGGCTCCAACCCTATCTTCCAAGGCACCAACCTTGTCTCTATGAGGCTCCAACCTCTAGCTTCAATTCGTCAAGATATATGTTTGGCTATTATTCAGGACTCCCAATTTCTTCTTCAACGAACCCTAACAATCTTCAATAATGCCTTTATTAGTATCCACATCACTTCATCAATGAAAACCTTGTTTTTCACCACTGCTCTTCATTGTACCCAAAAAAATATCTCTAAGGTCACCTCATGGTGACATCAACGATGCATCATGATAACAATATCTCCAAGTTCAATTTCAAAGTGTCTTCACAAGATGCTCCAAGATGTTGTCATAGTGCTCCAAACATATCTTCAAAACAACATTCCTTCAAGAGTGCTTCAAACCCAAGGCCCTATCAAGAAATGCACAATGTATTTAATTGATCAAAGTATAATCTTCAGGTCTTCAATCTGTTGTCCCAAGAATTATTCAAGGGTGTCTTCAATAACCCTTGCCCAAGTAAGATATCTCTCCAAAATTATTTCAAGGAATGGTCTTGAATGTTTCAAAAGTATCTCCATAGTCATCATACTATCACAGGTCAATAAAATTAGACCCAAGATTCAATCTACCCATGAGAAATGATACTTCACACAAGTCTAAGTCACCGCACCTTCACAGAAGGTGAAATCATGACAAGGTAATTGTCCAAGATTTTATGCCATCACAGGTTTGAGGTATTGTCCACAAAACTGAGTATATCTGAGCCTAAAATAGGGCTCCTCCATAGAAATTTTCACTGGTCTAAGTTGGTGTATAAATCAGCAATCCTGTTACATTATCACAGTCAAATGACAGTCCATTGTTGACCCTTCAATTATGAGTTATGTGGTAAGTTTTCTCACTATTCCGAGCTCCAAATATATGTTTTCAAGAGAATTTAAATAGTTATCTGACCTATCCACAGTCTAGGTCTCCAAGTTGTTCAATGAAAATAAGCTGCTAGACTTTGCAATGGTGACTTTACAATCCTCCACTAGACTTTACAATTCTCTGCAATAAATGTAGCCCAGACTGCCTTGAATATTCCAATGATATGTCAAAAATGAGTTGCACCAAGACTTATTATAGTAGGTGAGAGGTATTCTTGGCTGCCTGTAGCTCTGCTTTAATTATTTGACCTATAACCCAATGAAAATTAGCCCAAAATGTTTTTTTCCTTCTCCTCGACCTCCTATAGTATTTCTATGATAATCACCGAAATCGTTGGAGGATAAATGCAGTTCGAACAATATATGTATAGTGTTTTTTCCTGGGACAAATGAAGGGACATGTCTTTAGGATGTAGGCTGACATGAGTGTCAAAGGATAGGTCAGCTAGCTTGCAAATATATATTTTTCTTAACTTAAAAATTCCATATCTCATTAACCACTAGGATTTTCGGGGCAAGTAAAGGCTCGTTGGAAAGGAAAAAATATACTCTATAAGATGGTGTAGAAGAAAAATTTTAAGGATGCCTCTAAGGTGGTAATTTTTTTTTCTTTGTGACTGTCCTTAATTTTTGTGTGAATAAGGTGAATAGGACAGCATGGCTTTTCCATTTCTTGGCTTCTCCTTTGTTTGCCTTATCAATCATAGGATCATTGTGTCATTATGTAGGACATCCATGTCATCATGATAGTATCCAGCATTGTCATGAAGGCATCATGTATTCAATAATAGTGTACTAATATGTCATAGTGCAACATTATTATGAGAGCTTCAAAATAGTCTTCCAACCATCAAATGATATCTTCAACTTCATCATCTAATCCTTCATCAAGTGCCATCATCAATTGTGGTCATTCATGTAGTGTATGACATCATCAAGTGTGTGACTCCATATGTCATCAAGGGTAAGGACATCATCCGAGTTCTAGGCTTCTTCATCAAGAGTAAAAACATCGTCATGATGTCTAGGCCTTCTTCACGAGCTTAAGGTACCTTAATCAACATCTAAGGCATTATGATCAATTGGAATTTAAGACAAGACTTCTTCATAGACTTTTACATAATCATTAATGGTCTCCTAGTCAACCAAGAGTCATGGCATCATCATATAGAACCAGTCATATCAAGAATATTGACATCACGGTCAATGCCATATTGACATCAATGACAACCTTGATTAAAACCAATAAGCCGCCTTGGTCATTCTTCATCTTCAAACAAAGAAGTTTATTGTTTAGGGAGATTTCAAATCTGTCTATCGGCCCATGGAAAAGAAAACCCTACCGTGACAGAGACCCAATTCAGAGGGGGTTAGGCTTAGTCTCAGTGCCTACGGTATCAGTTGGGGCTACCTGACCTGGCTCATACTCGGTACTGTCAGCTGAATTACAAAGAAGCCCAAGACTTGAATGCTCATGCGGGACAGAGGTGCTTAGTGGACAAAATTAGGGCATCCTTTCCCTATAGGTGATGGTGAAGGCATCAATAGATCCTCTACCCTTACCTTGGTGGATTTTATTTGATTGAATAGGGGCGTCGCCAGTTCTTTTGAGATGCTATTCCTACATTTGAAAGATATCTTCTCAAGGCCTAGTTGCATTTGAGCATGTGAGGATGATTAGGTCTTCTAGTATTTGAGTATCATACGCAAACAACAAAAACCATATTTTTTGATTAACTGATCACATAGGATTAATCTAAAGGGAAACATTTATTTTATTTTTCACTTTGTTTTATGTATGCGATTGGATTTTTTCTTTGATTGTAATCTCCATCCTATTAGATATTTAAAAATCCATACCTAGTTGATTCTAGAATGGACCCAATGGGACCTCGATGATCTAAACATATTTTGGACCTCCCCCCATTACCGGGAGTGGTTCCAGGTCTTTCACCATTTAGGCGTCAAAGACAGAACACTACCACCCTTATTGGTTCATCCTTTATCGGGGCATCTTTAGTTGGGAACCCTAGTTGGTATCCCAATGCCACACTGGTGAACACCCCCACATTGTTGAAGGGGTTAAAGATCTACAACATATGTTTCAAAGGGGAAAAGCCCCACTTCAGCAAGATCTTTCTTCTCAAGAGGAAGGCACGAGGATTTCTCTTTCAGGAGGAGATCAAGATAAGGGATCTCTTAATGATGAGGTATTTTCCATTGATAAGAATAAGGAATATGAAGAGCTGGAAATATCCTCCAGTGTTGTGACAATAGAATGAGATCTACTTCTATTTGGAGATGGAAATGAAGCAAATTCTTCAACTAGAGGAACTCTTACATCTTTGCAAAAAGTTCCAAAGGATCTTACATATGAAGATCATGAGCAGCATGTATCTATGTTGATAGGAAATGAGACAAAAAAATGGAGGAAGTGTGTTTGTTACAGTAAAAAAACCTCCTCATCTCAAAGGAGAAGATAAGTATGGAAGGAATAAAGAGGCCTAAACTAAACCTACTCTGTCAAAGTAACACACCCCTATGATAGCCAAAATGCATTATAACGCACCTGATCCATGAAAAGGTCACGTTAGTGGCTAGGGAAATGATTTGTCTAGACTAGAGGTCAGAATTACCCGTGTTTTGAGTTTGAAACAGGAAAAAACCGTGGAAAATAATTTGAAACTCCAGCTTTTTCTCAAAGAGAGTCAGTGAAAAATGGAAACTGCAGGACAGTAACCTCTTATTGGGTCTTGCCAAAAACAACTAAAATCTCAAGAAAGGAAAAAGAATGGGAAGTGGAGGAAACATCTTGGTTTTTCTATTTAGAACTCGTAGAAGGAGAAAGGCAAGGTTTTCCCTCTCCATCTCCTATAAAATGGAGTTGTAGGCTCCTGGTCCAAGGTCGAAGGTTTTTTTAATACATGTGAAGCAGAGCATTTTTTTTGTAGAGTGAAGGTCAAAGATCAAAGAGGTTCATTGAGAAATTTTTGATTAAGACATCACCATATTCAGATAAAGAGAGAGAGAGAGAGATTGGAAAACTAAGGAGGGCTTGGTACAACTGACAATTGTAATCCTCCTTTTCATAAATCAATAGATCTGTTTCTGTTTTTTCCATTCAATGCATCAGTATTGTTATTTTTTCTCAATTACTTATATAGCGTGAGATGAATGGCTTAGATGTGCATTTATTAATGTTTATCATATGTTAACTTAATTGATATGGAATATATATTGTGGTATAGATTACACGGGTGATTTTATTCATCATAGGGTCGGGATTTGGAGCTAGTGAAGGAGGATCCCTGCTTCACTGCTTAGTGCTCTCCAAAGACTTAGAGATCTAAAAGGAGGTAATATTCCATCTCATTCCATCAAGTTGTTTAAGTTGATATGAACATATATGCATCTTCTTTGTGAACTATGCAGCTAATTTTACTGTCTGCCTTGGGCACCAAAAAGCCCTGAGAGGGATATTCAATAACTAACAACCCAATAATTTTACCCTATAGCGCAATTGGAGACTCCGCTAGGAATTTTAACCCCAAGCTTCCGGGCTATTTCTTTCATTCCTCCTTCTTTCCTCTATTCACATACCCTTATGACTAGCTTTGATGCCCAGTAGACATTTCAAAAGCTCACAGAGTTTAGTTCAGACCCTGTTTGGCCATCTGAAAAATTTTACCTTGGCTAACGCTCCCTTTAATAATGTTCTAGATCATTATAACATGGCTTCTGCTTGATTACAGTGCGTTATTCACTACATTAACGCAGTCTTTGTTTAGAACCAGTGCGTTACTTAGCCAAAATTTGTTGTTCACTCTTGTTGTGTCCCCTTTTTGGTTGCAGAGTTTTTTAAGCCATCAGAACCATTCATTTGCTGAATCCCTGTGCTTGTTTACCAACTGGCATTGTTGTTTATTTTTTCTTATTTGAAAAGTTAATGTTGAATACATCTGCTTTTTAGAGAAAGTTTTTTTAGTTTTTTCTATATCTAGCTGGATTAATTCTGAAAGTTTTGATTAAAAGACTGTAAAAAAGAGATAGTTTGATATCTGAATCTTTAAAGTTGAATTGTATTATTTGGATTTTTGGTGCATGGATGTTGAAAGAAAACCTCTCCTGGTAAAATAATCTTCATCGAATTAAATATTTAAAGAATATTTTTGCATGGTTTTCTGAGTCAGAGTCTCATTACATTTCATACGTCCACTCCCCCTCTGCAAGACTAATAATCAAGTACATTAAGAATCAAGAAATAATAAAATCAATCATATAAAATTTTCTGAGCTCACACCAACAGTGGTTCGGGCTAGGATCTTGGGTTAGGAAAAGTGAGAAAATCACCCAAGATCTCAAAACTTGAGACTAGGGTCATTAAGGAGCAAAATCCTACTGCACTCATATTATTGGGACCACTCCTTTACCGGATCTAAGCACGAGACAACACTTGGGTGCACAAGAAGGTAGCCCTCCTTCGACTGCATTTAGTGGGCATGCTATAAATTGGGGTTCCCTTCGGGGATTTCGAAATTAGATCGGGGATCTAGGTGTTCTGCCCATATAGCGTGTTATCCATGACTGTGACCCCCTTGCTGATGTCTGTGATTTGAGGTATCCTTTGTGGCCAAAAATTTTAGGGACTTGCAGAAGGTGACTGGGACAGGCTATCTTGGTACCTGAAACAGACAGAACTAGTCTTTCTTCAGTGTTTAGGAGGGTACTCATCTTCATGAGAGTGCTTACACCTATTGTTTGAGGTTCAGGTGAAGCTATAGAGTAACGGTAACTGTATTTACGACCAACCCTCTCTGTATGCTATTGTGATACTGGGTTTAATATCCAACAAACGGTAGTACTCAGACAGGGCACCCTATTCTGGTTGCTTGTTGATTGATTTTAGAGAGTCCTTTTTTTCTTTTTTCTTTTTTAGGTGTGTGGTTACTATCATCGAGACTTTATAATACATCAAAAATTATTAAAATTTGTTAAAAATAAATTGGTCACCATGGCTTCTTCCGACTCATGCTGTCTGTCCCGACGACAGCAAGGTCTACCTCCTTTGACTCCAGAGCAAGAATTGAACCTTGGTGAACCTGTGTATTCTGTGGAAGAGCAACCTCCATTGAAAAATCTTGATTTTCACATAACCTCATATCATACGGAATTTCAAGAGGACCCTTTTTCAGAAGGCATTGTACCTCATTACAATCCTCCACTCACTGATCTGTCAGAAACTGTGATAATTCAGATTCCAGCATGCCAAGATATGTCTTCGGCCGCAAATACATCCATTTCACAACCGGCATCCATAGGGTCGATACCAATGGCAACCATCCTCCCCGCTAGTTGTTAGTTCTATGCCATTACTTGGTAACCCCAGTAGTCAACTTATGCCTAGTCCCAACCCTACGGTCATCTCAACTGTGGGTAACTCGCCGAGTCCTTCGGGATCTACTCCTACCATGACCACGTCAGGGCCTACAGTTTCCCCTCCCACGAGTGGGACTACTTCGGTTCCTTTTATCAACCCTTTCGGTTGGAACCCTTTGCAGAGTTCAAACCCCTTGGCCTCCATTCCAGGGAGCAATGTCACTAGAATGAAAATAACAGGGAACATTTCACTACCCCTTTAATCGTTAGGACAAATCGGATAACCTATTGTTAACACTATTTCCTTAAGTGGTTTAAATATCAGTGTAGGATCTATGTCGTTGACGAACTATGCAAGTAGTAGCATGCCCATGGGTAGCTCTATTGCCTCCATATGGGCAAACCCACCCAACCTCCATCTGGATTCGGCGGGCATTTTTATATTGGGGGCAACTAACTGTTCGCCCCACAATACAATATGCCCTATGGACAGAAACCATATATCCCTACCCCTCCATCCATAGGAAATTTTTATCAAAGTCCTTTTTATCATACTGGTAACACATTAATGGGCGGACCATATGGTCCAAATAGTCTGTAAATACTTCCTTGGCTACATTAGGGAGAAAACACGCAATTGTCATTTTTAGTAGCTCTAGAAATCCCTGACATCTATAAACTGACTAATGATCCCATCATTCGTAACCCACTATGGCCTCCAGTTCCACACAACATTCCATCTGACATCCCGAAATTTGATGGGAAACAAGGGGAGGATCCGGCTTCACACATCACCACCTTTCATCTATGGTCCGTATCTAATTCCATGGTGGATGATAGCATCTAGCTTTGGTTGCTCCCCCGCACTCTCACTGGCGATGCTGCTAAGTGGTATATTGAATTACCAGGCACCGCCATCAACACTTTTGGCACCTTAGCTATGGAATTTCTAAGAAAAATTCAATTACCTATCATATTTGAAACCGGTACTGAACTTTTAACCTTGTTGCACCATGACACTGCCACCCACATCTCCGATCACATTCATGAATGGAGGCGTAGGAGGAGGCTTGTCAAAGCGCCAATCCTGGATCACCTTCTAGCTAATTGGTTTTGTAAATCTCTCTTACCAACCCTAGCTAAAGAAATTGGCCTATCCGGTGCGGTCACAGAAGATCAATCCATTCGTTGTGCCCAACATTTATATTTAATTTATTCGCAATCTGGCACGCTTTATGATTTACTGCCCCATGCCCCTGGTAATCCAAATTCTCCCGCTACTCAAAAACTTGGAGTCCACGCCGACGGTCTCATTGGCACAATCTCTGGCGTAGTTGCAAAATAGTCTTGGGGGAAAACCTCCCAGCCATCTTTGGTTGCCAATGCCCCTAACTAGTCAACTAATCTTCCTACCGCTGAGGTAAATTCTGTGTAAGCTTCAAAAAAACCCATTGGAAAGAATAAGAAGAAAAAGAAAAATACATCTTCTTCGGAAGAGCAGCTGGACCATCAAAATAATCCCAATCAGAAAAACATTGCTAAAAATGACAAAGGGAAGGAAAAACCCATGAAATTTCCTTGCAAAATACATGCAGAGGACCACTTAACATACAAATGCCCTCAGCTAAAGGAATGCATAGATTTTATTGCAAACAAGGAATCTGGAGGACACCTGCCATCCTAAATAATCCCTTCCATAATCAACAGCAGCAACAACAACACATGGTTGCAAACCCGCCACAACCCCTGCAAAGGGGCAATGGTGGTTCACATCCTTCCGGTGAAGGAACATCTGCCATTTATGGAATAGAAACTATTGAACTCTAGACATGAGCCAAACTTTATGGAAATCCTGTCATAGACACTCAAGAACCTGGTACCAGTTCAAATCCACTGCCACCCAATGATCTGTATATCGAACGACCTACTGCTAACCCCGCGAGTCATCCCCCTAAAGGGACACTTTGACGCACAACTCATAACACCTTTGCACATGCCTCCCAAAACTAAAACATTGTAGAAGATTTGGCGCAAGCACCATCAGCCATGTCTTCTCTCAAAGTATTGCAAACTTTCCCAGCACAAAGGAAAGCCTTGCTTTTGGCCATTGGTGGGATTGACCCCTAGGATTCTACGCTAGCTATTTTTGACATGGAGAAATCTAAACCTTGCCTTTCACACTAGCTTGCATTCTAGATACAAGTTGTGTCGAAAGGGAGACCAAGCCATCGTACTGTCATTGACGAAGGTGCTTCGACCTATGTTATTTCAACTACTTGCTGGCTCGCTTTGGGTTCTCCCACTTTGTCTCCCCCGTCGAATTCCCTCAAAGCTTTTGATGGCCACATTTTCCTCCCAAAAGGCTACCTTGCTAGATTTCCCATTACACTTAGTGGGAAAATGATAATGGTGGATGTTGAAGTTGTAGATCGTCATCTCGACTATAATATATTGCTGGGTCGCAGTTGTTCATATGCCATGACTGCCATTGTTTCTTCCATTTTCCGTCTCATCCTCCTTCCTTTAGATGGGAAAATAGTCATAGTGGATCAGTTATCTTTTTTCACCCCTGATTATGCCACAATACCAAGTAGCACTCTACCCCTAATAGGAGGCATTCCTGACTCATACGTCAGTATTGGTACCAGTATTCTGAAGGCATCTTCCCTAATGGGTTGTTTTCCTCTCCTGCCACCTGAGATTCCAAATAAAGTTGCAATGATATCCACCATATTGGATGGCTCTATCAACCCCTGGATTCTACCGACACCTTCAGACATTGATTCCTATGGAGATCAGATGCTGCTCTCACCAGCCGAGTTGGTTTACCAAACCATCCAAATTACATCTCAACCCTCCATGGATATGGTTTCGATCAATGGTGTGAACTCCCCACCCATCATAGTTCCTTCTAAAGATCTCCTTGATGAAATCCTACCTACGGAAAAAGCTATTCGATAGGTCATGTCTCTAGAAGAACGACCTTGGGGATAATTCCGCCATTGTGCTTTGTGTTAGGAATTTACCGCAGGAAATATAAAGAATTTAATGAGAGAGAAATAAACATAAAGAACCCAGAAACAAATCATAAACATAAACACAAATGTTTATCCCGAAAAACCCCAAATCCGGGGAAAAAACCAACCAATGAAATTTCATTAACCATTGGCCAAAACCTTGGCCAATCCAGCCAAGTGAGCCTTCACGGCTCACCTCCAGGCCTATATTACAATGAAGTCTTCCCAGCCTTTTTATAGGATCCATTACATGCAATACCATGGGCTCTAAACCATGGGTGCACAAAACCATGCGCCCCAAAACCACTACTATTTTCCCTAGTCAACTTTGACTCTATCCCAATTCAAGTTTACCTAAAATTTCTCCCCTTAAACTTGACTTGGGAATTATTGACTAAATCCAGCCAAACCTGCTAAGTGAGACAAGCCCGCTCACTCTAGATCCTCCCCCCTCAGATTATTATCCAAGGTAATTATTAACTTGACATCCCCCCTATCACCTAGGTCTAACCCAGACTTTACCAGTGATTTACCCAGGGGTACACATGCCATACCGGGTCTTACAATAGTATGCCCATTTACATGTAATAAAATTAACTCCATTATAATAATATTTTTTTTTCTTTGTTGCTGTCTTTGTACATATGAAATCAATTTCCATATAAAAAGAATCCATCTACTGGATTACATGGGTCACCAGCCTCTGTAACTACTAGTCCTCTAGGAATTCTCTTCAGATACATGGTTCATCAATTAATTAATTAATCCACCTGCACATCTTCTCTCTCACTTTTACAAGGCCTCAATTGCATTTCACCTCATTGAACCTTCCCAGGATCCATTCATAAAACATGGCTTCATAATTGCTACAAATGATAATATATTGAAAAAAACTAAAATCTTTAGAACCGAATAAAATAAGGGCATGCCTCATGTTGATTCTTACAAAACAACAGCATGCTCAGGCTCACGCTCAGTCTCCCTACTCTGTGGTGGATGATACCTTTCACCATTCAAGACTAGTGCAACATCCAACACTGCTTCTAAAGATATGGAATCAAGAGAATTTGCCAACTTAATATCTCTTTCAGGTTGATTCAAGAATCGTGCAAATATATCCTCTTACTCTTCACCTGTCTCTATCCTTTCTTTCCTCTCGGCTTCTTGCAAGACGTCACGAGGTGGAATAGGATATGACCATGAGAAGCAAGCAAAAAAAAAGGATGGTGCCTCTTCCCCCAACATCTCCCTTAGCCTGTGCAGAGGCAAGAAAGTGAGGGAATCAGTGCCGATATATTTTATGGTCTCCTCAATACTCATCCGATAGGATATCAGTTTCTCTTTGCTTGGAGTTTCCACGATGATTTTGGCAACATCACATTACACGAATACTATGCCTACAAAGCCATCCCATAGATGCAAAGCTCTGCTCCCCCTGGTGCAATTAAACATCACGAGTTTTATTCTCGATAGCCGAAACTTCAAAGGTCAGTCAAGATTCTCGAAAAAAATTAAAAACATTCCAAAAAATCAAACTCTGGCTAATTACTTCAGAATCCGCTAAACCATCCATTTTTTTTTGTGTTTCTAACAAATTCTCCGTTGTTCCTCACCGAGTTTCCACCGTTCTTTCTATTGTGCGCTTCACAATTCCTTGAACGGATTGCGATCCTACTTTCATAGCACACTGTCCTTCACATTTAACGCATGATTCTTCGATTTTATATGGGAATATCATTGAAACCCATTCTGTGATCTAAAATCTATGTAGCCTAGGCCTGCCCCGCGGCTATCCGAGGATCGATCCACTCACCCAGTATTATGCCACTGAATTTGTGTTGATCTCATCAAGCCCTATAAACCCTTGGCAACAAAAAAAGTTTCCATTTGAAGCCAAAGCCTAAACTATGGCTATAAATAATTTAATGAGAGAGAAATAAACAAAAAGAACCCAGCAACAAATCATAAACATAAACACAAATGTTTATTTTGGAAAACCCCAAATCTAGGGAAAAACCCAACCAATGAAATTTTATTAACCATTGGCCAAAAACCTGGCCAATTTGGCCAAGTGAGCCTTCACCGCTCACCTCCAGGCCTATATTACAATGAAGTCTTCCCAGCCTTTTTATAGGCTCCATTACATGCAATACCATGGGCTCTAAAGCATGGGTGCACAAAACCATGTGCCACAAAACCACTACTATTTTCCCTAGTCAACTTTGACTCTATCCCGAGTCAAGTTTACCTAACACTTTGATGTTCGATTCAGACACGATAACTACTCAAATCCCATCCTTGAAACCACCTAAGATAGTCCCTTCCAGTTACACGACTGTTCAAACCATCAATTCGGAAGGGAATATGGGAAATCTTTCTAAGACAATGCTCATAGATATTTCGGTCAAAATGGTTATCGTGGAAAACATTCAGATTAGAGTAGATTGAAATCTCGAGGAAATTTCACACTTCACATCCCTCTTTAAAAGATTCTGCGATGTGTTTTCTTGGTCTTACAACGAAATTCCCAGCATAGATCCGTCTATAGTCGAGCACGAAATCAAAGTTTATGACAATGCTAAACCTATTCGACAGTGACTCCGAACTGTCCATCGACACAGAGCAGCTGCCATAAAAAATGAAGTAGAAAAAATTTTGAACACTAGTTTCATATACCTCGTTCCTTTGATGGAATGGGTTTCCAATCCAGTCCTCGTAGACAAAAAACAAGGCACCATCTGAGTTTATGTTTATTATCGCAATTTGAATGCTGCTTGTCCCAAAGACAATTATCCTACACTGTTCATAGATCAGATCCTTGATGATTGTGTGGGATTTGATTCTTTTTCTTTTATGGATGGTTTCTTGGGGTATAACCAGATTGCGATTAAAAAAGATGAGCAACATAAAACTGCTTTTATATATCCTTGGGGCACTTTTGCGTATCGTAAACTCCCATTCGGCCTGAAGAATGCAGGAGAAACTTTTCAGAGGGCTATGGACTACACTTTTTACAAAATTCGACATATTGTACAAGCCTACTTGGATGACCTTCCGGCCCATTCCAAGAAACGACCTAATAACCTTGCTCATTTGAAAGAAATTTTTTCTCGGTGTAGGTTGTACAATATACGTCTGAATCCTCATAAGTGCATATTTATGGTTGATTCTAGATGTCTTCTAGGTTTTATTGTCTCCAAGCATGGGATTAGGATTGATCCCAATAAGGTTAAAGCAATTGTTGAATTTCCTACACCACAATCCATCCTCCAATTCCAACGTTTGCAAGGGAAGGGAAACTTTTTACGTTGATTAATTGTCAACTATGCCGAGATGAAGAAAGGATTTATGCGATTATTTAAGAAGGGAACACTATATTTGTGGGATGACCAGGCTCAACGGTCATTTGACGCTTTAAAATGGTCACTTGTTTCAGCCCCACTCCTTAGTGCCCCCGATTACTCATGCGACTTTCTCCTCTACCTGGAGGCCTCACCATCCTCCCTTGGCATGGTTCTAGTTCAAGTTCACAATGATGATAGTGAACATGTGATATATTACTTGTCAAAAGGTCTCCTAAGATTTGAACTACGATACTCACATGTGGAAAAACTCTCCCTCACAGTGATCTTCGCTGCCACTCGACTCCGACACTATATATTACTACGTCAAACTACTATTATTGCTTTGGATAATCCCATGCAACACATTTTGTCTCGCCAAGTTATCGGAGGAAAATATTCCAAATGGATTGTGATCCTCCAACAATTTGACATGGTTTTCACTACTGCCAAAGCAAAGAAATCTCTAGTCTTCACCAAATTACTGTTGGACCTTCCCAGAATCAACCCAGGAGATGTAGCTCATGATCCATTTCCCGATGAATCCATCTTCTTAGTTGATTCTTCTGATCCTTGGTATGGAGACATTCTGGTCTACCTCCAAACTCAATGCTTCTGCCCAACTCTCACATCAAATGACCGCCATCGTATTCGCCACCAAGCGAAACACTACCTCGTACTCAAGGATACTCTATATCATCATGGTGTCGATACTATTCTTCAGCGTTGTCTGACTATTGACAAAGCGGGACATGTTTTAACTGAATGTCACATGAGGATGTGCAACAGTCATCTTTCTGGCATAGCTATTTCCTAGAAGATCTTGCATGCAGGATATTATTGGCCCACTTTGTTTAAAGAATGCATCAAATCCATCTAGAAGTGCCATCCGTGTCAAATTTCACGAAGAAAATTCGTGCTCACCCCACCCCCATCCACCCAGTTATCTCCATCGGTCCTTTCGCTAAATGGGGAATAGATTTCATTACATTCAACCCCACTTCGGTCTACGGACACAACTACATTGTCATGGCAGTCGATTACTTTACGAAGTGGGAAAAATCCATTCCCACTTTCAGAGCCGATGGAGAAACTGCCGCTTTTTTCCTATTCAATCAGGTTATCTGTCATTTCGGAGTACCCCATTCAATATTCACTGATCATGGATCACTTTTTTAGAACCATATGATGACAAAATTAAATTCCATGCTAGGATTTAGACAAAATCAGTCTTCATTCTACTATCTGCAAAAGAATGGCCAAGTCGAAGTCATAAATGGCATCCTAAAAACCATGATTCGTGAGCTAGTAGGCAACCATAAAACCACATGGAATTAGAAGTTATATTCCATGTTATGGGCGTATCGTACGTCAGTCAAAACTGCCATAGGCTTCATGCCTTTCCAACTCACATTCGGCCTAGAGGCAGTACTTCCAATCGAGTGTGAAATTCCATCACGCAAACTCGCTGTTGAAATCCTACCTGACACCACCACCGCATAAGAGCGCTTGCTCTCACTCGATCACGTGGACGAGACTCATCGAGATGCCACACTAGCACTCAAAGCTCACAAATGCTGAGTCAAAGCTGAATATGACAAATCTGTCAAGCCTCATTCTTTCAGGAGGGTGATCTTGTACTACTCTATGATAAGAGACACAACCTCTTGGGTGCAAGACCACTTCAACCATTATGGCTTGGTCCTTATGTCGTCACCAAAGTCCTCTCAAAAGGAGCTTATAAACTTGAGGACTGCAACGGAATTCCGCTCACAGAGCCCCGCAACGGGCTCTATCTGAAGAAGTATTTTGCCTAGCTACACACTAGGCATATGCTTTGTAATTTTATATATATATAAGTTTTACCTATTGTTTTGATGTCTCTGGATATTTTTTGGGTTTTTGAGGTGTTTTTTCTCATATAAAATATTTTTCTTTTGCACATATGTCGTCATCCTCCTTATCATACATCGGATACGTGGACGGTGCTAGTTGTCACACTAGACACATTGCTTCAGCTGCTTGGGTTCTCTACACACTTGATTCAGAACTTCTTGGTTCTAGGGGAATTTTCCTAGGTAGCGCCACCAATAACGTTGCCGAGTACATGTCGGTGATCCAACTCCTCACGGAGGTTGCGTCTCGTGACATCTCCAATTTAGTGGTCAAGTTAGATTCCCAACTCGTCATTATGTAGTTAAACAATCATTACCATGTCTATCATCTAGTCTTGTTACATTATTTTTTAAGAGTATGACTTTTGGAACGTCAATTTCAAAAAATCACATTTGAGCACGTTCCTAGAGAATTTAATGCATTGGCCGATTCTTTGAAAAACAATGTGTTGGATTGGCATTTGTCACATTTATTGTAAAATATTTACACATGAGTATATATATTTTGTCCCATAGAAAATACATAAAATTTAAAAAAAACATAAGACCAAAATTGCCAAAAATATGTATATATATATATATATATATATATATATATATATGTTGTGTCCAGTACAATAGTTACATCAAAAAATCTTTCAAAACTTGGGTGTTTAACAAAAATTTGGCTACACTAAGCCACGCTATGACACTTATACAACCGCTCTGCCAGCTAAGCCTGATGCTCAAAATAACATACAACTGCCCTAGCTATCCTCCTCAGAGGCACCATGTATCTCTATGGTACACCTACGGTATGCTGCTATAGATGAATTGGAACCTCCCGCATAGGAAGAGGTGGTACACCCATGCTCAAAACCTCTAAGTTTCTAGAGAGTTCATGTAGGATTTGGGTATCATTATCTTCGGTGGATTTCGCATCCTCAGCTGGTGGGCTAGCCTCGGGTAGCTGCAGTCCTCGCCGTGCATAACGAGGGGCCCCAACTGGGTGGACAAGTGCCACATCTGTGTCAAGCAAACAAGATTCATGTCAAAACATATTTTCACCCTATTTAAACAAAAAAAATTGCATAAACATTGAAAAGACAAAAACAAAATACTTCCTAAAGTACACTGATCATTCCTTTCTTACCATCGAGCCCCCACTAGGTGCCATGGGCAACACTAGCTCCGGATCTCTGGTGAAGTTCATCCCTACATAGGGATAATCCTCAATCATAATGATCTGTGAGTTGAGCCAATCAAAGAATCCATCATCAAAGCAGTGATGGATTGGACCCTCTCCAGTTCATGGAATCAAAACTCCCCATTGAGCCTGTCTCGGCTCGTGTGGGCCCAATGATGTTGTAATCATCCTGGGTCTCATCACTGGCACCCACTCTAATAGGAAAGAAACAATCAGTGTGCCATAACCAAACTATCTTTAGGTACGGGTCTTGCATGCTGTAAGCTCTGCTCGGACCCAACGGACAACTCCATCACACCAGTCAAATACCTGAGGCTGCATACAATCTAAGGCTAGCAACATCTGGGTCTTAGTGGCCACATGCTGACTCTTAGACCCTGCCAAGCGAACGATCATCCATAGTAGAGACCTCAGTGGTCTCGAATCCACCCATGCAATAGGCACCCGGTTGCTAACTGCTTCTGTGTTGTGTGTGCAATGAGTAATAATAAGATTAGCAGTGAGTGCTAACTGCCTCAAGTTAGGCCTCGGTCCACGACATGACAGGCTAGTCAAAAAGTAAAAATTGTCCTTCTTAAATGAGTGCTCATTGCCCCCAATACAAAATACATGGTGACGCTCGTCCCACAGCTGAATCAACCACCTCAGTAGGTCCTCTTGACCCCTCATCAGTTCCAGTCGTTCATATTTTAGAAAACCGCACTTGTGGAGAGCCATCAAAATTGTAGCATCAATGACCATATCTCTTTATTCCTGTTCATGTTCTCTCTCTCACCAGATACTCATGATAAACAGCTGAATACATGCTAATACAATATTTTCAATCTACTATAAATTTCGTGGAATGCTTCAAAATTCCAATCAACGAGTTCTTAAAACATGCTTTGCGCCTAATGTAGGCTATATGGCAAAACATAGCATGCTAACGTACCCTTCCTTCAAACGATGCATGCTTAACGTGGGTCCAACACTGCTGGCCCATGTTAGCCACTAAAATTTTTTAGGGCCCACTAAATTTCTCATTTTGATCCAGCAAAACTTCATAAAAAAGATAAAACGATAGCAGGAGGTTCCAGCTCTTACCTGGATCTCGCGGGAAGAGGAATGTTTTCTAGGATTGATCACAATCGCCAGCTGAAGTTTTCACACTTTTTCACCCTAGAGCTCCTTCACAGCATTCAAAATAGTGAAAATGAAAGTCTTATGACCTTCTTATAGCCATTTCTGGGGCATGACTCTCTTAGCTAGTCTGCAAAACGTTATGAATTCTTGCTGCATATGTGTTGCAACTATTGAGTTTAGTTACCGATGTTCTAATGAGTGATTAAGATCTATATGCAGATATAACCATGATTCGGCCTTTATTTAAGAATTCTTTTAATGGTATTTTTCTTGCTCGTTAATCTGAAAAAACCTCAAGTTATCTTCTTCAGACTTGTTAAACTTACACGAAGTCGATTTTGAGCTTTCTTTTTAGGGACTTTTTCTAGCCCGTAAAACTGAAAAAACCCCGAGTTATATTTGTTGGGCTCGTTAAACTCCCATGATAGAGAATCAGGAGCCATTATTTTCCTCTTTTTCAAAGCTCTTTAAACAGAAAAAGTGACCGAGTTTTCTCCGCATGACTCGTTAAAATTTCATGGAGAGCACTGAGTTTTTCTCTGTTGGACTCGTTAAAATTTCACAAATAATATTGAGTTTAATTTGTCTCCTCGTAGTCATAACAAAATGAGGTAGACGTCCATCGAACATAGATTTCTCCCTTTTCTAGCTTCGATGGACTAACTCATAGAAAATGAACTATTTTGGGCTTACTATTCTCCCTTTGTCGTGCCTGGTTATCAAGACATGACAAAGGTACCCCCTAGAGTTGTCTTTTAAGACATTTTTCAAACTCTCTAAATATCAAAAATTCATCGAGTTTACTTGTCTGGACTCGTTAAACCTAATTAGATGGGGAAAATTTTTGTACAAAATGGATACTACCTCTGTTACGTTTAAGAAAGGTCGATTTGGTAGCAAAAATATTGAACATGGCACTTCCCAATAAATTTTTTTATAGTTAGCTGAACCCTACCATCTATGAGTTTAGCCTTCATTTCCCAGTGTTCCTACACCGATAAAATCCTAAAAAAATCTTTGGTGTTCATTAGGCCTTAGCTTCCTAGTACCCTGTTGTAATGCCTTCTATTTTTCAAGCAGATCTCGCTATCTACTGCTCCTCATATCAACCAAACCGATCATTATGCCAGAAATTATTTTTCGTCAGTTATCCCCATTTGCTCTTCGTTATTTCCATCAAGAACAAAATCATATTTTTCACATTTCGTGTTGACTGATGTGGGATGCCTCAGTGCCTACCTTTCGACAGATCTCTTCCTATCGAATTCAACATCTTATCTAGGAAGGTGATCCAGAAACTCATCAGTACGCAGATACTTGCAGAAATTAGTGGTAGGTAATCTTGTGTTTGCTTGGGGGTCTTCATCATTGGCTCCCGATCAAATAATTCTACGAGTGTTCGACTTCAAATCCTTTTATTCACACTCGCCATATTGTACTGTGCATCTTAGGGACCATCATCATTATTGGTGGCCACCTTTGCGTATGTTAACATTTTTCATTATCGACTAGTAATCAGATGATTTCTCACATGTTCGATGACAGCTCCTTCATTCACATGTCGAGAAATATGCAGTTCAAGTGAAGCAGCGGCCAAGACCTTGGGGCAAAGGTTACATCATTATAGTTGTGTTTCCTTCCCCAAGTTGCGATATTGTTTATGGAGATAGCTTGTTAAGCCCGATCCTATTATGATAGACACTTCCACATTATGCTTATCGGTGGACATATTCTTCATATCTCTGTACTAGAGAAATCATGTTGATTAGCTACTGAGCATGGGAATGCCCGACTCAAGATAGATACTATATTTTCTGACATATGTTGTTGTTTCAGGTTTTCCTCAGTCCTCAAATATCTTTAGCTCTACTACACATATTATAAAGTATTTCGGCCATCGTCTTCATCTATGACCTCACACTTTAGGGGGAATCTTTTATAGGTCAAAAAACCTCCTCATCAGCTTAGAGGATAAGATAAGTATGGAAGGAGGAGAAGATAAGTATGGAAGGAATAAAGAGGCCTAAACTAAACCTACTTTTGCCAAAGTAACACACCATTATCATAGCCAAAATGCATTGTAATGCACTTGATCCATGAAAAGGTCATGTTAGTGGCTAAGGCAATGCACTGTCTAGCCTAGAGGCCAACGTTACCCATTTTTTGAGTTTGAAAAAGGAAAAACCCGCAGAAAATAATTTGAAACTCCAGCTTTCTCTCATAGAGAGTCAGTGCAAAATGGAAAATGCAGGACACTAACCTCTTATTGGGTCTTGCCAAAAACAACTAAACTCTCAAGAAAGGAAAAATCATGGAAAGTGGAGGAAACATCTTGGTTTTTCTATTTAGAACTGGTGGAAGGAGAAAGGCAAGGTTTTCCCTCTCCATCTCCTATGAAATGGAGCTGTAGGCTCCTGGTCCAAGGTCAAAGGTTTTTTGAATACACGTGAAGCAGAGCATTTGTTGTTGTAGAGTGAAGGTCAAATATCAAATAGGTTCATTGAGAACTTGTTGATTAAGACATCACCACATTCAGAGAAAGAGAGAGAGAGATTGGAAGACTGAGGAGGGCTTGGTACAACTGATGGTTGTAATCCTCCTTTTCATAAATCAATAGAATTGTATCTGTTTTGTCCATTCAATGCGTCAATATTGTTATTGTTTCTCAATTACTTATATAGCGTGAGATGAATGGCTTAGATGTGCATTTCTTAATTTTTATCATATGTTAACTTAATTGATAGGGAATATATATTGTGGTATAGATTACACGGGTGCTTTGATTGATCATAGGGTTGGGACATGGAGCTAGTGAAGGAGGATCCCTACTTCACTGCTTAGTGCTCTCCAAAGACTTTGAGATCTAAAAAGAGGTAATCTTCCATATCATTCCATCAAGTTGTTTAAGTTGATATGAACATATATGCATCTTATTTGTGAACTATGCAGCTAATCTTACTGTTTGCCTCGGGCACCAAAAATCCTTGAGAGGGATATTCGATAACCAAAAACCCAATAATTTTACCCTATAGCAGTGTTCCAACATTGAATGCAATCTTGGGGACACAAACTATGATAGAACATTACTTTGTGATCAAGACTCTTGACACCAAGGAAATGTTGGGTGTACATGGGTTGATTACATTTGAAGAAAACACCTTAGATTGTGAGATCTTGCAGGAGGTAGGAGAAGATGGGAAGGAGGGCCATCAACAAGTGATTGGGAACATACACACGCATCTTGTTATCACCCAAAAAAATGAAACATTATTTGACAAGGTTAGATAGATTCATGTGTCAAAAATTAGGTTGTAGGATTCATTTTTATGCTTGGTCAAGGGAAATGTTAAATTTTTCTTGTTTTAGGTTAACTTAGGGTCTAAAATCACTCATTTTCAAACTCCATCATGTCACATCAATCATCATTTTCTGAATGATTTCATTTTCCAAAGTTGTTTTACTGAAAATGCCAAATTAGACAAGAAACCACAGTTTGGTAGCGAAATACACTATGAAAAGTCAATTTTTTCTATGAAACTGTTGATAGTTTCATAGCGAAAATAGTCAAATTTACACTAGGAATGCTACAGAAATCGCGATTTCCTATCTGTCTTGCCAGTCTAACTGTTAGGTGTTAAAAATAATTGGAAATTGGTAAGCTAGATGATTTTCGAGTCATGGAGGGATAAAATCAAGGTACATGCTCAGATCTGCAGTCATCATGGCCAGTTTAGGTAATGTATGAGTCATCATTGAGTCTTGAGAAGACATAAAAACCTAAAATCATTTCTTAATTTAGTAATTCTCATTTCTCATTCCCCCTTGCATAATATTTGAGCTCTGGAGAGTTATTATACTAAGCCAAAGCTGTGGCTAGTTTTTTCAAAGGTTTACTTTGAACATCATCAAGTGAGACTGTGCAAATTTTAGAGAAACCATGGTAGAGAAAAGAAGGACTAACAAGGGTGGCCAATGCCTGAGATATGAACCTACAGACATGAATTTGATCAATGAAGACCGAACAATAGTATAAACCTTCATAAGAGCAGGTTGCCTACAGTTTTTTGAGAAATTTCAGGGCTACCATACACAGGTGTCCAAGGAGTTTGCTTTGAATTTCAGTGGAATAGCCACTAAGGAGGGAATACTCAATTTTTCCATCACACTATAGGTTATTGTTGCTACTACATAGATTCCAAGAGGCCAGGAGAACTGGTTCAAAGGTTTCAAATTTAACATGGAGTAGTGCAAAGAGTTCATGAAGCCTGAGCATACTGAAATGGGCCTCACCAATGCTATTCTAAGAAGTTACGTAAAAGACAACGATTCAAAATTGCTAGTCATCATTCAAAATTACTTTACTTGTGAAGAGAGACACCACAAAGTGTACTCATATCATTTCAAATTACTTTTTCACTTTACTAGTAATATTTCCCTTGATATGCCTTTTTATTTGCATATAAGTTTGTCAAAAATGGTAGATAAGGTCGAAGAAAAGTTTGAGGGGAGTGATACTTCTTTATTTCATCATGGTTTAATGAAATTATTGGTCTTAGATGAACTTAAAAGGTTAGGAAGAGACTGGTCCTCATTCTTGTTTATTAGTGGTATTGAGATGGATGCTCTTACTCCTTCAAGAACCCCTAAATATAGGATAATTCCATCACCATTAGTAGCGGAACAGAGGGAATCATTGATAGCAGAGCTAAGTGAACCTACAAGAGTAGAATCAAGTAAAAAAAAATTCAAGCAGCCAGAGAAAATGCACAGTCTTGATACACCAAGTGTCACACCTACAAAACATAAGTCAAAAGTGGTCAACCTGCAAAACAAAAGCAAATTGTTAGTAAACAAGGAACCAAAAGGATGACAAGGAGCCAAACAATTGTTTTAGAAGAGAAAAAAGTGGTTGTAGAAGACAGAGCAGAAGATAAGGGAAATATAGAAGATATTTTACATGCCATTGAAATAGAGGAAACTCCTATTGTCCAAGCTAATTTTAGAGAGTAAGGTGGGCATAAATTAAAAAAGGCTAAATCTGCAAAGAAATTAGAATTTGAGGGAGAAGATGTAGGTTTCATGTTCCAAGCAAGAAAGCCTATGACAAGGCATGCTAGGAAACTGTTACAGAGCAATAAAGAAGTTCAACCACCTACTGAGAGAGCTCATCCACCTCAAAAGATTATTTATCTCTTATCATCCATAGAGAAAGATACAATCAACAAATCAAAGAAGGGAAAAGAGAAGGTGATGGAAAAAACACAGTTACATCTCCTTGAATAAAAATTGAAATTTTCTAATCATGAAATTTTTGTTATGAAAAGAGAAGCAAGGAAAAAAAGTGTAGAGAAGATTCAATTTGAAAAGATGAAGGCAATTTGGGAAGAACAGGTTGACATTGTCTTCAAGACTTTGGATAGCACACAACAGCTCATCAATTGGACCATTGCAGCAAGGAAAGAGGCCAAACATGTCAAGAAGATGAAAACATAGTTGAAAGCCACCAATATAGGATTGAAATACTAGTTTAAAGACCTTCAGGATCAACTTGAACTAATTCATGAAGAGTTAGAGAAAAAAGGTCTCAAAATGACAGTGCTTGAAGAGCCAATAGCTCAACCAATTGTAAATGAGGAAGAAATTCCTCAAGGATCATAAGGTGAGTTTTTTTATGGTTTTTTAGGGCTAATGACATGCTATAGAAAATATTTTTGCAATTACAGGGTTCATTTTTCAAAAATTACACAAAAATATGCATTTTCAGCACTTTTAAGCAGTTTCGTAGCGTGCCTGAGCATAAAGGGTAGCAAAACACTACAAAACTACTGTAGCTGCTCTTTTTACTTTTTGAACCAGTTCTAGATGCTATTAAGAGTTGAAATTGGTGTGGGAGATATTTTTAATGATGATGAACACTATGCCAAAGGAAAGAATCAAGAATTTTGAGGTTAAATGGCATGTTTTGCAGTGCTATGAAAGTACGCTATGAAACTGCCTTACTTTCGTAGCGTACTGTATTTCAACCTTTTTAGCAGGTTTTGGAGCATATTTGGACATATGAATATTATTTAAGGGTTAAATTCCATGAAAATCAATTATTCATCACTCAAGGACCATGAATTGAAGATAAACTGACAGCTAAAGTATTCGTGGAAGAAGAAGACTATTTGCCAAAAAAGAGGGTTTCGTTTCCTAGTTTTGAGGAGGTCTGTTAAGTGGTCATAAAGTGATGAATCCCATCATCTAAATTTGAACATGTGAAAGCATACTTGTCAAAGAATGTAATTTCTTTAGCAGATAAGGTTGTTAAAGGCAATAATGAGTAGTTTGAGTCCTATTAGGAAAATGACTGTCAAGTAGGATTGGTGTCTCTTTGTCATTAAGTTGATGTTTTATGGTTATGCAAGGTGTCATTAGGTAAAAATTAGATGAATCTAGCCAAGAGGTAGATCATCTCATGATGTAAAAATTATATTAAAGGCCATTGAGTCAATTTTTTCAAGGTTTGGATATTTTTTGGCTAAATTGCAACTTATTGTAAATTGACTGTTTCAGCAATGCAACGATTTGTTACTTGACCAACCTAAGATTCTGAATAAGTTTTTATTTCTTTCATATCTTATATATACCTTTTATGTATCTCATTTTTAGTTTTTTTCATTTATAATACTCATAATTCATTCTTGTAGTGATCTGACTTCCTTTATAGATGAATTGACTGTGTATTTTCCTGTTTCATGTGTGTGTGTTCTACTACTAAAAAATCTTAACTGCCTCAACTTCCATGTCAAGTGAACTCACTGAATCACTGAAATTTTGAATCCATAAGCCCAATGTTTACATACTCATATGATTTTCAGCCTACACTCATAATAATCAATTTATTTCCTAAATAGAGTTAGCCATCTACACCTTTATTCAATATCATTAACCCTTGAGAGAGCCCTCTCAGAATGAGGAGGCTAAGTCTCAGCCACAAGATTGGTTTGAAACAGTTACATGATTTTGTCTGATTAGTAGCTAATAAAAATCAATTTTGTGATAACACATCCTTTTCAAGAGGTTTATGCATAGAAGTAGGAGGATGATTTGTGCAATGAAAGAAGGGACAAATCAGTCCATTCACATATACAACCTGCTCTAAGCCTTGATGTTTCATTACATAGAGGCATTCCACCAATGAGATCCCTTGATTGGGAAATAGACAAAGGGTTCTCTCAACATGATGCAACATTGATATATTTGGCTAATGAAGGAGCATTGAGGGGCCATGATACAACACTGAGAGCCTTGGGTAGACTCCAAGAGGAGGGATACATTCTCCCAACATTTTCATCACCCACACTCATTTCAAACTCTACGCTATGCGAGGAGAAGCAAGGGAAGGATAGAAACTTTCCAACATATCATTTTTGCATGGGAGATGTCAAGGATAAGGGCAGCCATATGACATATATTCTTTATGATAGATCATCAAGGCTATCACTATGGAACATTGATCCATATTGGAGATCCCAGCTATTAGTGGATTATTCAAAGGATCTTTTCACATGCATGATACTTGATGACCAGATACATGAGGATGGATATTAAGTCCAATATTAAGTCATATATTATCATGGTAGGATCTTATGACCTAGAGATTCCAAGCTCAAGGAGAATTTTCTACAAAGGGCTTATGAAGAGTTCTTTTTCAACCATACTTACTCCATGAAGGCCTACAACACTATCATGGAAAGCTACACTTGGAAGGGCTTTGAAGAGGAACTATATCAAAATTTTCAAATATGCATGAGCCATGTGGAGTTGGAAGAGAGACATGACTCTATGAAGGAGTTATTTCAGCCACCTCTTTCCTCTTTTGGAATGAGAGGGGATACATCTATGCACCACTCCATTTGTATGAGGAGAAATTTTGGTGAAGAATATGATTGTGTATCTAATGATTCATTTGATTATTACTTGTATTATTTTACCATGTATATGCAGGCCATAGCTCCAAAAAGGAGTATTATTCCATATAAACTTCATGGCCAACTTTGGGCCACAAACATTTCTGAACATGGCCACTCCCTTGGAGGACAAAGGGAGATATTGTATCATCGTGGGTGCATGCCAAAAGCACCAAATATATCTAATACTTTCAGCCATGGTGAGATGACTTGGGAATCAAGTAAGTGGTGGGGAAACCACTTGCCATATCATTATATTATGCTATCAGGAGATATACTGCACTGGTTCCACATGTGGGACTATGACCCACCTCCATTTTTACATATTTCTACTTGTATGTACTTGGTCTTGATCCCATACATTGATGATGTACTTATTTATTTTATGGGAATGATTGGAGGGAGGAGGGAAGGATTGGATGTGCCCTTTGAGAGAGAGACTCTCCATGATTATTATGCCACATGTTTCAGGGATAAATTTGGACCATCCATGATTACTGCATTGGATCTCTTGTTTCCTTATGGGATGAACCATTTCGGTAACTTGATCACTTGGGAGGTGCCTCACATGAGAAGATGGGAGGAATTTTTCTATGAATTATCACTCTGGCGGGTGATTAATTTTGTATGGATGATATCTTGAAGATTGAAGATCCATATGGGAATAAAATTTCCCCACATTTGCAGTTTTTTCCTTGCAGTTTCTTGGGGACAAGCAACAGTTGGGGAGGATTGTAATATTCCTAAATTAGCTATAAGCTAGTAGGAATATTCAAATTTTTTTTCTACTTTGCTTAATGAATAAGAGGACAAAGGAGGTCCATAATTCTCCTTAAATAATGAATAAACCAATGCAAAATGTGAAAGAGAAAAATATTGGCAGTTTAATTAAGCACCCTTAGTGTGAAAAGGGGCTGGATCACTTTGACTAGGTCAACCTTGACCAAATCAACAACATTGTCATGGAGGAGTGGTCATTAATGAGGGATAACACAGTTTTAGATGGAGATTCTTTGTGTGAATGTAGTGATATTTTTGGATGGGGATTAGGGTTTGGAAGCTCATATCTTATTTAAGGAAGAGTGTGGTAGCCATATTGATTATGTTGATGTATATTATATTTCTGAATATATGGTTTGTTTATACATATATATTTCTCTTGCTATTTAGCTGAGATAGAGTGATGTTTAGCACATGGTGTTCCTGATTGGGAATCCCACCTCTTCCATTAGGAGCTCTTGGAGGAGTCTTACACTACATTGTCCACTATCTGGCTTAAGGCCAAGCTTCTTGCAACTACAACGTAGATCCTGTTGAGGGTTTTGTTGTTTTTGCAGGTTGTAGCGAGTGGTGATTAGATCTCTAGCTCTAGGCCATTTAATTTCTTATTTTCAGTGGAGGAGGCTTCCTTTCAACTGGTAGGACAATATTGAAGGTCATTGAGCATATTTTCAGATCTTGGCATCAGGCCAATTGGTTATTCATCCCTACAACAGATTTTACTTCTAGATATGCCTTATTTCTATAGGAGTTGTAGGGTGGTTTGGCACACCATTTGGAGAGCTGATTTTCTAGTGACGGGGATATGCCTTTCAATTTGAGGATCTATTGGAGGAGGATATTTTATTGATCATATCAGATCAGCCACACTTTATAGATCTATATTTTTCAGTATATCTATAGCCTTAGATCTCATATCTACACTTTTTACTTGGTGTTTTGCTCAAAACCCTTGAGGGGTTCTATAGAGGAGCTTGTATAGTGCTCATATTTGGTATTGATCTATCTTTTGATGCACATATCAGCTCTATATCTGATGTATAATCATTTTTTGTAGCAGAGCTAATAAAATAACGTTGTAAGGGTCTTCCCACTTTTCTACAGCATTGCAACACCTCTTATTGAGGGATTTTGTTCATTGGAGGCTTATATTCCCTATTATGCATCTTATGGCCCATTTCTTATGTACATTTTGCTGCTATAATAACATATGAAAGGTCTCATAATTGGCCTCTTATTTTTTAAATGATTATCTGCATTATTGTTCCAAAATTTTGCACTAAATTCCTGCTTTTCTCATATGGGAATATTACACAAACCAACCGCGCCAACCATATAACTAGGAGAACCCAAATTATCCTCCTAACGTGGTTAAGAAAAAAAGGAAAAAACAAGCCTAAAGGAAATCCTGGACAGGGTGTCAACAATAAACAACGCCCTCTTCAATCTCACGATGGATGCAACTCCAACTGAAATCAAAACCAGGATCCAAGCAACTCCCAGAGACATGACAAAAGGCCAATTCTTCAGATAAACTAATCTTATTCGATTTGTGGAGAGTGGTGGCTTGGGAATCAAGTAAGTGGTGGGGAAACCACTTGCCATATCATTATATTATGCTGTCAGGAGATATACTGCATTGGTTCCACATGTGGGACTATGACCCACCTCCATTTTTACATATTTCTACTTGTATGTACTTGGTATTGATCCTATACATTGATGATGTACTTATTTCTTTTATGGGAATTATTGGAGGGAGGAGGGAAGGATTGGATGTGCCCTTTGAGAGAGAGACTCTCCATGATTATTATGCCACATGTTTCAGGGATAAATTTGGACCATCCATGATTACTGCATTGGATCTCTTGTTTCCTTATGGGATGAGCCATTTGGGTAACTTGATCACTTGGGAGGTGTCTCACATGAGAAGATGGGAGGAATTTTTATATGAATTACCACTCTGGCTGGTGATTAATTTTGTATGGATGATAGCTTGGAGATTGAAGATCCATATGGGAATAAAATTCCCCCACATTTTCAGTTTTTTCCTTGCAGTTTCTTGGGGACAAGCAACAGTTGGGGAGGATTGTAATATTCCTAAATTAGCTATAAGCTAGTAGGAATATTCAAAATTTTTTGCTGCTTTTTTTAATGAATAAGAGGACAAAGGAGGTCCATAATTCTCCTTAAATAATGAATAAACCAATGCCAAATGTGAAAGAGAAAAATCTTGGCAGTTTAATTAAGCACCCTTGGTGTGAAAAGGGGCTGGATCACTTTGACTAGGTCAACCTTGACCAAATCAACAACATTGTCATGGAGGAGTGGTCATTAATGAGGGATAACACAGTTTTAGATGGAGATTCTTTGTGTGAATGTAGTGATATTTTGAGATGGGGATTAGGGTTTCCAAGCTCATATCTTATTTAAGGAAGAGTATGGTAGCCATATTGATTATGTTGATGTATATTATATTTCTGAATATATGGTTTGTTTAGACATATATATTTCTCTTTCTATTTAGCTAAGATAGAGTGATGTTTAGCACATGGTGTTCCTGATTGGGAATCCCACCTCTTCCATTGAGGAGCACTTGGAGGAGTCTTGCACTACATTTTCCACTATTTGGCTTAAGGCCAAGCTTCTTTTAACTACAACGTAGATCCTGTTAAGGGTTTGGTTGTTTTTGCAGGTTGTAGCGAGTGATGATTAGATCTCTAGATCTAGACCATTTAATTGCTTATTTTCAGTGGAGGAGGCTTCCTTTCCACTGGTAGGACAATATTGAAGGCCATTGAGCATATTTTCAGATCTTGGCATTAGTTCAATCAGTTATTCATCCCTACAACATATTTTACTTCTAGATATGCCTTATTTCTATAGGAGTTGTAGGGTGGTTTGGCACACCATTTGGAGAGCTGATTTTCTAGTGACGGGGATCTGCCTTTCACTTTTAGGATCTATTAGAGGAGGATATTTTATTGATCATATCAGATCAGCCACACTTTATAGATCTATATTTTTCAGTAGATCTATAGCCTTATATCTCATATCTACACTTTTTACTTGGTGTTTTTCTCAAAACCCTTGAGGGGTTCTATAGAGGAGCTTGTATAGTGCTCATATTTGGTATTGATCTATCTTTTTATGCACATATCAGCTCTATATCTGATGTATAATCATTTTTTTTAGCAGAGCTAATAAAATAACGTTGTAAGGGTCTTCCCACTTTTCTACATCATTGTAGCACCTCTTATTGAGGGATTTTGTTCATTGGAGGCTTATATTTCCTATTATTCATCTTATGGCCCATTTCTTATGTACATTTTGCTGCTATAATAACATATGAAAGGTCTCTATATTGGCATCTTATTTTTTAAATGATGATTTTCATTATTGTTCCAAAATTTTGCATTAAATTCCTTCTTTTATCATTTGGGAATATTACGCAAACCAACCGCGCCAACCATATAACTAGGATATCCCAAATTATCCTCCTAACGTGGTTAAGAAAAAAAGGAAAAAACAAGCCTAAAGGAAATCTTGGACAGGGTGTCAACAATAAACAACGTCCTCTTCAATCTCACAATGGATGCAACTCCAACCAAAATCAAAACCAAGATCCAAGCAACTCCTAGAGACAGGACAAAAGGCCAATTCTTCGGACAAACCACTCTTATTCGATCTTTGGAGAGTACATCTATTACACTCACCACTGTCCTGACATCCCTGAGCTGAAGAAGATACAAAGTAACTATGGGCAAGAAGGATCCTCCCAGCAGACAACAGTCATGCAGGAGCCTTTTCCCCATCAAGGGACAGTTAGCACACAGAAAAAAAACCCAGACAATTTCAGAAAAAAATAGCCACGAAATATACATGACTGGTGAAGAAATGTTTTTTCAGACATGAAATCGAAAGTACGACACCCCACCAGACACCAATGTGTCAGGGGATAGTACTAGTGCACCAACAACACCTTTGACCATATCAAAGATTCCTATTGAACCTTTTCCAAAGATGGCAAAGGGACCTACTAGGCGAGCATGAAACTATTCCAAAGCAACCCATAACGATAGCATTGTGGATGATCTAGCTCAATCTCTCGTTGCTATGTCAGCTTTGGAGTTATTACAATCATGTGATCCAGGTGGATATTAGTGGTCACTCGCCTATTCCACTAGGGGCCCCACCATTGTCTCTTTCATTTTTGAGTTTCGGCACAACATACTATTTTTAGCAGTTTTTCGGGTCCTGAACTTTAGGAGCTATTTTGAGGCCCTAAACGACGTTTTTTGGGAAAACCAGGAGCAACATGGATTCATGGAGCAATGTTTCTCACTCAAAATTTTTAGTCCTCAGATAGATATTTCTAACGAGGTATGATTCGCGTCAAATGGAGATCGTATGCAAAAGTTACGTCCCCGAGAAGTTGAAACACCAATTTACCGAAATGGGGCCCATAGTTTTGGTGCTTCATATCCTAGGGTTAGGGTTTTGGATGTTTAGGGATTTCCATTATTTATAAATAATAAATAGGCCCTCGAGCCTCATCATAACTTAGTTTAGAGGCTTGTAGCCACCACATATCTTCTCAGAGATAGCTACCAACGCCCTAGCTAGTTTATTTCCATTCTGTCTGTAAGAAAAATTTCAGTTCTTTGATATTAATGAAATGAAGTGATTTTTCCACTGCATCTTTGTATTTATGGTAATATTTTTATTCTGTTGCATTCCTGCATAAATCTAGATCAGTGGTATCAAATCATTCTTCTTTTTTCCCGATCCTTCTTTGCATGTCCCCAACGAGTTTGGGGTATAAGGAGTTAGGGCTCGATCTGGTGGAACCTTTGCAATATAAGCCTCGCAAACCCCGATGGACGCCCATGGGGGATGAAGAGAAAGATGAGGGAGTAGGATATCCTATCAAAATATTGCTCGAGGAGGCCCTCAGAAAACAAAGGAATGTGATGATGGAGAACTTTTATTAGATCCTTCAACGGCTGCCCACCGGCGGTGCATTTGCATGCAGCAGCCACTCTGGAGGTGCGACTCATTTTAAGGTACAAGTAAATTTTAACATTCCCATATTTGAGGTTCAAATAGATGCAGATGCCATAGATAGATGGTTGAATCTATGAGAAGGATATTTCTCGGTTCATGACTTTTCCGACAGGGAGAAGATTATTTTTGCACTCCTCAAAGCTACCCGCCATGTCAAGGACTAGTGGGAAAACTACTGTGAGAACAAGGACCAGACAAAACCCTCTCTATTCTCGGTTGTACCAACTTGGAATTATTTTCGAGACACCATTAACGAATATTACTATCCCGTGGGTTGCTATGAGGACAAGTACATACAATGGACCACGCTGCGACAACAAAGGGATCAAGATGTCCATGAGTTGACGAATCTGTTCCATACCCTGCGAACAAAGTTGGGCCTCAAAGATTCAGAGAAACATCTGGTGCTAAATTATCGCATTTTTCTACATATATACATTCAGGAGGAAATGGAGTTCCTGGACATCTCCTTGCTTGGTATGGCATAATGGTATGTTGCCAAGATTGAGCAGAAATTCAAACAGAAGAAATGAGACTTTGGATCTACAAATCGAAAGCAAGGGAAAGGTGTTCCCAAACCGCAGAACAAAGGATAGAGCGAAGGCATGGCAGCTCAAGACAACCTGTCGAATCCACAAGCAAAGAAAAACACCACAAATACAAAGAAGGACACGGGAAAGTGGTGTGAGTTCCATAAGAACTTCACTCACAACACCAGTGAGTGTCAAGCCAAGCAGTTGCTAGTGGCCGATATGAGGGCTTCTGAGTTAGATGCATGCTCTGACTCTGAATCAAAACCTGGCAAGGGGAATGAAAAAGGGGAACAGATTATTGATGCGGAGCCCAACGCCACTGTTGCCACTGCGAAGATCCAGAAGGAGGAACCGAAAGATCTAGAGGAGGAGGAACGTCTCTTCCACTCCCAGATGTGGGTAAAGGGCTCCCCGGTGCTGTTCATTGTCGACAATGAGAGCCAAAAGAACCTCATTTCAGTAGACGTCGTAAAGTGGTTGGGCTTGTCAACCGTATTTCACCCACATCCATACACCATCAGGTGGCTTCACCAGGGACGAGATCTCCACATCAGCCAGCAGTGTTGCCTTCCCTATAGCATCAAGCCCTTCACGGATGAGGTATTATGTGACGTTGCTCCTATTGATGTTTCTCATGTATTATTAGGACAACCATACTTGTGGAAGCATCGTGTTGTGTATGATTCTCGGCATCACCATGTTATTGTTACTTTGGGAAATAAGTTGTATAGGATACTAGAGGTACCACTTCCTGCCGCTATCTCTCTGGTTACTGCAAAACAATATAGTAAGCTCATTTCCCAAACCAGGAAATTCGTTTTCCTGATGATCCGCCCCTAGGGCAAGAAGAATACTAAGGCCACGACCTCCAGACAGGGCTCCTATGCATGACAACAACACATGGACAAGGTTGTGGAGGAGTACTAGGACATCTTCACCTCACCCACAGGGCTTCCTCTACACTGTCAAGTCAAGCACCCGATTGATCTGACCCCAGGTGCACCGCTACCCAACGGACCGATCTATTAGTGCTCTATTCTGGAGAATGATGAAATCAAGAGGCAAATTCATGAGCTACTACGGAAAGGTCACATTCGACCAAGTTCATCGCCCTGTGGGAGCCCGATCATGTTGGTACAGAAGAAGGATGGAACGTGGAGACTCTGTATTGATTATCGGGCACTAAACAAGATCACTATCCGGAATAGGTACCCGATCCCACGGATTTATGACCTTCTGGACCAACTCAAAGGAGAGAAATATTTCAAGAATATCGACTTGAAGTCTGGGTATCACCAGGTACCAATTGAACCCTCCGATGTGTGGAAGACTACCTTCAAAGCCAAGGAAGGCCTTTTCGAATGGCTGGTCATGCCATTCGGGTTGACGAATGCTCCCGCAACCTTCATGAGGTTGATGGACGACATCTTGCGGCCATTCACCAACTCATTTGTAGTGGTGTACTTGGATGACATTATGATCTTCAGCCAAACTTGGGAAGAGCACTTCCACCACATCCGAAAAGTCCTCCAAACACTACGGCAACACAATTTGTGTGCCAATTTGGAGAAGTGCACTTTTGGCATGACCCAGGTTCAATATTTGGGATACATTATTGATGAAAGGCGGGTGCATGTGGATCCAACCAATATCTAAGTCATTCAGGATTGGCCAGCCCTAACCACTATAACAGAGCTTCGCAGCTTTCTGGGTCTTGCTAATTTCTACCGTAGGTTTGTATTGGGATTCTCTAATATCACTTGGCCCTTGAGTCAAGTCACTAAGGGAGGAGAGAGAGAAAAATTATTTTGGTCAGAATCTCAACAGAAGGCGTTCAAGGAATTGAAAAATCACCTTTTTTCTGCCCCAGTGCTCACATTACCAGACTTGCAACAGCCATTTGAGATCGAGACAGATGCCTCTGACTATGCTATTGGGGCGGTTCTTACTCAACAAGGACATCCAGTGGCATATCACAGTGAGACATTGTCCGACACAGTTCACAAGTACCCCACTTATGACAAAGAAATGTATTCCATTGTGTAAGCTTGTCGACAATGGAAGCATTAAATTTTGGGGAAGGAAACAATCATCCACATAGACCACCGGCCCTTACAGTTCATACAGAGACAAAGGAAGTTTTAGAATGATCACCATCAGAAGTGTTCCACATATATGCAACAGTTTCATTTGAACATCAAGTACAATAAGGGTAGCACCAATAATGTTGCAGACTGTCTCACCCGACCACTGATTGTGGAACTCACCACCGTTCTCAACTCTTGTGGGCACGAGACTTCTGATTGACCACTTCTCTACAAGAACGACCTAGAATTTGGCCACACATACAAGGCACTCTTCGGGGGTACACAAGTTCCAAATTTTCACCTCCAAGATGCACTTTTATGTCACTTGGGACACCTTTGTGTTCCTTCAAGCGAGCACGCCAAGATGATATGGGAAGCACACTATAGTAGTGTCGCTAGGCATTTGGGGTCGAGAAAATAGTAGTAGTACTATAGAAGTATTTCTATTGGCTAAACCTTCGAAAGGGTGTTGGGAAGCACATCAAATCCTGCACTTCTTGTGCCATTTCCAAACTGACCATCAAGAAGCAAGGCTTATATACTCAGTTACCTACCCCTAGTCGATCTTGGAAATCCATCTCCATGGATTACATGTCAGGCCTACCTTCTACTAAGCATGGAAATGACTATGTTTTCGTGGTCGTTGACAGATTCTCGAAGATGGCTATTATGGTGACCTGCAAGAAGAATATCACGGCATAAGCCATTGCTAAACTCTTCTTTGAATGAGTGTGGGTGCACTTTGGGATCCCACAGTCTATCATATTAGATCGAGATAGTAGGTTCCTTAGCATATTTTGGTCTAGCCTCTGGTCAATGCTGGACACCAAGCTCACCAAGTCCACAACTTTCCATCCCCAAATAGATGGCCAGACAGAGGTCGTCGACGGAATGATTGTACACATTCTCCACATGTACAACTCCAAGCATCCACACACATGGGACAAGAGCCTTCCCTGTGAACAATACAGTTATAACCGGGTTCTCCATAGCTCAATCGGCTACAACCCCTTTCAGGTGGGCTTGGGATTCCAGCCAATATGTCCCATTGACATAGCCATGCCATTTGCGACTACTCAGGCCAATTCAGCTCATGTCCAGTCAAAAGTTGACAAAGCAAATAGCTTCATCGAGCGCATTCAACACATCCTCTAATAGGTTCATGACATATTGGACAGAGCTAATGCTAAGTACAAGCAATGCCATGATCAACATCGGGTGCCACAAAACTTTCAGGTGGGTGACAAAGTGTGGCTACATTTGCAGAAGGAGCGCCTCACTGGACCCCACTGCAAGCTTTGCCTGCTCTGATACAGGTCATACACCATGACCAAGGCTGTAGGGAACAATGCCTTCGAGCTCAATATTCCACCATTCCTTGTTCTGTACCCAGTATTCAATGTGGACCGCCTTCATCCTTACTTCCCACCTCACTGGACACCTCTGACATTGCAGAACAACTCACACCAATAGAGTTAAACCCAGAATACATGTAACATTCCACCATAGATTGTGTCATGGACATGCAAATTAATAACACTTGAGAATAGAAGATCCAACTATATTGGGTTTTCAAAATTAGCCAACGATTCACTAGGGACCAATTTCAACAGAAGTTTCCTCATCTCATGGAGGAACTTAATGCAATGGGGACCATTTCTTCCTAATGGGAGAGAAATGATCTAGGTGGATATTAGTGGTCACCCGCCTATTCCACTTGGGGCCCCACCATTGTCTCTTTCAGTTTTTTAGTTTTGGCACAACTTACTATTTCTAGCAATTTTTCTGGTCCTGAACTTCCAGAGCCGTTTTGAGGCCCTAAATGATGTTTTCTGGGAAAACTGGGAGCAACATGGGTTCATGGATCAATGCTCCTCACTTAAAATTTGTATTCCTTGGATAGATATTTCTAACGAGGTATGATTCATATCAAATGGATATCATATGCCAAAGTTACGTTCTCGGGAAGTTGAAACACCAATGTACCCAAACGGGACTCATAGTTTTGGTGCTTCATCTCCTAGGGTTAGGGTTTTCCATTATTTCTAAATAACAAATAGGCCCTAAAACCTCATTTTAACTCAGTTTAGAGGCCTCTAGCCACCATATCTCTTCTCAGAGATAGCTACCAGTGGCCAAGCTAGTTTAGTTCTATTCTGTCTGTAAGCAAAATTTCAGTTCTTTGATATTAATGAAATGAAGTGATTTTTCCGTTGCATCTTTGTATTTATGGTTATATGTTTATTCTGTTGCATTCTTGCATAAATCTGGATCAATGGTATCAAAGTGGTATATTTTTTTCTCGATCCTTCTTTGCATGTCCCCAACAAGGTCAGGGTATAAGGAGTTAGGGCTCGATTTGGTGGAACCTTGGTAAGATCAACCTCACAAACCCTGACGGACACCCATGGGGGACGAAAAGAAATATGAGGGAGCAGGAGATCCTATCAAAATATTGCTCGAGGAGGCCCTCGAAAAACAACAAAATGTGATGATGGATAACTTTGCGTATATCCTTCAATGGCTGCCCTTCAGCCGTGCATCTGCATCCAGCAGCCACTCTGGAGGTGCGACTCCTTTTAATGTACAAGTAAATTTTGACATTCCCATATTTGAGGGTCAAATATATGTAGATTCCATAGATAGATGGTTGAATATATTAGAAGGATATTTCTCGTTTCATGACATTTCCGACCGGGAGAAGATTTTCTTTGCACTCCTCAAAGCTACCCCCCTTGTCAAGGACTGGTGGGAAACCTAATGTCAGAACAAGGACCAGAAAAAATCCTCTCTGTTCTAGGACGTACCAACTTGGAATTCCTTTTGAGATGCCATCAAAGAATAGTACTATCCTGTGGGGAGATATGACGACAAGTACATACAATGGGCCACCCTGTGACAACAAAGGGATCAAGATGTGCATGAGATGAAAAATATGTTCCATACCCTGCGCACAAAGTTGGGTATCAAAGATTTAGAGAAACATATGTTGCTAAAGTATCACAATTGTTCACATAGATACATTCAGGAGGAAATGGAGTTCCTCAACATCTCCTTTCTTGGTACGACATGCTGGTATGCTGCCAAGATTGAGCAGAAATTCAAACAGAAGAAGCAAGACTTTGGATCTACAAATCAAAAGCAAGGGAATGGTGCTCTGAAACCACAGAACAAAGGACAGAGCCAAGGCATGGTGGCTCAAGACAACCTATCGAATCCAAAAGCAAAGAAAAACACCGCAAAGCCAAAGAAGGACATGAGAAATTGGTGTGAGTTTCATTAGAGCTCCACTCACAACATAAGTGAGTGTCGGGCCAAGTAGTCGCTAGTGGCCGAGATGAGGGCTTCTAAGTCAGATGCATGCTCCGACTCTGAATCAGAACCTGACAAGGGGAATGAGAAAGGGAAATAGATTATTGATGTGGAGCCCAACGCCACGGTTGCCACTACGAAGAGCCAGAAGAAGGAACGTCTCTTCCACTCCCAAATGTGAGTAAAGGGCTCCCCAGTATAGTTCATTGTTGAAAATGGGAGCCAAAATAACCTAATTTCAGAAAATGTCGTGAAGCGATTGGACTTGCCTACCACAACTCACCCACATCCATACACCATCGGGTGGCTTCACCAAGGACGAGATCTCCGCGTCAGCCAACAGTGCCACCTTCCCTATAGCATCAAGCCCTTCATGGATGAGGTATTATGTGATGTTGCTCATATTGATGTTTCTGATGTATTATTAGGACAACCATACTTGTGGAAGCATCATGATGTGTATGAGTCTCGACCTCGCACTGTTATTTTTACTTTGGGAAATAAGTTGTACAAGATACCAAAGGTACCACCTCCTGCCGCTATCTCTTTGGTTACTGCAAAACGATGCAGTAAGCTCATTTCCCAAACTAGGAAATTCGTTTTCCTAATGATCTGCCACCAGGGAAAGAAGAATACTATGGCCAAGATCTCTAGAAAATGCTCCTCTGCACAACAAAAACAAATGGACAAGGTTGTGGAGGAGTACGAGGACATATTCACCTCACTCATAGGGGTTCCTATGCACTGTCAGGTCAAGCAACCAATTGATCTGACCCCAGGTGCGCCGCTACCCAATGGACCGATCTATCGGCGCTCTGTTCTGTAGAACGATGAAATCAAGAGGCAGATTCAGGAGGTACTATAGAAAGGTCGCATCCGACCAAGTTCATCACCCTGTGGAAGCCTGATCATGTTGGTACAGAAGAAGGATGGGACGTGGAGACTCTATATTGACTATCAAGCGTTGAACAAGATCACTGTCCAGAATAGGTACCTGATCCCACAGATTGATGACCTTCTAGACCAACTCAAAGGGGAGAAATATTTCAGCAAGATCGACTTGAAGTTTGGGTATCACCAGTTGCCAATTGAACCCTCTGATGTGTGGAAGACTACCTTCAAAGCCAAGGAAGACCTTTTTGAATGGCTGGTCATGCCCTTTGGGTTGACGATTCCCGCAACCTTCATGAGGTTGATGGATGACATATTGCAGCCATTCACCAACTCATTTGTAGTGGTGTACTTGGATGACATTCTGATCTTCAACTAGACTTGGGAAGAGCACTTCCACCACATCTGACAAGTCCTCCAAACACTGTGCAACACAAGTTGTGTGCCAATTTGGAGAAGTGCACTTTTGGCATGACCCAGGTTCAATATCTAGGATACATTATTGATGAAAGGTGGGTGCATGTGGATCCAACCAAGATCCAAGTCATTCGGGATTGGCTAGCCCCAACCACTATAACAGAGCTTCACATATTTCTGGGTCTTTCTAATTTCTACCGTAGGTTCGTGTTGGGAATCCCTCATATCACTTGGCCCTTGAGTCAAGTCACCAGGGGAGGAGCGAGAGAAAAATTCTATTGGTCGGAATCTCAACAGAAGGCATTTGAGGAATTGAAAAATCGCCTTTGTTCTACCCCAGTGCCCACATTACTAGAATTGCAATAGCCATCTGAGATCGAGACAGATGCCTCTGACTATTCTATTAGGGCGTTTCTTACTCAATAGGGACATTTAGTGGCATATCACAGTGAGACATTGTATGACACAGTTCGCAAGTACCCCACTTATGACAAAGAAATGTATTCCATTGTGCAAGCTTGTCGACAATGGAAGCATTACATTTTGGGGAAGGAAACAATCATCCACACAGACCACCAACCCCTACAGTTCATACAGACACAAGGGAAGTTGCAGAATGATCGCCATCAGAAGTGGTCCACATATCTGCAACAGTTTCATTTGAACATCAATTATAAGAAGGGTAGCACTAATAATGTTGCAGATTGTCTCACCCGACCATCGATTGTGGCGCTCACCACCATTCTCAACTCTTATGGGCATGATAATTCTGATTGGCTACTTCTCTACGAGAGTGACCCAAAATTTTACCACACATACAAAGCACTCTTAGGGGGTACACAAGTTGCAAATTTTCACCTCCAAGATGCACTTTTATGTCACCTGGGACACCTTTGTGTTGGACTTCAAGTGAGTGCGGCAAGATGATATGGGAAGCACACTATAGTTGAGTCACTGGGCATTTCTGGGTCGAGAAAATAGTAGAAGTATTTCATAAGTATTTCTATTAGCTGAACCTTCGAAAGGATGTCAGGAAGCACATCATATCCTGCACTGCTTGTGCCATTTCCAAACCGACCATCAAGAAGAAAAGCTTATATACTCCGCTACCTACTGCTAGTCGACCTTGGGAATCCATCTCCATGGATTACATGTCGGGCCTGCCTTCTACTAAGCATGGAAATGACTGCATTTTGTGGTCGTCGACAGATTCTCGAAGATGGCCACTATGGCGGCCTGCAAGAAGAATATCACAGCAGAAGCCACTGCTAAACTCTTATTTGAACGAGTGTGGGTGCAATTTGGGATCCCACAGTCTATCATATTATATCGAGATAGCATGTTTCTCAGCACATTTTGTTCCAGGCTCTGTCAATGCTGGACACCAAGCTCACCAAGTCCACATCTTTCCATCCCCAAACAAATGGCTAGATAGAGGTCGTCCATAGAATGATTGTACACATTCTCCACATGTACAATTCCAAGCATCCATGCACATGGGACGAGAGCCTTCCCTATGTACAATAAAATTATAACTAGGCTCTCCACAGCTCAATCAGCCAGAGCCCTTTCAGGTGGGCTTGGGATTCCAGCCACTATGTCCCATTGACGTAGTCATGCCATTTGCGGCTACTTAAGCCGATTCGGCTCATGTCCAGTCGGAAGTTGACAAAGAAAATAGCTTCATTGAGCGAATTAAAAACATCTTCCAATAGGTTCATGACATATTGGATAGAGCTAATGCTAAGTACAAGCAACGCCATGATCAACATTGGGTGCCACACAACTTCCAGGTGGGCAACAAAGTGTGGCTACATTTGTAGAAGGAGCGCTTCACTGGACCCCACCGCAAGCTTCGATTGCTCAGATATAGGTCATACGCCATCACCAAGGCTATAGGGAACAATGCCTTTGAGCTCAGTATTCCACCATTCCTTGGTCTGCACCTAGTATTCAACGTGGACCGCCTTCGTCCTTACTTCCCACCTCTACTGGAAACCTCTGACATTGCAGAACAACTCACACCAATACTGCATGGAACAAGCCACCACATATTGTATCATGGACATGCAAATCAAGAACACTCACCAAAAAAATATCCAACTGTATCGGGTTGTCAAAGTTGTCCAACTCCTGCACCAAGGAAGGTGGTTCACCAGGGACCAAGTTCAACAGAAGTTTCCTCATCTCATGGAGGAACTTAACACAATGGGGACCATTTCTTCCTAAGGGGGGAGGAATGATCCAGGTGGATATTAGTGGTCACCTACTTATTCCACTTGGGGCCCCACCATTTTCTCTTTCATTTTTTCAGTTTTGGCACAACTTACTATTTTTAGCAGTTTTTCAGGTCCTGAACTTCCGGAGCCGTTTTGAGGCCTTAAACGACGTTTTTTAGGAACAATGGGAGCAACATGGGTCCATGGATTGAGGTTTCGCACTCAAAATTTGTACTCATTGGATAAATATTTCTAACGAGGTATGATTTGTGTCAAACGGAGATCGTATGCTAAAGTTACGTCCTCGGGAGGTTGAAACACCAATTTACCCAAACGGGGCCCATAGTTTTAGCACTTCATCCCCTAGGGTTAGGGTTTTGGATGTTTAGGATTTTCCATTATTTCTAAATAATAAATAGGCCCTCAATCCTCATTGTAACTCAGTTCAAAGGCTTGTAGCTTCCACATCTCTTCTCAGAGATAGCTACCAGCGCCCTAGCTAGTTTATTTCCATTCTGTCTGTAAGAAAAATTTCAGTTCTTTGATATTAATGAAATGACGTGATTTTTCCACTACATCTTTGTATTTATGGTTATATGTTTATTCTGTTGTGTTCCTGCATAAATATGGATCATCATGCCCAAAGGACCGAAAAGCCTTACTTTCTGCATTAGGCACCATCGACCTTGCCGATTCACGTCTAATGGATTTTGATTTAGATAAAGCCACCCATAGGCTTCCTTCAATGGTCACCTTTCAGATACTAGTGTCGGTCCAAAACATTATTGTTCACTGATGTATCATTGACGAGGGTGCATCCACATGCATAATGTCAAATAACGTTTGGAAAAATTTAGGGTCATCCAAACTAAAGCCCTTAGACATCACGCTTAGAGCATACGATGGTCGCCCTTCAGCTCCCATCGGTCTCTACAAAAAATTCATGGTCTGCTTAGCCAGAAAGATGGTCCTTATATGCATTGAAGTCTTGGATGCCTAATTGGATTAAAATATACTCCTTGGCTAGAGTTATATGTATGCCATTGTAGCCATCACCTCCTCCATCTTCCAAACTATGATATTCCCCCATGAGGACTACATCGTTATTGTCGACCAATTGATACATAGAGAAAAGTGGCCCCTAAAAAATACTAATGTAATTCTACCTTATGTAGACACATCTACGATGCAATTTCACGGTACAAAGAATATGGCCCTGGCCAGTTCAAAACGTCATCCATCCTAGGGTCATTACTAGGAGATTCCCCTGTCATACCTGAGTTATCACCTGATGTTACAAGGGCTTTGGTGTGCATGATGTCCACATCAAGCACTGAAGCTAGTCAAGAAACAGACACAAGTAGTAATAACACTGAGTTTGTTGGTGTCCTGTGATTTGGCAGATTCGCATACCAAATGACAAGGCAACATTCAAACCAAGCTTTAGAGCTCTAGGATCTAGCCCTCCTAGTCTCAGAGAGGGATCTCTCAATAAGTTTGTAAGGATTGAGCTTGATGCTTTTAAGAGGTTTATTTTAGGCTAGTTATGAAGTGAAAATTTGTTTGTTTGTTGGTTGGACATAGATGATTCAGGAAACATAGGTAGAGTGTGAAAATCTACAAGCCATTGGGCAGTGGAGTCATGTAGAAGTCTAAAAAGTTCTGATTTATGAATTTGGGGAATCAAAGGGAAAATATAACTTAGTTAATGGATCTGTGGGATCATAGAAGTGGGATGAGATGAACATCAAGGATTTGGAAGGAAAATTAAAGCTTTAAGGGTTGTTAATACTCTTTAATCATGTATACCTTTCAATTGAGGGACTTGCAACACTATCTAAACATAAAGAAATATTTAATAGCCAGGGCTAACCATGAATTATACCAACATGCTTTATGCAGATAACATAAACAAGACAAAATTTCAAGTGAGACAAAGAAGAAGAGGAACATTCTAATTCTTCAAATTGTTTCACTTAAAGGAGTTAGAAAACATATAATAAACACAACTAATTGCATTCATAAAAGGGGGGACACTGAGGCATCTAAGACTGCAATTATAAAGACTTTCAAATACGACTATCTCAGCAAGGAATATAGGGTAAGATAATAACAAATCATCTCTGCCAAGCTGCAGATAATAGCATTTGAAGGATGTTTTAAGAAATATCTTTCAAGAGGCAGCAAGCAGGCAAGGCAAACCATACTTCAACCTTGATGACAACTATTTGAACTATTCTGAAATGAACAAGTTGTTGTGGTCTTGTGATTTGGCATATTGGCATACCAAGTGACAAGGAAACATCAAAACCAGTCTTTAGAGCTCTAGGACCTGGTCTTCCTAGTGTCAGAGAACGATCTCTCAATTTTTTTGCAAATATATGACTTTTTTTCTTGTAAAAGGTTGATTTTAGGCTAGTTATTAAGCATGAGTTTGTTTGATTGTCTGGTGAGACATGACGATCTAGGCATCATAGATAGAAAAGGGAAATCTATAAATCATTGGGCAATGGATTCAAGTGGGAGCTATAATAAGTTTGTAGATGAATCAGGGATATCAAAAGGAAAATATAACTTGGCCAGTGGATCTACAAGGTCTTGCAGATGGAATGAAATGGACATTAAGGATTTTGAATGAAAAGTAGAACTAAGGGAAATTAAGAATCATTAATTATATGTACTTCTAAACAAAGGGACTTAAGACATTATCTGAACATGAAGAAGCATTCAATAGATAGGGCTAACAATAAATTCTACAAATCACACTTCAACAAATAAAAATTTCAAGACAAACTTTTCAAATGAAATCTAGAATTTGAGGAACGCTCTATTTCATCCAAAGATTTCACTTTCAAGGAATTTTAGGAAACATAAATGATTCACAAACAACTGCATTCATAGAAGAGGGAACTCCTAGAAAACTTTGATTACAGCTATAAATACCTTCAAAACAATTATCTCAGCAAGAACAAAGGGTATTATCAAAACATGCCTCTTTAGCAGACTGTAAACAATGGTACTTTAAAGGGAGACTTCAGAAACAGTTTTCAAGTGGCAGCCAGTAAGCAGGGAAAACCATAAATCATTCTTGAAACCAAATGTATTGAAATATTTAAGAAATAAACAAGCATAACGGTTCTAGAGAGCAACTAATAATTCTCTAAGGTATCTTAGCAGCAGAAAACATAAAGACAGTGAAGAATAAAAAGAAATAAGGTGATTTCAAACGACATTTCTTAGCCTAAAATTTTTACTCTACTGCAACAGAGAATGGTGAAGCATAATGAAACATGAAATAACAATAACATATTTATAGTACTTCACAAACAACCAAGCTCAGGGATACAATGACAGAGCTTTCTCCATCAACAAACAGGTCAAAAATTCCACAGGTTCCAAAACATCAATTTTCTTTCAACTTCAGCAGAACTATGTATTACTTCAAAGAGTCGTCAAATGGCCACTTTACAATGAGTTACAATGCAGTATTTATGCTGCAAATGAGGAGGTGAAACTCTTATAGGGTTCAAAATATTATTAAATACAGATTAAATGCTTTCCTAGCCTTGAAAACCACGTAGGGCATAAGGTAAGAATATCTGCAGCTACTTCTCTGTTAAATAACTTTGTCTTAATTTCTGAGATAAATATAGGTGGAAAAGATTGAATTTAAGGCTTTATCCTATCTTTAAAATAACTGTTCTAACAGTTTTAAATATATTCTTTAGTGTAATAACTGTCTATTTTCCCTTTGAGACAAAAGGTAGGCTATAGGTGGCTTTCAGATATTCTGAGTAAATAACTGCTTCCTTTTGATGTATCCGATGCTTTTTAGCCCGACTTTCCTTAATTTAATCATTTAAACTGTGTTTATGGCCTGATTCCGCTTTAGCTTTCATAACTCATCATGTTTCTTTTAACACTTTTCGAACTTCTTTAAACTTCTGTTTCATCTATTCTTAACTTTGATTTTAACCTTTAAACTGTGGGATTAAGTCTTTTAATCTTCAGGTTCTTGACTTCAATTCTTTCTCTTTATTCCTTTTGATCTTCACTGCTTTGTTCGATTTGATGTACAGGTGGCTTGCACTGGAGGGTTTTGCTGTGTAACCAATGCTCATGAAAAAATTGGTTAAAACGTGGAAATTAACCCTTTATGTCTCTTTTTTTCTTTTGAATTCGGCCACAGAGGATTGTCACCCTCGGCCTTTTTCACTCTGTAATGTTCCCAATTCTAGCCTCAAGCTAAAATGGAACATTATAGTTGCACATTTTATTTTATTTTAATAAAATGGGCAAGGAGACACCTTAGCCCCTTTTAGACGAAGAAATAACCCTCCTAATGTGAAAGGGAGGTGAATAAAGGAGCTGAAATAAACACCAAGGGTGTGAATGGAACCTAGCTCACTTGATTAGTCATATTTGACTAAAGTTAACAGCGCTGCCGAAGGAGGAAGAGGCTTCCTAGAGAAGCTGCACAGTTTTGGAGGGAAGAGATTCATATGATGGTGGAAACCCTAATTGGTGGGACCTTGGTGGAGAAGAGTTCCTTTTTTTTATAAGGAGGAGATGGAAGCCCATTTTGGGACATGTTATGTTTTAGAATTTCAGACTTGGGTCTGCAAAGCTTGCATCCCCAGGCTGTTTAGCAGGATGATGGTGCCCTCGGGCACTAGGGTGTTCCCGGTCAGGAATCCCTACCTCTTACTCAAGGAAGGATGAGGATTGAGCTACATTCCCTCAATTTGGCATTGGCCACAACTTCATTCATCTTCTACAACTTTTTTTTGCAGCAGAGAGGACATTGTGTAGCTGGGTGCGGCTAGAGAGGAACTTGTGGAGTCTCTCTTGTCTAGTTTTCTTTAGTGGAGGAGTGATATATTCATTGGAGGAGCTGCAAGGAGGATTCAAAGGCTATATTTCAGATCAGTGTCATGAGGCCACACTTCCATCATCTCCCACTATGCATTCCATAAAGGTAACTACGTTATTTTGGAGGAGGCAATGAGAGAGGGGTTTCTGGAGCTTTAGAGGAGGGTGTTTCTGAGACAAAGTGATCCACACTTTGTATTAGAGACATTATCAGAGGAGGGAAATCAGATTTTGAGATCAGCCATAGCCTCATTCTTATTTTTTTTCAGTTGCAGTGACAACTTAGTTGTCACATTTTGGTTTTCTCCGGCATTTCTAGCAATCTCCATAGATTGGCTAGAAATTGTGTATTTCAGCCCATTTCTTTGTTATTGGGATATTTCTTGTATTCCTTCAGCCACATATGTATTTTATTCATATTCAGTAGCTTATACCTTCATACACATTGCGCAGTTGCAGCTGCTCCAACATTTTGTGGAGTTCCAACAATTCTTGTATTTCATTGCTTATTCATTGAAGGTTGATTCTTAAAGTTTGAGTGGCTTGTACCTCAACTATTTATTGTATATTTCTACTGATATATCATAATATGATGATGGATATAGCATTTCCCTCTTATGTTGCATTTCAGAATTGCAGAGTTAACATTATGTTCACATATTGTTGTAAGCTCTCTCATTGAGCATTGATTTAGAGATCTAGTTTGGGGAGATCTGTATAACCCATCTAGAATAATTTATTTGAGCTAATTTTCTATAAGGGAGTTGTATTAGAGTTTTTCTAGGGCATCCCAGTGGTATTTTGTCTTATTTATGGAGCAACTTCCTTATACAGCGTCCTCAAGGACCCTGTAGTAGAAATTCCCGAGGTGGAATATTTCATATCCATAGACAGAGTCTGTGAAGGGCCAGCTAGCCTCAGGATCTCTCCATTATTTAGAAGGAGAAATATCCTGTAAATGCCCCAATAGTAAATCTGTGAAATGGACTTGTGATAGCTCACTGAAGAAAGAATTGGAATATCATAAAGATATTCCCGATGGAGCAGAGATTTTCCCATTTGGGATATTACACACTTTCTTTGACTTTGTGATGGATTTTATGATTACCACCATTAAACCTGCAACAAAAATCAAACTTTTAATAAAAACCCTACGAATAGGATAAATTTATTTACATAGGCTCGAGGTGAAGGCAGAAGAGCTAGGAAGATGGGGATGAATGCATTGATGGAGGATTCCATGACAGAAAAGCAAAGAACCAGGGTTTAAATTTTCTTTCGATGTGAAGAAAAATGGAGGCTGTTTTCACATGAGGCTGGGGTGGTTTGTGGTTTTACATAGGGTGGATGCGATACACATCAGAGGCTACCACATGTCCACTAAAAACCACCTTTTTCACATTGAAAATGGGGTTTAAGTAGTTATGGAGAAACATGTGCGAAGATGAATGTGGGTCGTTAGATCCGGGGGATCCAGATCAACGTTGGAGAGGGAGTGTGATGGCACAACGTGCTTGGCGGTGGGACTAGTTGATGACTTCATAGCGGGGGGACTGGGGGTATGGGGGAAAATCTCAGGGTGTGCCTCTTCAAAAAACCTCTGCCGTAGATCTGAGATCTTCCATAGTTAAAAGAGTCAACTGCGGGGGCACTGGGGAGTACGGGCCACTTTGGTCAGATGCCCCTATAGTGAACCTATGCCGTAGATCTGGGTTAAACAGACGGTCCAGATTGAATTGAGACCTTGTAAATCAGGGGAAAAATGATGTGTGGGGTAAAGGAGGAAACAATGGGAGCCATCAGATCTGGGAGCGGATCGACGGTTGGGATCAAATCGGAGGATCAGAGATAAAAGATGGTGGATGAGGGGTTAGGGGGATGGAAAAACTACGATGAAGCGAGGGCCATTAGATCTTGAGGATCAACAATAGAGATTAAATTTTAGGAAAGTGAGTGGGGTAAAAGTAGAAGTGCATTGGCCGTTAGATCAATATGATCAACAGTGGAGGATGCATTGTGGAATCGCACAAGGGAATGAATGGTGCGAGGGGAGGGGTGAAAGGAGAATGTGTGATGAAGCGATGAATGTCTGATCAGGGGGATTGATGGTCCTGATGAAATTGTAAAATGGCAGGGAGAAGGGGCTTGGATGGGAGGAAAGTGAAATTGCGATGGCCGATTGCCGATGGGAAGGAGCGTGGACCGTTGGTTTTGGGAGAGATCAATGACTAGTATTCCATTGGCGGGGGATGATCATCGGTGGAAAATTGAAGGAAGAAGGGAAAGGGTGAAGCGCAATGCAAAGGAGCAATGTGATGGCTATCAGATCTTGGGGAATGGATGGTCCAGATCATATCGTAGGATCGGCCATCAGCGAAACAGAAAACTTGGAAGCGGGAACTTGGAAAGAGCGACGTGTGATCTTCGATGGGCTTAGCGCTCGGTCACAAGACTGGGTCTTATGGTAGAGAAAGGTTCTAGGGCTTAAGCAGAAGGCACTTAAAGCCTTTTGTATAAAAAGGGGCGGAAAGGATTAAAAACAAAGGTTTTTAAGCTTTTTGAGGGGTTCCGACAGAGTTAAAAAGGTGTTTAAAACCAAATAAAGAGGGTTTATAAGGTTTAGAAGGGGATTTTGAGCAAGTGAAGGATAATTGAGGGGAAAATGAGGGAAAAATGGGGGGAAATGAAGCAAACATTTTGAAATGGAGAAATATTGAAGATTACGAGTTTGAACGCAGTTTTCTTTGTGAATCAGCAGGGCTATTTGGAATAGATGAAGATTTTTTTTCAGTGAAATGAATTCTTGGGGATAACGAACACAATTAGGTTTTAAGAACTCACAATATTTTCATAAAATGTTTTTTTTTGAAAAATTAAAAGGATATTTAGCCATCATTAGGTATAACAGAAATTATAGATGGCTAACAGTGGCTCCACTTGGGGAGGGAAACTCCTTGGAGGTGTCAAGAACCTCAGAGATAAATCTGTGGAAAATAGACCAGTGCACTTGTTATTTTCTATGCTTTGAAAACCTCCTTATTCTTTGATCATGTTGCTTAAAAATATGATTAGTTGTACGTTAGCAAAATGATTCATTCCCCAAACAAATACCTACACAGCTTACTTACTAGCATTTTTTCTTCTGTGGGTGCACTTGGACTTGCAAACCCTTTGAAACATCAATTTTTTTTTTTTAAATAGGAAAAAATAATCTAAATCTATCCTTATTTCTTCTGAGAGTCCAGATTAAATAGCTGAACTCTTTTATTTCTACCTATACTACTATCTGTCAAGATTAAACTGTTTGACAAATCTGCATTCTCTATATTCTAAAATAGAAATTTAAAACATATCTAAATCAGGATTAAGCAGTCTGATTTACTATGGTGTCTATGGCTTTATGTACAAGCTGCACATAGACTTTATTTGCAGAAAAATAAAAAAAAATTGTGAAGGCTTAAGATCTGAAAATTATAAAGATTCTTCTATTCTTTTTCCAGCTCTGGTTTTGATCTATTTAGAGCTATCTTTTTCCTTTTCTTGGTTCAGATTTTGAGTTTGTTTGAACCATTTCTTCTTCTATCCTAATCTATTCTACTGATAATCCAAGATTAGATAGTTTGGCAGATCTTCTTCACCAATTTATCAGCAGTAAATTGAAATTTACTCAGTCATGATTAGGCTATATGACTGAGTAAGAGTTTTTTCTCATAGTAGTGGCATTTAGACTTGCTCACTTTCAGAAAATTCTATTTTTTGGGTATGGGGTTGTACCTATTTTGAATCTACCCTCTTTTCCTTTTCTTTTCTTTTTTGTATTTTTTATGATTTCCTTTCAAATGGATTATGTACAATGAATAAAAACTTTGAAGCTAAGACTCTTGACCAAAGTAGTGCTTAAGCATCCTACCATTGACAGGATCTATAAATAGATCTTCTCCATTCTTATCTTGTAGAAATAATGAATTATGACCCCTAATAGTGTTAGTATGAATCCTTTGTCGAAGTATACGAAAAAGGACCACTTTAGCTACGCATAACTAATAGCCCTAACAACAAAAGTGGCTGCCAATATCTTCAGATCTGTGGTTAGTTAGACATAAAATAGCTGCAAAAAACCAGACCTATGCATGGAAAGACATTAAGCAGAAAAAGTAAGGGTTTGCTCCATATACCAATAGACAAGACAAGAACAATTTTTGAAAGAATTTTTTATATTAATGGGGCACCTGGGAGGAAAACAAGAAGGTGTATCCAATTCTCCTCAGTGGGATGGGTTCTTGGAAGTCCTCAGCACTTCAGATCTAATATTTCTCTCTCTTGTTGGTGTAGAAAACCCACACAAAGAATGGAACTCAAAGGGACCTCACACAGCAAATGGTAGAAAATGGTGACCAAGTGTATAGATCCAGAGTGATCTAATAGGCAACAAAAGGTGAAGAATGGTAGGAAAAACCCTCCTATTTATAACAAAATATTGGGTCATTCTAGATCTTGGTGCATGGGTTAACCAGATCTAGATCCATTTTTTATGGAATATTTTATTATATTTGTTGGAGGGAAAAGGTATTTGACTTGGGTTAAATCCCTTGATTTGTCAAAAATAAATAAATAAATGATTTATTTATCTTTTTAAGGAAGCGGTTAGAAGATAATCAAATAAATAATGATTTATTTAATTATTTAAGGAAGTGGTTGAAAGGTAATTAAATAAATAGTGATTTATTTAATTATTTGTGGGTGATTTGGTCATATTTAACAAGGAATATTATCTAAATAAGGTTTAAATAATTATTCCTAGAAAATAATAAGACAAATAAAGGTTTATCTAATTAATTTCTTTGATTTTGGGTTAAACATGACTGGGAATAATAATTAAATTATGGTTTAATTAATTATTCCATGAGGAAAATCAAACAAATATAGGTTTGTTTAATATTTCCTTTGGGGTTTCCTGTTTAGACCATAAACAACCTAATAAATGTGGTTTATTAAGTTATTTTACATAGTGAAAGCAATTTTACTTAGGGTAAAATTGGTCTTACATGGTGTACTTGGGTCCATCTAATGATAATAGGTTAGATGACCAAAAAATGGTGTAACAGATTGTCCCCCAACGTATGAGTGTTAGGAGCAAATCGTATGATAGAAGTACGTTGTAAGAACTCAGTCAACAGACATCAAAAGGGAAGTCAGAGAGAGAAATGTAAGGTATTCTAAAGTGCTAAAGAACTAGACCCTGAGGAGATGAGACTTATAGGTGCAACAAGTCTCGTTTTATGAGAGGGTACTTGTGCTATAGGCGATGGGGGAGGCATACCTATGCCCGCTGAGACAAAGTACAAAAGAATAGTGTGTCCAGTAAACAAGGGACCGAACCATAAAGTACAGCTGGCATAATCATGAGCCAGATAAGAATACAATGAGGAATCCCATATACATGTTGTGCCTGGGATAACAGCCAAGACTTGTACAATAATATCTGAGTACATGAGATACAAAAACAACCCAAATGCCCCCTGTAAATGGGGAAGGGCTCAGAAAATCTGACTGATACATGCAAGTCAAAGAAGCGCTGCAAGTGGCTACGGCCATCATCATCAAATATCTGGAGCTGCATCAAAGGCTGCAAGGAATAGGTCATCCGGGCATGTGGAGGGCTACATGCAGGGCCACCCCCTCAAGAGGGTTGAGACATCTCACACACACCCGGGAATCATCAAGAGCTACTGCTGGATCACTGGACCATCAAGTATACGGATCTCTATCATGTTGAAAGGAGTTGGAGAAACAATCAAGTCAAAGGGAAACGAGAGGTCCCTTTGCCTGATCCGAGGCACCAAACAAGAGTAGAAGCTGGAACCAAGGTACACCGCCCTCTAGACCTGGTTTCTGGAAGGAATGAGTTGATGTCGACAGAAGGAGGTCTGCCCTAGGTGAGGAAATGAGTCATCCTCAACTAAGGCACGAGAGAAAGTATTGGAGCGACAAACAGACTGACACTAATGACGATGGTGAAAATGGGAAGGACTGAGTAGCGAATGGACGACTTCCCTTGTTAGAGCATAAAGGGCATGAATGACATGTCAACAACTGACATGATATCATAAGGGATAGGGGACAGAGGAACTGAAGGTCATAATGTGTGACACAAGAGAGAGACCAAGCAATGAAGGATGGAGGGCTATAGTGGGGTACAAAGGGACTCGGTATAGACTCCATGGAGGGAATGATGACTCAACTTGGATTCTCTAAACAAGGGTGACTCGGTGGTGCTGCCACACAGTAAAGGCCCAATGGGGGACCATGAAAACATGAGTACAAGGTGGGAACTCATGACGAAAATCGACACGAACATGGACAAGTATGGAGGCGCAGTGATGCCCCAAATACAAGTGTTGTAAGTGAGGAAATTCGATTTAAAGTGGAGGTGAAGTGGCTCTTCTGGGACAAAGTGGGTCCGGGCGAAGTAGCAAATCATAAACATGAAAAACCAGATGCTGGCTATCTAAAAGAAAACAAATCATGCATTTCAGAAGGGAAATGCTAAGGGTAATATTTCTTAAGATAGAGTGCATTGCGAGGATTAGGAAGGGGGCGGCATTCGAAATCCTCTAAGAGGTATGCCCCCTTACCGAGATCCTTACTAATGATGTAAGGGCCTAGCCATAATGAGTCAAAATTCCCATGACCAAGGACATCATGGGCTTGGTCATATACTAGAACAAGGTCGCCTTCGTGAAAAGTGCGAGGCTGGACTTTTCGGTCATACTGAGCTTTGGTGCGCTTTTTGGCCACTTCCATGGTTTGCAAGGCAACACGGTGGTCTTCGGAAGCGCGCTCAAGCATGATAAGTCATTGTTCTAGAGGTTGGGTGTCAGGGAGAAGTTCAACGGCCAGATGTAGGGAAGGAATTTCACACTCGATCGGTAAGACTGCCTCCTCTCCAAAAACTAGGTGGAAAGGAGTAAACCCGGTGGCGGTTTTAACAGAAGTTCGATAGGCCCACAAAGCAGGGAAGAGCATGAGATTCCAGTTGGTTTTGTGCTTATTCACCGTTCGTTGAAGCATAGTTTTGAGGATTTTTTTGACTACTTCAACTTGGCCATTACCTTGGGGGTAATAGGAGGAGGAATATTGGTGCTCAAAACCCAACAGTGAGGATAGCTCACACCATATCTCATCTTCAAAATGTCTTCCATGGTCAGAGACCAGTTTTTTGGGAACCCCGAATCGAGCTATAACATGGTTAAAGAAAAATAGGGCCGCGGTAGCTGCCGTGTTGTTGAATGTTGGCATGGCCTCGGCCCATTTGGTGAAATAGTCGACCGCCACGATGATATACTTGTGGTTACCAGTGGATGGCAGGCGACACTCCATAAAGTCGATGGCCCATTTACAGAAGGGGCCAGTTGAGACGACCGGATGGAGGGGAGATGGGGGAGCTCGTGCCTTAGGGGCGAAATGTTGGCAATTGGGACAGTGTTTGACTGCCTCAATGCAATCACTGAAGAGGGAAGGCCAAAAATACCCAGCGCGCATGACTTTCTGGGCGGTAGCAAGACCAGAGAGGTGGCCACCGCAAGTGCCGCTATGGCAGGCATTAAGGACCTGTTCAGCTTCAGCGTGTGTGAGACAACGATGAAGGACAGTATCAACCCCGGGACGATAGAGGTCATTGCCGTTAAGGAGGTATCGGGGAGCTTGGTGTCGGATACGTCGGCGAGCCTCACGATCAAGGTGGAGGGCGAAATTTTGGGTTCGCAAGTAAGTAAGAATATCGCCATACCACAGGTCGTCGGAAGTAATGGCAAATAAGTGTTCATCAGGAAATTCATCATTAACTGGAGGGTCGTGCGATCCGGTAGGTAATTCAGAAATGAGCTCAGCGAGGGCTAAGCCTTTCTTACTCTTTGGTGTGATAAATTTGAGGTCGAATTCCTGAAGAATGACGACCCAACGGGCGTACTTCCCAGTGAGGATATGACGACTCAATAGGAAAGCCAAGGGGTTGGAATTAGTCACAACCTTGGTGGAGCGCATGAGGATATAATGACGAAGTTTTTGGACTGAGAACACTACAGCCAGTGCTAATTTTTCTTCAGATGAGTAGGAAACAGGGGGCCCTACAAGGTTCTTACTGACGTAGTAGATCACATGCTCGATACCATTGTCATCTTCCTAGATAAGGACTCCAGCGACCGAATAGGTGGAAGCGGAGATATACAGGATGAAGTCCCGATCAAAGTCGGGAGGGCAGATCAAGGGAGCGGATGTGAGAGCCTGCTTGAGGGCATCGAAAGACTCGTGAGCATAGGAATCCCAAACGAAAGGGATAGAAGATCGGAGGAGTCTAAGGAACCCATGTGCAGTGGTGGCGTAGTCCGAGACGAACCGTCGAAGAAAATTAGCTTTGCCTTGGAGACTTTGGAGTTGGCGGAGGGTACGTGGAATGGGAAGTTCAAGAATGGCTTGAACTTTCAAAGGGTCAAGAGTGATACCATCCTTAGACACGATGAAGCCTAAGAGACGGCCGGCAGGAACGCAAAAGACGCATTTCAACGGGTTAAGGTGGATATTATACTTGCAACATCGGAGGAAAATGGTACGCAGATCGTGGAGGTGCTGCGCACGATGGTTAGAACGTGCAGTGAGGTCGTCTAAATAAGCAAGGATAATGTGAGATAAGTCATGGAAACAATAAGACATGGCCCGTTGAAAATTGGTGCCGGCGTTTTTGAGGCCGAAAGGCATGACCCGGTAAGCAAAATTTCCCCACGGACTAATGAACGTGGTTTTGAGTTGATCGGCAGGACAGATAGCAATTTTGTTGTATCCGGAGAAACCATCCATAAAGGATAGAACCTCATGCCCCGCACACTAGTCAATGATTTGGTCAATGAATGGTGTGGGGAAGTTGTCTTTGGGACAAGCTTGGTTCAAGTCGCGAAAGTCCGTGCAGACACGGATGGTGCCTTGTTTCTTGAGAACAGGAACTGGGTTGGATACCCAAGTGGTGTATTCAATGGGGTAAATGAAACCAGCCTGCTTGAGCTTATCGATTTCGGCTTTGATAGCGTCACGTCTGGAAGGATGAATGGGTCTCAACTTTTGACGGACCAGTTTGGCGTCAGGCCATGTATCAATATGGTGTTCGACAATGGCGGGATAGAGTCCGGGAATTTCAGAATAGGACCAGGCGAAAATATCGTGAAATTCTTTGAAAAGCTTGGTGTAAGCTTTGATTTCTTCTGGGGTGCATTGAGCGCCCAAGGTGATATATTCTTGGATACCTGGGGTGACTGAAATGTCGATTTTGATGGTAGGAGAGATATTGGCCATGTTTCCTTCTTCGAAAGCATCAGGTGCAGGGATGGGGTTTTTGAACCAATCGAATGCATTGGGGATGAAGTCTTTGGTTTCCACAGCAAATTGGTCATGGGACTACTACGGGAGGAAGTATGCGCGATGGTGCATATCGTCCCATGGAAAGTCCGGGTTGGTCATGGCTTCCATAATGTCTTCATCGGATTGGAAGATGGGAAGACTGGAGGAAGAGAGGTCACCCGAGGAGGTAGTGATGTGTGACGGGTCATCAGGAGGATAAGGGCTCAGATGCAAAATATCAACAGATCCAAGGTCGGCTGAGGAGCCGAGAGTATCTATAGGTTGAAGGGTGGGTGAACTATCTCGCAAGGATGATGATAGGTACAGGATGGTGATTGATGACTCTGTTGGCTCGATAGTGGGAGGAGGAATGTGAATGGGAGTAGGAAGATCCTCTGGTCCTATCGAAGTGGCCTTGAATTGGTGGTACATGTCCAAAGAGGAACGATACTCATCAAGGCGGGGATAGAGGTGGGTGTAATGGCCGTGGAAATCGCACAAAGCACAAGGGTGGTTTGTGCGCAAGGTTTTGAGTTTCAAGATAGAGACATAGAATTTAGGGATGTCAGAGTCGGGAAACGTCTCATTAACCAGAATCTTGAGGTGCGGCAATTCAGGACACATATGGGTGGCGTGACCGACGATATCGCACAAAGTGCATTGGATAGCAGGTTTTGGCGGTTGTGGAGGGGTAGGGGTTGTCAGGGCGGCCTGGTCTTGATGGGTTGCCCCCTTACGAGCTTTGCCTTTCTTTCCGGGGGCTGGCACCACAGGGGTAGGATCCTGTGGAGGTGTTGCGGGCCCGGAGGAAGTGAGGGGGACCGGTTGAACCGGTGTCAAAGCAAGGTAAGGTTTGGGGTGACCCCAGCGGTGGCAGCTACCGGAGGGTCAATGTACCGCACAAAGTACCGAGGGTCGGTGTTAGGTGCAGAGAGGGTGGCCACAGATGTGGACAGAAAATACTCCCAGAGGGGAGCCGCAGCGGTGGCTCGCCAGCAGTGGCAATGACCTGTGAGGACTCGCTCCGAGATGGTTAAGGCTCCGGGGGAACCCATTGTGGAGGATAAAGGGGGTCAGGGATACCAGCTGTAGGGGGAGGGCCAGAAGGAGGAGGTCTGGCTGGCTTATATGAATGGCTAGGAGCGGGGTGCGGAGGGCGAGGGAGAGGTTGCTGACTAGTCGAGGCAAGCCGTGTAAGGGCAACCTGAGATGATTGCATCATGCAAACATTCGATAAGCTGGGATCAGTGATAGGAGGAGGGGGAAGGTTAAGGAAAGTTCCAAGCAGGGAGGAATCTTTTTAAACGCTGGGGGAGACACTGGTCAAGGAATCGACGGTTTGCTTGTTGGCTACAGAAGAGATGGTCGTCTCAAGTGAGGTCTGAGATTGTGGCTCATGATATGTCAACTGGTCAATGGTGACTATCTTTCCATTATGGGGAAAAGACATCTTGCAGAAAACCGCGGATGGGACAGCAGACATAGCATAGGTGTAGCTTCGCCCTAATAGAATGTTGTAATCTAGTGGGGCATCAATGACTTCGACATCAACGCAAACAGTCTTCCCGGTGAGGGTGATAGGACAATTACGAAACAGGCCAATGGGCTGGGAGGCATGGCCATCCCACGCTCGAAGGAGAATCGTGGAAGGGGCCAGCTCATCAATTATGCACCGGGACATCACGCAGGTGGATGCCCCCTCATCAATTATGCACTGGGAAACTTTGGCGTTCCGGATTTTGATTGGGATTTGGAAGGCGACGGAAGGAGGGAGAGGAGGATGGTCTGATTGAGTAGTGTCGAAAATAATCATTTGGTCATCAGCAGGATCTACAGCGCCCACGGCAGATAGTAGAGCCTTCTTTTGGGAAGGGCACGACTGGAGGAGTTCCAGTGTGGAAATGGCAGCAGGGGATTGCGCCAAATCATCTACTATACTAAACGAATGAGCAGCTAGACCAGAAGCAATGTTTCGACGTAGGGGTCCCTTAGGAATCTTGGAATGAACCTCAACTTTGGGTTGAGGGATATGTAAGGGGCCACTGGATGTCGAAAGAGGCTCTGTAGAACCTGAAGAGGGAGGCTCGGGGCATCGAGCAGAGGTTAGATCACTGCAAGACCGATTTTGAGGTTGAAGATCGACGGCATGGTAGTATCGGATCTTAGATCATAAGGATCCGGTAATCGCAGGAACCAAAGGGAAGGGGAGTGGCGACCTTTGTCGCCAAGCCCGAGAGTCAGCTTCAATCCTTACCGAGGAAGGACCGCAAACGACACTGCCAGAAAATAACATTAGGGAGGAGCACGGGGGAGGTGTGCTGTCCACGCAATGTGGCTCGAGACTCCCACATCCGCCCCGCATCCGGGGTGTGCGGGACACCGTGCGGGGGGATGACCATAAACACCGCAAATACCAACAAGGCTTACCGTGCTGGGCGCCTATCTTGGCCACAAATGCCCCGTTGCTGGTCGCGTGTTAGGTCCACACGGACTGGGTCCATGGCACCAAAGTGCATACCGTTGCCTCTCCGCCTTCTTTGAGAAAAAGGGGGATTAGTCGCACCCTGCTGTGAAAATACTTGCCCTGGAGGAGGTTGTAAGTGCTGTTGCGGGTTTGGAGGAGGCAAGGGAGATGGAAGCGCATATGCTGGAGGAGCTGGTGCACTAGGCTGTGGATAAAGGTAGTGGTTAGGTTGGGAAACATTGAGGTAAGCAGGAGGTTGGGAGAAAAGAGGAGGCATGTGGGAAACATTGAGGCTACCAGGAGGAGGAAGAGTGCTGGAGGTGCTGGCCCCTCCCTGAGGGAGACCATAGCCCATAGGAGGTTGAGCATACGGATGGGAAAGGGCTCCAACGATACCGTCGGCGGAATGAGATGCCCCCGGGGCGTTAGCGCCACCGGGCCTGGGGAGGTCAGGAAGAACGATATAAACATAACCAGATTGAGCGTAGATCAGGTCATATTTCAAGGCTATTTGGAGGGCGGCTTCTTCGGTTTGAGGAAAATGGGAGGCGACATCCTTGCCGATGGGAGCCGGAAGGGTGCGAAGGAACCAGTCCATATAAACTCGATCTTCGAAGGGAGGGGCTCGACATAAGCTCTGTCTTCTTCGCCATTCCTGAACATGGGCGGAAAGGCGGGTTGAAGAGGATTGCTTAAAGGAAGTCAAGAGCTTTGTGCCAGTGTTGTATCGGAGAGGGAGCTGGAAATAGGACAAAAAGGCTCGGGCAAGGGTCGCAAAGGTGGTATGGGAAGAGGTGGCCTGTTCAACATACCATTTAGAAGCTTCTCCGGTAAGCGTGCGTTGGAACAAACGAAGACAGATGGAGTCATCGGTATTGGAATTGGAGGAACACCACATGTGGAAAGATCGGACATGATTGGTTGGATCTTCTCCAGCTTGGCCTTCGAATTTAGGGATGTCAGAAGGGAGCTTGGTTGGCATGGAAGGCCAACCAACATCGTGGCGGATAGGGTCGTTGATCAACTGATTGAAATCGGGGAGGCTGAGGCCTGCAATGTACGGCAGCAAGGGGGTGGCCAGGGTGGTTCTTGTGGCGGTTCCGCTAGTAGTCGTGCTGGCATTAGGGCCCAGAGAACTGCTAGCATTATGCCCTGGACCAGACATGGTGGTAGGGGGAGAACCAAGAGGAGAAGGGGAACCCGATGAATCAGGAGAGGAGTCAGAGTGTGAACTCGGAGGAGGACTGGCTCGACGACGGCGGGTCAGAGCAGGTCGATCGACCGGAAAATGAGGGTGAAGGCCAAGAAGTCTCCGAGAAAGGCGCCTTGGGGGCGCAATGAAGACAGGAAGAAGGAAACCAACAGGGGCAGAAAGGGATAGAATCAATTGAGGTCAAGGGCAGAAAAGGTGCAGTGACAATTGATTTTAGAGTCTTTTCCAGGCGGTGTTAACCAGGCGCTTCTTCGCTTAGTGTCAGTGTGTGGCGTGCGTTAATTTTAATTTTTAAACCCTTTCCATTTTGAGAGCAAGAAAAGTTTGCTGCGTAACTGAAAATAAACCTATAGAGAATAGTATATAATGCTGAAATAACAAAAAAATAACAGCTACTTGTGCATCTATCTAACCCAAGAAGGCAGGTCTCTCAAAACTAATCTGAAAAGAAAGGGAAAAATATAGGCAAAACACACGGAAAAGAGGCCAATAGATCTAAGGTCAAAAGGGACAGGGATCTAAAGGATAAAGCTGCTGAAAAGAGGTGCAGATCACAGCCAAAAGACAGAGGCAAGGTGGCTGGAAAAAAGAAGGAAATCAGTAAAATACGGAGGGGGCAAGGTGGAGGCCCTAAAAGTAGATCCAAAAAAATCTTCAGGAGGTGATTTGAGAGGTAGAAGAGTTGATTTCAATGGATCTGAAAGGGAGGTAACAAATCTGGAAAAAAGGAGGTTGAAGCTCTGAAAAACAGACGGCTGAAACAGCTAAAACTCTTCCACAAAAAGTGGAGGGTACTAAAGCCCTAGGGGCTAGGTTCCCACTTAGATGAGTAAAAACAGATCAGAACTTGGTCAAAGCGGGCTGAGACAGAGGCTGGAAGACCCTGACAGAAGCTACAATGAATCCCGGTAAAAATTGCGTAAAAATCACCGAAAACCGGGCAAGCCAGCTTCACTTGTTTTCACCGTGTGTCGAGAATAAAGATAAAAGTGTGACTGGAGGTTCAGCCGGCAGCTTTATGGGCTAAAAGTGCGACCCCCATTCCGTTGTCTCGACGGCGTATTTTTAGCAAGCGTCGTCTCGGGGCCATACCGGGTGTCTCTTACCTCGCGCAATAGGGCCATATAATTGTGGAAGTTACCATTTAGGTTTTAAATGAAAAATAACATAAAAATAGGAAAAACAAAAAGCTGAAAAGAAACCCTAGGGTCTGAAGTAGCTGGATATGCAGGAATATGAAAAACGACAGCGGTCGTAATTTAAAAACCCGTGTGGAGTCGCCATTTGTTAGTATGAATCCTTTGTCGAAGTGTACGAAAAAGGACCACTTTAGCTACGCATAACTAATAGCCCTAACAACAAAAGTGGCTGCCAATATCTTCAGATATGTGGTTAGTTAGACATAAAAGAGCTGCAAAAAACCATACCTATGCATGGAAAGACATTAAGCAGAAAAAGTAAGGGTTTGCTCCATATACCAATAGACAAGACAAGAACAATTTTTGAAAGAATTTTTTATATTAATGGGGCACCTGGGAGGAAAACAAGAAGGTGTATCCAATTTTCCTTAGTGGGATGGGTTCTTGGAAGTCCTCAGCACTTCAGATCTAAGATTTCTCTCTATTGTTGGTGTAGAAAACCCACACAAAGAATGGAACTCAAAGGGAGCTCACGCAGCAAATGGTAGAAAATGGTGACATAGTGATCTAATAGGCAACAAAAGGTGAAGAATGGTAGGAAAAACCTTCCTATTTATAACAAAATATTGGGTCATTCTAGATCTTGGTGCATGGGTTAACCAGATCTAGATCCACTTTTTATGGAATATTTTATTATATTTGTTGGAGGGAAAAGGTATTTGACTTGGGTCAAATCCCTTAATTTGTCAAAAATAAATAAATAAACGATTTATTTATCTTTTTAAGGAAGCGGTTAGAAGATAATCAAATAAATAATGATTTATTTAATTATTTAAGGAAGTGGTTGAAAGATAATTAAATAAATAGTGATTTATTTAATTATTTGTGGGTGATTTGGTCATAGTTAACAAGGAATATTATCTAAATAAGGTTTAAATAATTATTCCTAGAAATAATAAGATAAATAAAGGTTTATCTAATTAATTTCTTTGATTTTGGGTTAAACATGGACTGGAATAATAATTAAATTATGGTTTAATTAATTATTCCAGAGGAAAATCAAACAAATATAGGTTCTTGCTAATATTTTAGTTTCGTTTAACATAGTGAAGGCAATTTTACTTAGGGTAAAATTGGTCTTACATGGTGTACTTGGGTCCATCTAATGATGATAGGTTAGATGACCAAAAAATGGTGTAACAAATAGAATGAATAATGTAGGGCCCTTTCCATATATTCTCAAATTTTCCATGTTTTCCCTTTTCTTCCCTTCTAGAATTCCACTTTAGAACTATATTTCCAACTTGGAAATCATTTTCTTTAGTCCATTTTCAAGATAATTTCTTGATACTCTCTTGGACTATTTGTGTTCTCTTATACACTTCCTCTCTAGACTATTGTAAATGAATGGGATGATTTATCCGTCTCTATATATAATTTTCCTCATATTGTACTTCTTGAAGAAGTTTCATGACTGTAACTCCTAGAGAGGTTGGGAAGATTTCATCCATGCCATAAACCAACTGATAAGGGGACATATTTGTTGAATTTTTGGTGGTTACTCTATCAGCCCATAAAGCATGAATAAGCATACTATGCCATGATTTCTGATTCTACTCCAACAATTTTTTGATAATATTGACAAGGCTTTTGTTGGAAGATTTAGCCAATGCATTTCCTTGAGGATAGTAGGCAGTGGAATGACCCAAGGTGATATGGTATTTATAGCAGAAGTCAACCATTCTTTTAGACTTGAAGACAACAATATTTTCTATGATAATTTTTCTAGGACAACCAAATCTGGATAGTATGTTGGTTTCAAGGAACTTGATAATGATGGAGTTAGTAGCATTCCTAGAAGGTATGGCTTCTATCCACTTGGTGAAATAATCAGTGGCAGTGAGGATCCATTTGTGTTGAGCTGAAGAAGATGGGTGAATTTCCACAATGAATTCCAAGCCCCATTGTTGAAAGGGAGCCTCAACACTGATGGGATGTAAAAGTAAAGGTAGGAGTTTCCTCTTGCCATAAAAAATTTGACACTTATGACAAGACATGAAAAGCTTATGAATATCTCGGAAAAGGGTGGGCCAATAGTAACTAGATCTAAGGATTTTATTTGTTGTGGTATTTCCAGGAAATATATCCTCCACATTCTCCCTCATGCATTTCATGCATGATTTTTCCTACATCAATCTCAAGCAAACATTTAAGCAATATTCCAACAACATTCTTCCAATATAAAACCCCATCTAATATGCAATAATTTAAAGCCTTCTATTTTAAAAATATAGCTTTAGTTTTAGACAAAGAAGGAGAGGTATTGAGATAAAGCAACACATATATGATATCATCATACCAAGGTGAACTCACAAAATTTTCATTAATGTATTATATTTCTTCTACGACATCAACCATATTCATGTCTAGTGCTTGAAAGTTTGACTCAACCATGAGTTTTGCTAATCCTTTGCCTTTGATTAGTTTGGTAGGCCTGATTTCTAAATCATATTCTAGAATAATAGCAATCCATTTTTCCCTTTTACCATCAGGGTATTGACTTAGAATATCCTTGACAATAGTGTGTGGGACAAAAGAAATAGTGTGAGAATGTAAGATGTAGACTCTAAAATCTTTCAATTCTTTTACCAAGGCTAAGGCTTGTTTCTCCATGATGTTATGCTTGAGTGGAGCATCTCTTAAGGCCCTACTAAAAAATGATATAGGTTGTTCATGCCCCATGTTTTTCTTTTGCAGTAATACTGAAACTATTGTATGTTCTGATGCAAAAAAAAGATATAGAAATATTTGGTGAAATCGGGACTGATAAGAACAGGTGTTTGAATGAGAGCTTGTTTCACTAGTTCAAATGACTGTTTAGCTTGTATTGTCCATTTAACACCTATCTCTTTCTTAAGCATGTTTGTAATATTTCTTAATAGCTTAGCAAGGTTGGGGATGAACCTTCTCAAAAAATTTATCTTCCCAATGAAAGATTGTAATTCTTTGAGGTTTCTAGGATGGCCGATCTTCAATATGCCATTAATCCTTTTAGGGTCTACTTTGATTCCCTCTTCGGAAATTATGTGGCCAATAATTTTTCCTTATTGGAGACCAAAGAGTGTCTTTTTTGGATTCAAAGATAAGCCATATTTCCTACATTTCTCGAAAACTTTTCTTAAATGAATCAAGTGTTCTTCATCAGTTTTAGAGAAAAGAGTAATATCATCAAGGTATATGATTATAAAATAGCCTATGTCTTTTGAGAAGGCTATATCCATGGCCCTTTGGAAGGTGGCCCCTGCATTCATCAAACCAAATGGCATTTTGACATACATGAATGTGCCCCAAGGTGTAGTAAAAGAAGTTTTATGTTGGTCACTTGGGAGTACTAAAACCTGATTGTAACCTGAGAACCCATCCAATAGTGAAATTATTTTAGACCCAACCACCCTTTGAAGTATATGATCCATTTTTGGCAAGGGATAGTTATCTTTAATGGAGGCTCTATTTAGATTTCTGAAATCAATGCAGAGCCTGATTTCCCCAGTCTTTTTCCTAACAGATACTAAGTTGGAAACCCATTCCGAATATCTGAGGGGAACTATGATCCCAGCATCATAAATTTTCTTGATTTCTTTCTCGACTAAAGGCAATAAAATAGGGTTTGTCCTTCTGAGTTTTTCTTTGAAAGGTTTCTTATTTTTCTTAAGAGGAACTTTGTGTTGAATGATGTTGGTATCCTATGATTTTATATCCTTGTATCTCCATGCAAACACATCTCCAAATTCTTTGAAAAGGTCTATGTATTTCTGTTTGATATGAGATGGGAGAGTGCTGGATAGCTTGATCATTTTAGGTTTTGCTAGGCTGCCTATGTTATATTCTTCTACATTTATTTCTATAGGCTCCATTCTTGGTTCTTTGGCTACATCATTGAAATAAAAAAGGTGCTCTAATGGTGTAAGACCTCTTATAATTGTATCATTTTCACACTGTAAAACTTCTAGGTCTTTTTGGTCTGTATTGTCAGCTTTTTTTGCCTTAAAAATATGTTCAAATTGATTTATATTGGTAGAAAAGGACAACTCTATTTCAGGGATGTGTTCTTCATTAAAACAATTTTATTTATGACTAGTGTTTGATGTTGGTATGGAAAAGCCATTTTTTGATTGCAGAAAATCATCTATGTGTTTGTCTCCTTCAAACACTTGCCAATAGTCTTCATTGTCAGGGATTTATCTGTGATATTTGGCAATTACTAGCAGCAAAGGAAAGTTCATTTGCTAGATGATTTTGTGTCCTTGGGATGAAAATGAGTTTATATTTTTCAAAAGTTTTTAGGAGATCAAGGGCAACATTTCTATGTTCTCTGATTTTTGGGTTTTTGGCTAAATACTCCCCTTTAATTTGCCTAATTATTAGCTCGCAATGTCCTTGGACTGATATTTTCTTGGCTTCTAAATATTTTAGCAAATGTAGGCCAAGGAGGAGGGCTTCATATTCAGTAATGTTGTTTGTGCATAGAAAATATAGTTTGTAGGAATATCCTTGGTTTGTATGGTGTATCCACACACCTGACCCTGCACTCGTTCTGCTACAAGAGCCGTCAAAGCTATTTCTCCAAGATGTTTCTGTCTCATTTTAATTTTTTTTCTGCTGCTAAAGTTTGGGTTGTTTTGTATTTGAATGGAGGACAGATTTTCCTGTTCTGGTGGACTGACATCTTCTTTGTTTCCTTTTTCCTGTTCACTGATTTCATCTTCATTAAATAATATAAATGAATCTAAGTTTGAATGGATGGAATACATAGGAGTGTTGTTTGGTCTATCTATGTTGCTCACCATGTATTTCATATGAGACTCCCTATATAGTCTTCTGTTTTGGTTAAACACTGGGATGGTGGCATAGGACATGTCCATTTGAAGGCTCCCCTGAAGTTTGGATCCCCATAATCTAGATAAAAGCATGCCATACTTAGGGGTAATGTCAGTTGTTAGGGTCTCATGATTTGGTTGATTGGCAAGCCAAATGATAGTGTAATATCAAACCAATCATTGGAGCCCAAGGACCTAGCCTTCTTGGACTCAGAGAGGGCTCTCTCTATTTGTGTAAGGGATATCTATGTGTTTGCTTATTGTGTTCTGATTTTAGGCTAGTTATGAAGTAGGTTTTTTGGTTTTGGTTTTTAGTTTGTGAGGGATGAAACTGATCAAAGATATAAGATAGGTAAAGATATGTCAGATCAACTGGGCTATGGGGTCGAAGGGGTCAAGAAAGCTATCATATGGTGATACAAGGTTGTTGAAGGGCCGATTTCATTTGAGGTAAAATGGATCTTTGGGAAAAATGGAGTAAGATGTGTTGGGGTTCCCATGTTTTGGCAAGGCTGGAAATTCCAAAAGATGAGACAACATCAAAACCACTTTCAGACCTCAGGATCTAGCCCTCCTGGGTCTAGAGAGGGATCTCTCTATGATTGCTAAAGGTAATGTCTTTGAAGGTCAAAGGTTTAAGATATTAGGCTAGTTATAGGCACAAGGTTTGTTTGTTTGATTGTTTGTTTGGTTGTTGGTTATCAGGAAAGAAGGGTTCAATGTAAGACAAGGATGAGAAAAGACGATTAAGGCAGAGGTGAAGTATTCTAGGGAGCATTCAAACCTTTGGGCACTGGAGTCAGGAAAGGATTTTCTTGCTAATCAATATGCAGGCTTTCAATTAGGCTAGTCATCTAAAACGTTGGATCTTAAAGATGATAGTGTGGTATGGAATGATGGGGGAGGAGGAAACAATACAGATTCAGGACACAAAATTAAAGATCAGTTGGTCACACAAGGATCCTAGTGGACAGGGCTAACTCTAATCCCCAGTGTTCCCAAATATTCCAGCTAAATCCTTAACAAGAAACATCTAAGAGAATATTCATTTAATTCATACATCCGAGAGCAGGCAATAACATCCACTACACTGGTTAAACTAACTGAAATAAATTCTTAGATAACACATTCAGAAGAAAAAAATCAATGGCAATGAGAGCAGAAACATAGGGTACCTAACAAGGGTAAATCCTATGCAAATATTATGATGCAAGCCAGTATAAACGAAATGAAATGAATTAAAACACAGAGATAGGAAAACATCACCGCTGCTTTAGATCAGGATCCAAAGAAATGTGCTTGTCATATCAAATAGCAATATCAGTCAAGTAAAAAATTTCCAATAGCTGAATACTCAGTCTGAAATAATATTCCTCAGCCTATCTTACAACTTTAAACAGAGACTGTGTCTCAAAAGAAACTACTTGCATTTCTCAGATAACTGATCAACAACCTGTACAATAATTTTCTCATGAGTTTTATAGAAGAAAGATGAGCTGAGGAGGTAGGTGGAAAAATAAATGCAGAATTAACACTCAGAAGAGGAAAAAGGGCCGATGTCCATTCTGTTTAAATTCTGTGCATTTATCTCTGGCACTTTCAGGATGAAAGAGTGATCTTCTTCAGTCTTCCAATTACTCTGATAGGACTCTGACATACTCTAGCTTGCAGTACTCTGTATTACTTTTGGAGAACAAACAAAGAGGCAAGTAAATGGTAGAGAAGTCCGCCATACCGCATAACAAATTCTCTGATGGCTTTGGACTGTGGTCAAGGCGGAAATCTTCTCTTGAACACGGCATGGACTAAAAACAATATGGGCACCCCGTCCTTCCATGGAGAGAAACATTCTGCTGATGTAGAAAACCTACTATTCATTAATTTTTGTGCCCTGTATCCTCTGCGGGATCTATGATATCTTCAAATAGGTACTTTGCCTCTAAAACACAGAGTTAAGGCTCAAAGATCTTCATTTTCGTGCCTTAGACTCTCTATTGCTCCTTTCTGTCTCTGTTGGCGAAAACTTGCCGCTGTATTGAAAACTGTGTAATCATGGCAGCGTTTCGCCGCTTGTACCCTACAAAAAACCCACAACTATGTTAAGAAATCCAATGCATGGGAGGGAGGATGGATATGGAGGGCAGAGGAAATGATAGCGCGGTGGTGGTAAGGACAGTAATCTTAAATGAAATAATGGTGAAAAATGCATTGATACGGTGTAACCAAAGAACAATAGGGTTTGATGGAAAAAATGCGTATGGACTGTTCGATCATGGTCTAGTGACAAAGATCGACGACAGAGATTAATCCGTGGGATGGCATATGAAATTGGGTGGAATACATATGAAACGTTAAACTTTAATGCAAAATGTGAAAGTTGGGACCTAGGTGGAAATGCAAAGGAAATGCACGAATGCAATGGAAATGAACATATCAGGTGGGACCCGGCATGGGTGGAGGGCAATTATTTTAGGACCGTCGGATCTCAGGAGGAGATCGACGGCCACGAATGCATCAGGAGATCAGAATCGGGGAGGCAGAGAGATGCACATTTTAGAATTTTTGATTGTGATCGGAGTTTGCGATGCGATTGGAATGGGAGAGTGATGGTTATTGGATTGATGGAGGGAATCAACGGTGGAGATGTAATTAGGGCATCGCGATCGCAACAGGCGGAAAGTGGCACCGAACAAAAAATGAAATTGCGATTAGAGTGGGATTGCGATCGCCGTCGGATCTGGGAGGGAATGGATGGCTGTGATTTGATCAGGATGATCGCAATCGCAAAGGCGGAAGTTGCCTGCGATTAAGAAATGCGATTGCGATTGGAGCGGGTGCACGATTGAGCGTTGGCCATTGGATCTTAGAACATATCAACGACCCACATTCAATCAGAGAGGAATGGAGAGGGGCGATGGGCAATGATGCGAACAACGCTGAGCTATTGGATCTGGTAGAGGGATGGATGACCCAGATTTGGTCGGGAGATCGCAATCGGGGTGGAACAAAGTGTGACATGGTGAAACTTGCGATTGCGATCAGGGCGGGGGTGCGATTGGCACAGGGCCATCCGATCTACGTGGTATATCAACGGTGGGGAACGCGGTAAAGGACTTATGCACAAGACCCAATCGCATCGGATTTTTCACATTTAACAAAGGAATGTGCCTGTTTGCGAGTTGCGATTGCGACTAGTGCCCAAGGCATTAAGCGCTTGGTCTTGGGCATAAGGTGTTGTGTAACCAGCTCCAAAAATAGAAGAAAAGAGATATGAACGCCTTAGAAATAAGCCACTGCGAGGGGGCAACCTCCAATACATTACATAAATGAACAATTCTTGGATGATACAATTTACAAAATCTCCTTTCTATATATATATAGGAGTCCATAAAGCCTATAATGTAACCTGAATAATCTAAGAATAATAATTTAAGGGCACAATAATAACAATATGGGGGTTACAAGGGTACAATAATAACAATAAGGGGGTTACACTAACAACAATAAGGGACTATACTAGTAATATAGGGACCTAACATGCCCTTCCTTCAAAAAAGTGTTGTCCTCAACGCTTGAGTAGCTTTGGATGCTTTTGTATAAAATTCTCATCCTCCCATGTGGAATTATCAAGGTGTGTCTTCCACTGATCTCCTAAACCAAACATTTCGCCACAAACTTTGAATATCAGATTTAAGGCCATCCCAAAAAAATTCTTTCTTCACCCTATGGTAAGTTTTTAAAAATCCTGAGTGTCCTCCTAAAGGAGAAGTGTGCAATTCCATAAGAATCTTTTGTTTTAGTTGGGAATTATTACAAAGATATAAGCGATCTTTGTACCATAAGGAATCATTTTTCCAACTAAATGTATCAGATGTACTAGGATCTTGCTGCAACTTTTGAATTAGTGTCCATACATCTTTTTCCTTCTTCCATTCATCTCTTGCTTCGGTTATCCAATCTGGTTGGATAATAGAAATGGCACAAAGCAATGCTTCCACCTCTTCATTCTTTCTTGAGAGTGCATCTGCAACAACATTAAGCTTTCCCTTTTGTAGATTATTTCAAAGTCATAACCCAACATCTTTGTGACCCATTTTTGCTGCTCTTCTGAAGATAGTCTTTGTTCCAAAAAGTGTTTAAGACTATCATGATCAGCTTTTATCTTGAAGTGTCTTCCCATTAGGTAAGTTCACCATTTCTTTAGTGCATGCAGTATTGCTAACATTTCCTTCTCATAAATAGGTTTTTGTAAATACTTTCCTTTGATTGGACGACTTTCAAAAGCAATGGGTCTTCCTTCCCGCATTAAAACTGCACCAATTCCATTTCCTGAGGCATCACATTCCACAATAAAGGTTTTTGTGAAGTCTGGCGTAGCTAAGACCGGTGCTAGGCACATTGCCTCTTTAAGATGTTCAAAGGCCTTGGTTGCTTCAGGAGTCCATGAAAATGCATCTTTCTTCAATAATGTTGTTAGAGGTGCTGCTATTCTCCCATAATTCTTAACAAACTTGTGATAATACCCTGTTAACCCGAGAAATCCTCGCAACCGCTTTATGGTTGTGGGGACTTTCTATTCCTTAATGGATTTAATTTTGTTAGGGTCTACTTAAACACCCTCGTGAGATATAATATGACCCAGATATTCCACATCTTGTAATCCAAAGAAACATTTGGATGTTTTTGCATATAATTTTTTCTCCTGCAATAGTTTGAGCACCCTGTCAACATGTTCAACATGATCCTTCCAAGACCTGTTGTAGATTAGTATATCATCAAAAAATACTAGCACAAATTTTTTAAGGAAGGGTTTGAAAATGGAATTCATCAACCCTTGAAATGTAGAAGGTGCATTGGTAAGGCCAAAAGGCATGACCAAAAATTCATAATGACCCTCATGAGTTCGAAATGTTTTTTTTGGAATATCTTCAGTCTTCATTCTAATTTGATGATATCTTGAACGAAGATCCAACTTGGTAAAATAAATTGCTCCATGTGATTCATCCAATAATTCATCAATCACAGGAATGGGAAATTTATCTTTAATGGTGAGCTTATTGAGCTCCCCATTCTCCACACATTCATCCAGATACATTCTCCATGATCCATCCTTCTTGTGTACCAATACTACAAGAGCAGAGAAAGAACTTTGACTAGGTTGGATTATACCTGCCTCTAACATTTCTGCGATCATACGTTCAATTTCGCTCTTTTGGAAGTAAGGATATCTATAAGGCTTGATGTTTGGAGGCACACTTCCTGGAATCAAATGAATAGCATGATTATGATCATGAATCGGTGGGAGTCCTTTGGGAGTTTCAAACACCTTGGAATGATTGTCCAAGACTTGTTGGAGATCTGCAGAAATAGATGATTTTGATGTCGAAACTTCTAGTGAGCATAATTGTGCAATTACGCCTAGTTGTTCTTTCTTTAGAAGCTTTGTCATGAAATTAGAGCTTATTATCCTTCCCAGCTTCCCTTCAATACCCCGTAATTCGACTTCCTTTCCTTCTGAAAAAAAATTCAAGAAAAGTTCTTGAAAATTAAAAGCTACCGTCCCCAAAGATTGTAACCATTGTACTCCTAGTACAACATCAGCACCTCCCATAGGAATGAAAAGCATTGGACTAGTCAATACAAATTCCCCCATGGTTAGCTTGATATTATGGCATTTTCCAGAGAAATTTATAGTTCCTCCATTTGCAACCATCACTTGACATTCTGGTGCTAGGTATAGGAAACAATTTAATTCCTTGGTTACCTTACAATGAATAAAATTATGGGTGCTACCTGAATCAATCAACACTATTACCTTTTTCTTCTTGATTTGTCCTTCTATCTTGAGAGTTTGAGGAGTGGTAATTCCCGCCAGTGCATTACACGATATGGTCGGATTCATTTCTTCCTCTTCTAGGGATGGTTCCAGGTGTATATCCTCTTCTTGTTCATTTTCTTCTTCCTCTTCACAATCTATGTAAAATAATTTCTTCTCAGCACACTTATGACCTTTAGTGTATTTTCTATCACAACTGTAGCAAAGCCCTTTTTCTCTTTTTTTCTTCCAATTGTTGTGGTGTCAACCTTGTAGGTTGTGGAAATCTAGGCGTAGAAACACTTCCTTCTTTATAGAATTGAGTGGTAGGCTTCCTTGTCGCCATAATTTTACATTCAACTTTTCTTGCCAACCCGAATGCCTTCTCCAATGAATCAGGTTCCAAAACGCGAACTTCATGTTGGATGTTATCCTTTAAAGTGCCTATGAAGAGATCAATCCTGTGTTCCTCTGGAATATCAGTTACCCTTATATTCAATTTTTGGAAGTCCTCAATGTGCTGCCCCACTAAACCCTTTTGTTTGAGATTTATCAATTGGCTAAAGAAGGTGTTGTTCTTTGTATCCTCATAATGTGCTATCATTTCCTCCGTGAAAATTGACCAAGTGACAATTTTTTTACGGGAGAAAAGCCATCGATACCATACAAATGTATTTTGTTCTAAATGTAAAGTTGCAATGCGTATCTTTGTGTGTTTTTCACATTATGGAGATCAAAATATTGCTCCATCTGTAGTATCCATGTTACAGGATCCTTTCCATCAAACTTCCTCATATCCATTTTTGGAATATGGTGGTTCTTCCTGCCAACATTAGAGTATATGAACTCACGATTAAAATTTATTTTGTTCTCATCATGAGGTTCTTCTACTATATTTTCGCCATTAGGAATCATTTCTGGTTTTAATCTTGTCATCAAGCCTTCCATGTATGCTTTTATATCATTCTTCGTGTTTTCCATGTTGTCTTTCATGTCATCCATCTTAGCTTCCATGCCATCCATATTAGCTTCCAAACCATTCATCTTAGCTTCCACACCTTTCTTCAAACCATCGATCTTAGTTTCCACGCCTTTCTTCAAAACTTCCATTTCATTTTTTGTTGTTCTTTGCGAGAGCGAAATTTGTTGCACTTGCTCTTGTAATTTTGATATGTCATGTTGCCATTCTTCATCTTCATGAGTCATAGTAGAGCCTTCTAAAGGCTTAATGGGTGTTGAATTCTTTTTAGGGGCCATTTTAGAATCCAATTTTGATATCTATTCTACAATATGCCCTTGGGATCAATTTAACTTGATTATTCAAACAAGACCTATGAAATTTGGAAAAAAATTCACACCTTTTTCTTGCTTTTGAGGAGCTCGATATTGAAATTGTATTATCTCTGTGATTGAAGCACTTCAATATCTAAATTTCAGTACTGACATAGCCCTCTAAATTATCTTTCGAATGCCACAAGTCTGACCTGATTTGGATTTTCCAAGACAAAGTTGTGTCCGATCTCCCACAATGACCTAATTATGGACTGGTTCAGTAGTGCAAACTTGTACGACTTGCCACGTGTCACTGTTTCATCCTTTGTCTTTGAAATTGATAGCCAAGAAACTACAGTCTGTGTACTTGCGACCACTTTTTACGGCACTCCAATCCGATGCCCAGAGAGAGAGTACAATAATAACAATAAAGGGGTTACACTAACAACAATAAGGTACTATACTAGTAATATAGGGACCTAACATAGGGCATATGGGGAAGTGGTTTAAGGGGGCTGGCAGGAAAGGGGCTAGGCCCTATTATAAAGTTAAAAAGTGGGTTTTGAGGCCCTTTTAATGCATTTTAAGGCCAAGGAAGGGAAATGATAAGGGGAAAAAAGGGGAATTTGGCCCAACAAAGGGTAAGGGTATAATTTGAAGGGGATTTTGGGGGGATTTAGGAGTGCTAAGGGCGAAATTTTGGGATGGAAAGGGGACTTTGAAAAAGGGGAAAAATGGGTAAAGTGGGACATTCTGAAGAGGTACGAGGGGCAAATAAAGGCCTTTTGGAGCACAATTTTTTGCAATCAGTGAGGCTTATTGACTCAAGAACGACAGAGGGGGAACAGTCAGAGGTAGGGGATATAAAAGGCTTCAAGGATGATGTGTTTCCAAGAGAAATGCATTCCTTGAAGGCTCAGAAAACAATCTAGCCCCTTGCTTTCTTGTCAAGGAATTCATAGGGGGCTAACAGTGGCTCCACATGGGGATGGCTTCTTCTTGAAGGAGTCAAGAATTCAGAAAATGATCTTTGGTGTACGCCAGATGCCTGCTGCTTAATTCATGTTTCTTCTTTGATTTTCAGCTGCCACAAATATGATAGATCAGCAGAAACACTCCAAACAATCTACCTACCCATCCTACAATCCTAGCATTTTTTTTTTCTAGGGTGCATTTGAACTAGCAGACCATTCACATAATTTATTTTATAAACAGAAAATAAACCTATTCTAAATCTACCCTTATTAATCCATGAGACCAGATTATATTGTTGGTCTCATCTTTTCTCTACCTAATCTAATATCTGCTGGGATTAAACTATCCAACAGATTTCTTCTCTACATTCTACAACAAAAATTTAAAAACAGTCAAACTAGGATTAGACAGTCTAGTTTGTTGTTGATTCAAGGCATAAAGATGGTTGCACATGGACATAAATTTGTAGAAAACTGAAAACAAAACTTTGAAGGCTTGAAATCTTAAGTTTGAAGCATCCTTCTTTCTTAGTGACTCAAGTTTTGAGCTTGTTAGAGTCACTTTCCTTTCTTCATTTTAGCTCTAGTTTTGGGCTTGTTAGAGCTGATTCTTCTTCTTCTTTGCTGGTCCAGGTTTTGGGCATGTTTGAACCAGCTATCTTTACTTTATTTGGCTCAGGTTTTGATCATGTTAGAGCCAATATTTTCACTTGAGAGGTTCCTGTTTTGAGCATGTCTGAACCTCTCTTTTCTCTCTGTTTTTTTTTTTTTGGACATTTTCTCTTTTTCTTGAAAACAAAACACTGCAATGGTATGTACAATGGAGATGGAAACTAGAAATTGGAAATCAACAGAAGTAGTGTTTGAGCATCCTTCCATTAACAGGACCCCCAAACAGCTCTGTACCATATAATTCTTGTATGAAGAAGGCATTTTGCTTCACAGTGGCCCGGATGATGTATGGACCTTGCCACAAACTGTCAAACTTGTCGTGCTTTCCTTTGTCCTCTCTCCTCGAGTCCCACTTTAGAACTTTATCTTCGATTTTGAAATCAGAGGCTTTGGTTCTCTTGTCAAATAGCTTCTTTATATTTTCCTGAACCTTTATAGCTCTGTTATGGACCTCCTCCCTTGTTTGCTGAAGATGAATTGTTTGGTTGATCCTTCTCACCATCCTATTTTCTTCTGATCGAATCTCTTGGACCAGCTTGATCAGTGGTACCCCAAGGCTGGTAGGAAACACTGCTTTTGTCCCATAGACAAGCTGGTATGGTGACATGCCAATGGATTTCTTTGTGGTGATCCTGTCAGCCCACAAAGAATGTACTAACTTGTTATGCCATGAATTTTTGTTCTCTTCCAACAACTTTTTGATGATGGTCACGAGGCTCTTGTTTGATGATTCAGCTAGTCCATTACCCTAAGGGTAATAGGCAATTGAATGAATGAGTGCTATTTGATACCTGTGACAAAAATCAATTATTTTCTTGGATCCGAAAGCAACAGCATTATGAGTGATTATTTTGCTTGGGTAGCCAAACCGAGAGAGGATATGACCTTCTAGGAAATTAATGATGGCTGAATATGTGGCTTTCCTAGTAGGTATGGCCTCTATCCACTTACTGAAGTAGTCTGTGGCTATTAGGATCCATTTTTGTTGTGCAGAAGAAGCAGGGTGAATTTCCCCTATGAAATCTCGGCCCCATTGCAGAAAGGGACCCTCAACAGTGATGGGTTGTAGGGGTAAGGGGAGGAGTTTTGTTTTGCCTTCAAAGATCTGGCATTTTTGGCAGGCAATTATCATCTTATGGATATCATTGAAGAGAGTAGACCAATAGTAACCAGCTCTGAGTATTTTGTTTGCAGTAGCCTTCTAGCTCAGCTGGCCTCCACACTCTCCTGCATGGAATTCTTGTTTAATCCTCTCTGCCTCATTTTCAGGAAAACATTTAAGAAATAGGCCATTTGGATTCTTCCAGTATAAGCAATTATTCATTATGCAATAGCTCCTGGCTTTCAGATTTAAGAAACTGGCCTTGGTATTTGATAGTTCAGGAGGGGCATTGAGGTGTGTAAGCACACAGAATGTCAGAATACCAAGGAGAGCTCTGAAACGTTTCCTCAACAGTGGGATCAAGCGATCCCTGCTGCTCACCGAAGGCATATACCATGTTAATGTATAAGGCTTGTAGATTTGATTCAGCCATTAGTTGTGCTAAGCCCTGACCTTTGATAAATTTGGTGTGTTTTATCTCAAGGTCGTATTCCAAAATCACAGCAATCCATTTTCCCCTTTTCCCATCTGAGTCTTGGGACAATATGTCTTTAACCACTATATTTGGCACATAGGCTATGGTGTGGGAATGTAGTATGTACACCCTAAAGTCTTTCAAGGCCTTAATCAGAGAATAGGCCTACTTTTCCATAATGTTTTATTTCAAGGGTGCATCTCTGAGTGCTTTGCTGAAAAAAGAAATGGGATTTTCCATTCCCTCTGAATTTTTCTGCAGCAAAACTGCAACTATTGTATGCTTGGAGGCGAATGAAAAAATCAGGAAATCCTTTGAGAAATATGGGCTGATCAAGACAGAAGCATGGGTGAGGGAAATTTTAACTGATTCAAAAGATTTCTTAGGTTCAACAGTCCACTTAACTCCTACACCTTTCTTCAGCATGTTAGTCATATTTCTAAGGTGTTCAGCTAAGTTGGGAATAAATCTCCTTAGGAAGTTGATTTTCCCAATGAAGGACTGTAACTCTTTGATGTTTCTTGGGTGTGTGATTTGTAGTATTCCCTCAACTATTTGTGGGTCTATCCCGATCCCTTTCTCAGATATGATATGGCCAAGATGTTTTCCTTCTTGCAGCCCAAATACAGTCTTTTTGGGATTTAATGATAGACCAAAACTCCTACATTTTTCAAAAACTTTCCTCAAATTTTTTAGGTTTTCTTCTTTGGTCTTGGAGTAGACTGTTATGTCATCCAGATAGATGACAAATAAGTGTCCCATTTCATCTAAAAAAGCTATGTCCATTTCTCTTTGGAAGGTTGCACTAGCATTTATCAATCCAAAAGGCATCTTTACATACATAAAAGTGCCCCATGGGGTTGTAAAGGTTGTTTTGAGTTGGTCTTCTGGGATTACTAGGACTTGGTTGTAACCTGAAAAACCATCTAGCAGGGAGATCCTTTTAGAACCTAATATCCTCTGAAGAATATGTTCCATTTTTGGCAAAGGGTAATTGTCCTTGAGTGAGGCTCTATTAAGATTCCTGAAATCTATGCACAATCTGATCTCCCCTGTTTTCTTTCTCGCAGCCACTAGGTTCGATACCTAGTCAGAGAACCTCACAGGAACAATTATACCTGCTTCATATATCTTCTTAATCTCTTTTTCCACTGCAGGCAATTTTTTTGGGTTTATTCTGCGAATTTTTTGTCTAAAGGGCTTCTGATTTTCTTTCAAGGTTATTTTATGTTGTATGATGTTTGTGTCATAAACCCTTAAGTCCTCATAACTCCAAGCAAACACATCGATGAAGTCCTTGAATAGGTCAATGTATTTATTTTTCATGTTTGCAGGCAGGGACTTAGCCAATTTGATCATCTTGGGTCTATCTTCAGTGCCTATGTTGCATTCCTCGACATCATAGTCTGCATGCTCTATAGTGGGATTTTTTGCTACATCATCAAAGTCAAAAAGGTCTTCTAAAGGGGCCAGACCCCAAGGTATGTTCTTATATTTAGTCTGCAACACCTCTATTTCTTCACTATTTGTGTTTTCACATTTTTCGTTCGGATTTCCAATCTGTTCATTTAAAGTGTTTATTTCTATATTACAGGGTGTTTCTTCCTCATCTGAGGATTATTCACTTAGGGAGCTACTGTCAGATTTGGAGTCTGAATCAGAAAATAAAAACTCATTTCTTCCTACCAGGAAATCCTCAATCTATTTATCTCCTTCAAAAACCTGCCAATATTTTTCATTGTTCGGCACTGCAGGTCTGAATTTGGTCTGAATGATAATCTGTTGGCCGCTTGGAGTTTTAGGGTATCAACTAGCTAGGCAAGCTAACTCGTTTGCAGTGACATTTTGACTCCTAGGAACAAACACTAATTCGTATTCGACAAATGTTTTCAATAAATCCATAGTGTCATTCTTGTAAGCTCTCAATCTAGGATGTTTCACTGTGTATTCATCATTCACCTATTTAATGATCAGCTCAGAGTCCCCACGCACGATTATCCTACGGGCTCCTAATTTTCTCAACAGGTTTAAGCCTAGGATAAGAGCCTCGTACTCTGCAATGTTGTTTGTGCATTTGAAATGCAGGTTACATGCATGCCTCTCGGCGTAACCACTTTTTGTGTTACGTATCCACACTCCCGCCCCAGCAGTTCTCTTGGTGCATGACCCATCGAAATTCATCTCCCACAAGGGCTCATTTCTCGTTTTATCATCACTTCCTCCCTTATAGCTGGGTTCGCCATTATGTTTAAATATAGGAGATGTACTAGGCTTTGGGTTGTTTTGTTTTTTGTCATGGGTATGGAAATTAGAGAGGTGACTAGCCAGTTGATTGCGTTCTGTTTCTGGTTCACTTTGCATTGTTGTTTCAATGCACTGTTCACAGTTTTCTACGTCTTCTTCCTCTGAGTCTAGAGTAGCCATTATGTTAAGGTCCATGGGTTATGTTTCCTCATTTGTATCTCTTTTTTGGGACTCTGACCCCTCTGAGGATTCATCATTACAAAGGATAAAGGAGTCAAGGTCTATATGTACAAAGTACAAAGGTGAATTTTCAGGATTTTTGGGGCTACTAACCAGGAATTTCATTTGTGCTTCCCTGTAAAATATTCTAAGTTGGCCAAAGATGGGAATTGTGGTATAAGCCCCATCCATATGCATAGTTCCTTGCAGCTTGGCTCCCCATGATATTGATAATAACATGCCATACTTGGGTGGCACATCTGCCACAACAACATCCATGACCATATATTTTGCTGGAATCTGGGTAAGGCTCACACATAAATATTTGATTAGGCTAAGGAACTTTACTCTGCTAGAGTCAAAAGAATATAGGTCTTTATAGGGACGAGTAATCTCTAGGCCTAATATTTCCATTACTACTTTAGGAATTAGGTTGTGTGATGCCCCATAATCATGCATTGCATTGTGTAGAATCTTATCATGGATGTTGAGACTGATATAGAAAGGTGGCACTACCCCTTCCTAAAACTTTCCTTCTATCTTTGGACCAAAGAGAAGGGCAGGTTGATCATCACTCAGATTTACAGTGTCACTGTTCTCGCCTAAATTTAACGCTTTCAAAATCTGGCCTTTATATACATCCTGAGTGGCCAACTCAGAGAGTGGGACAGAGATTTTAATTTTTGCAATTTCACTTTCCAGATTGAAAGTGGACTGACTCTTTGGAATGTTCAACTCTATTTTGTTAGTCACCACCTTAGTGGCTAAATCCGTGTGCTCATTCTCACTATGTACAGTGTTAGAAACTGTTTTATCAGGAGCACTAACTATAGTGTTAGTACTTCTTGTTGGTTGACCTTGTTTCTCAGTGTTTTGGTTTTATTTTTCTTTGTTCTTTCCAGAACTCTTAGCTGCTAATTTGTTGCTTTCAACAGTTGCTTTAGAAGTTTTCTCAGGTATTTTCTTGATGGTGACCTCAGAAGCTTTTGGTTTGGTAGTTTCTTGGCTCTTTTTTCTTCTAAGTTCATGTTGTTCTCTAACCTGCATCATGGCATTTTCAAATCCTAATCTGTAATCCTCAGTTTCTAACCATTCCTCGTCCCAATATGAGGGTGAGGCCTGATATTCTTCTGATTAAAAATTATGGATTGAATATTCTATTTCAAACATGTTTATTTTGGTTCCCTCAGACTCTTCTATGATTCCCTCATCTTCATCAAGAAATTTCTCTTGGAATGGGGGTATAACTTGCTGATCTGGTTCTCTTTGTCTGTTGGGAGTGGCATTGTTTTTTCTAAAGTTTTCGTTCTGGTTATGGTTTTTATTTCTATTTTGGTTACTAACTGTGACAACCATTTTTTCCATCATTTGGTATAGCTTTTCCATGTTTTTGGACATGCGGTCATAATTTGGGTCAAACGTGGAAGCTACATTGTCATCTCTATATGTTACCCTTTTCTCAGCTCTCAATCTTGCTCTTTTCTCAATCAAATTAGCCTCTACACTCACTGCTCCTTTTTTCATGTCTTCCAACGTGTTTTAATCTCTCTCCCTAAGCTAGTAGGCCATGTCAGCATCAAAGTCTTTGGGGTATTTCTCTAGAGCCATACCTTGGGGAGGTTTCATGTGTGGAGGAAGATCATTGTAAATGCTCTTAAATCTCATTGTGTAATCATGGACACTCTCTCCTACGTTTCTTTTAAGGTTCATATATTCTTCTAGGAGTTGGCGAGGGTTGGCCTTAACCTCCCATTTGTTTATGAAAGTCGGATATAAAGCAATAAGGTCTTGGATACTATTAGGAGGTAGGCTCTTGAACCATTTATTCACATCACCTCCTAAGCTTTGGGCAAAGATTCTCATTTTGATTGTATCATAATCTATCTCCATATAGTCAAAATAATCTTCCATCCTATCTACATGGTGTTGGGCCGTGGTAGACTCCTTTGCAATGAAGTGTGGGATCTTTGATTGATAATCATTGGGTAAAGGCACTAGAGGCTGCGATAAAACTAGAGGTGCATACCAGGCTGCCATGATGATGTTTTGATGAGGTAGAGGATTGACTTGGGTAGCTGGTATATGGATGACAGGGGTATTGTGACCGGCATAAGACTGATGAGCAGATCTAGGGTGACTGAGCCCAAAGTTTTGAATGAAGTGGATATCAGGGGGTGTAGCTGGAGGGTCTCTCTATCCCTTATGTGTTTACCACTTTGAGATGGTGAACCAGAAAACTCGAGGTCTGGCTGGTCTAGAACACTGAATGACCTAGTTCTTGGTAAGATATTTTGAGTTCCTAGGTCAAAAAGTGGGTCTGATAGAGTTGTTAAGTTTTCTGGTGTAGAGTTAGCTCTATGGATGTGGCTAGAAATAGTTTATTGTTTAGGTTTAGGAGATCCCTTAAGGATTCTATCAGGGTTGTCAACTATTTCAGTTGGGTCTGGGTTAGGATAAGCTCTTGTATGAATGGTTCTTGAAGCCAGAATGTTGTTTTCTAACCAAGCAACTTAACCCTACTTGTTACTTCTAATGTGGTTGATGTTGTTATGGAGGCTGGTCTCCCAGTGGAGTCTTGAATCATTTAGGAATTATGGAGTCACCAGGTGGAGGTTTTAAGATGCTTCTGGAGGGTACACTGTCCACCACAGTGCTTATGGGATGTCCCCTTTCAAGGATATCTTCCAAACATAGAAAACTCTAACCAGAGATTGAATGTGAGGGCATTTACCAGATATGTCACCTCTGATAGAGTGTGAGATCTGGATGCTACCTGGCCCTTTCCAGAATCTATCTAAGAGTGTGGGAGAAAACATGAAAAATGGTATAGAGCTTGGTCTGTGAATAGGAGTGTTTTACTGCCAACCTAACCAGAGATTGTAGGTTTCTGAGGCTCTTATGATATAGTAAGGTGAGAAATACTTAGAATTTCCCCAGTGGAGTAGCCATTATGTTGTGGTTCCCATGTTTTGGCAAGGCTGGAAATACCAAAATATGAGACAACATCAAAACCACTTTCAGACCTCAGGATCTAGCCCTCCTGGGTCCCAAGAGGGATCTCTCTATGATTGCTAAAGGTAATGTCTTTGAAGGTCAAAGGTTTAAGATGTTAGGCTAGTTATAGGCACAAGGTTTGTTTGTTTGATTGTTTGTTTGGTTGTTGGTTATCAGGAAAGAAGCGTTCAATGTAAGACAAGGATGAGCAAAGAGGATTAAGGCAGAGGTGAAGTATTCCAGGGAGCATTCAAACCATTGGGCAATGGATTCAGGAAAGGATTTGCTTGCTAATCAATATGCAGGCTTTCAATTGGGCTAGTCATCTAAAATGTTGGATCTTAAAGATGATAGTGTGGTATGGAATGATGGGGGAGGAGGAAACAATACAGATTCAAGACACAAAGTTAAAGATTAGCTGGTCACACAGGGATCCTAGTGGACAGGGCTAACTCTAATCCCCAATGTTCCCAAATCTTCCAGCTATATCCTTAACAAGAAACATCTAAGAGTAGATTCATTTAATTCATACATCAGAGATCAGGCAATAAAATCCACCACACTGGTTAAATTAACTGAAATCAATTCTTAGATAACACATTCAGAAGAATAACATCAATGGCAAGGAGAGAAAAAACATAGGGTACCTAACAAGGGTAAATCATATGCCAATATTCTGATGCAAGCCAGTAGAAACGAAATGAAATGAATTAAAACACAGAGATAGGAAAACATCACCGTTGCTTTAGATAAAGATCCAAAGAAATGTGATTTTCATATCAAATAACAATACCAGTCAAGTAAAACATTGCCAATAGCTGAATACTCAGTCTAAAATCATATTCCTCAGCCTATCTTACAAATTTACACAGAGACTTTGTCTCAAAAGAAACTACTTGCAGTTCTCAGATAAGTGATCAACAACCTTTACAATAATTTTCTCTTGAGTTTTATAGCAGAAATATGATTTGAGGAGGTAGGTGGAAAAATAAATGCAGAATTAATACTCAGAAGAGGAAAAGGGGCCGAGGCCCATTCTGTTTAAATTCTATGCATTTATCTCTGGCACTTTCGGGACGAAAGAGTGATCTTCTTCAGTATTCTAATTACTCTGATATGACTCTAACGTAGTCTAGCTTGCAGTACTCTGTAGTACTTTTGGAGAACAAACAAAGAGGCAAGTAAATGGTGGAGAAGTCCGCCATACTACATAACAAATGCTTTGATGGCTTTGGACTGTGGTCGAGGCGGAAATATTCTCTAGAACACGGCATGCACTAAAAACAATATGGGCACCCCGTCCTTCTATGGAGAGAAACATTCTGCTGATGTAGAAAACCTGCTATTCATTAATTTCTGTGCCCTGTATCCTCTGCGGGATCTATGATGTCTTCAAACAGGTACTTTTCCTCTAAAACACAGAGTTAAGGCTCAAAGATCTTCATTTTCGTGCCTTAGACTCTCTGCGGCTCCTTTCTGTCTCTGTTGGCGAAAACTTGCTGCTGTATTGAAAACTGTGTAATCATGGCGGCGTTTCGCCGCCTGTACCCTGTAAAAAACCCAAAAATGTGTTAAGAAATCCAATGCATGGGAGGGAGGATGGATACAAAGGGAAGAGGAAATGATAGCGTGGTGGTGGTAAGGACGGTAATCTTAAATGAAACAACTGTGAAAAATGCATTGATATAGTGTAACCAGTGAACAATAGGGTTTGATGAAAAAAATGCATATGGACCGTTCGATCATGGTCTGGTGACGAGGATCGATGGTGAAGATTAATCCGTGGGATGGCATATGAAATTGTGCAGAATACATATGAAACATTAAACGTTAATGCAAAATGTGAAATTTGGGACTTAGGTGGAAATGCAAAGGAAATGCATGAATGCAATGGAAATGAACGTATGAGGTGGGACCCAGCATGGGTGGAGGGCGATTCTTTTAGGACCGTCGTATCTCAGGAGGAGATCGATGGCCACGAATGCATCGGGAGATCGCAATCAGGGAGGCGGAGAGATGCACATTTTAGAATTTGTGACTGTGATCGAAGTTTGTGATGCGATTGGAACGGGAGAGCGATGGCCATTGGATCAACAGGAGGGAATCAATGGCGGAGATGTAATTGGGGCATCGCGATCGCAACAGGTAGAAAGTGGCACTGAACAGAAAATGTGATTGTGATTAGAGTGGGATTGCGATGGTCGTTGGATATGGGAGGTAATGGACGACTGTGATTTGATCGGGATGATCGCAATCGCAAAGGGCAGAAGGTGCCTGTGAATAAGAAATGTGACTGCGCTTGGAGCGGGCGCGTGATTGACCGCTGGCTGTTGGATCTTGGAAGATATCAACGGCCCACATTCAATCAGAGAGGAATGAAGAGGGGCGATGGGCGATGATGCGAATAACGCTGAGCCATTGGATCTGGTAGAGGGATGGACAACTCAGATTTGGTCAGGAGATTGCAATTGGGGCAAAACAAAGCGTGACATGGTGAAACTTGCTATTGTGATTGGGGCAGGAGTGCGATCGGCGCAGGGCAGTCTGATCTATGTGGTAGATCAACAGTGGAGAACGCGGCAGAGGAGTTATGCACAAGACGCAATCGCATCAGAGTTTTCACGTTTCACAAAGGAATGCGCCTGTTTGCGAGTTACGATTGCAACTAGCGCCCAAGGCATTAAGCGCTTGGTCTTGGGCATAGGGCATATGGGGAAGTGGTTTAAGGGGGTTGGCGGGAAAGGGGCTAGGCCCTATTATAAAGTTAAAAAGTGGGTTTTGAGGCCCTTTTAATGCATTTTAAGGCCAAGGAAGGGAAATGATAAGGGGAACAAAGGGGAATTTGGCCCAACAAAGGGTAAGGGTAGAATTTAAAGGGGATTTTGGAGGGATTTAGGAGTGCCAAGGGAGAAATTTTGGGATGGAAAGGGGACTTTTACAAAGGGGAAAAAGGGGTAAAGTGGGGCATTCTGCAGAGGTACGAGGGGAAAATAAAGGCCTTTTGGAGCACAATTGTTTGCAATTAGTGAGGCTTATTGACTCAAGAACAGCAGAGGGGGAATAGTCAGAGGCAGAGGACATAAAAGGCTTCAAGGATGATGTGTTTCCAAGAGAAATGCATTCCTTGAAGGCTCACAAAACAATCTAGCCCCTTGCTTGCTTGTCAAGGAATTCATAGGGGGCTAACAAGATGGACATCAAGTTTGTGAATAACAAAGGATTTCAAGCACAAATAGTTTAATAGCTGACATAAACATGGTAGGGACAACCATTAATCATGAGAAATGTAACTTTAAGCTAATCAATACATAGAAATAAACATTCAAGCCATGCATAGAGATATATAACTCTCTAACTTTGGGAAATGGCTATCATAATTTGGGGAAATACACTTAAGATAGACAAACAACTCAAATCACTGTGCCGGAATGCCTAAACATAGTACTTCAAGTTATTGGGCACTTTGAAAACAAGATTGCATAGTCTTAGGCAAATGGCAAGATCAGAAAAAGACCTCCTTGGTTCAACAAATGACAATCTAATCAGTCAAAGAGAAATTTCATGGATGGAGCTATGGCTAGCCATGAGTAAGCAGGGCATACCATAAATCATGCTTAGCATGCATAAAACCATGAATGAAACAAGCAACAATATCCTTAAGTTATTAAAGAGCAATCGAGAATTCTTCAATGTGAATAAGAATCAAGAAAACATGGAAGCTATGAAGAAACAGGAAATTTGAGGTGCCTCCAAGGGTATGTCTCAATTTTTTTCTCTACTTTCCTATAGCAATAAATAACATGGATATATGAATTAAAAATAGGAAAAAAAACAAAGAGAGAGACACTATACCATTCTACCGAGTCATGGAATCCAACAACAATCATCTTTCATCATCCAAGAACATCCAAGAGACTATCTAAAAGCATAAGACAAGTATTTATTGCAAAGCTTATATGACCATATATTTCTTCTATTCATCAAGTTTAGCCTTGTTTACAATGAAATCCTTTCGAATATATAGGCCAAAGTTAGGAAAACCTCTTAGTTCAACTTGCAATCTCATTGGCCTATCCAAAATATCTTATTTTGTCCTTGAGGCTTTGCAAAGCCCAAGGCACAAAATATCTCATAAAATATCTAAAAAATGCTAAAAGAGGGAAATAAATTGACTTTTCATAACTTTTAATGTACAAAAATAGCTAAACGCACATGAGGAAAAAGAAGTTTTGAAAGGTTTAATTTTTACAAAAATACTCAAAAAATACATCAGCGAAAGGTCCCCTAACTTGCCGACAACTTTTGGAAGCCTTCCCGATGTCGAAACGAGGCCAGTGATGGCTTGGTGGAAAGATATGAATGTCTAATTTCTGGAAAAACTTTAATTTTTGAAATATGATGCATGGAAGTCCTCCAAAAATAGGTATTTGTGTAAAAACCCAAAAAAATAGGCCTTGCTGGTATGTGGGCAGAGTGTCAAAAAAGTGAGTGTTTTTTGGATCTTTGGGTGACCACAACAACTTCAAATGCTCTAAAAATTTCTGAGTAGATGCCTCTGAATTTAATGCATTCAATGGTACCACTCTCAAAAGTTGAGGATGTTCCAAACTAAAATGGTGGCGCCCATGATTTTTTGCAATTAAGCCCAAAAATGTCGAAAAACAAGAACATGTCAAAATTTGCTCAATTTTGGTGAGCAAGTCCCTCAAGGATTTTTAGAAACATGTCTAGAAGCTTGGGCCAAAATTCCAAGCCTAAAGGTGTCTTTCTCCTTTTTTCTCACCGGGTGCCCTCTTTGGGCAGTTTTGAGCTTTTCTTGGTTTTCTTCTTTGTTGTTTGGCATTCTAGCTTTGGTGAAGAAGTCATGGCCCCTTGCCTAGGACAGGCAGATAGCACATGATTTGGAGAATTCCCTCCATGATCCATGTTTTGTATTTTCTTGCCCTCATCATTGCTTGCTTGAGGGCTGCCTTGTTTTTCTTTGTCACTGCCTTCTTTATGACTGTCATGCTCTTTCCCTTCACTATTTTGTGCTTCATCACCCTTATGGTTATTTTTGTGTTGGCTGCCATAATGTTCCCTTTCATCACTGCCTCACTGCCCATCACTTTGCTCTTCATTATTACTGCTATGTTTAGCCTTTTTCCCTTCTTCCTCATCATCACTAAAGTCATCTCTTTAGTACAATGTTTGATCCAAGAGGCCTTTAACAAGACATGTTTGTGGCTTCTTGAAAAGAAGTCTCCTTTGTTTTAGCACAAAAACCTTCCCCTCAAACATTTTCCCTTTTTGATATCACTGCCTTGCTTTGTTTTTAGATGATAAAGCACCTTTAAACCACTGTTTTTTAAAGATTGCATTCCATTGACAAAGGTCTTCATCTTCTAACCACTACTTCTTCTCTAATCTATTAAAAAAATTTCTTTCAACACCACTGTTTTATGTATTGCACACCTTCAATTTGAAATGATGATTGTTCATGTTTTAATCACTGCTTTCTTTGTGGTTAAAACAAAAAAGGGACTGATTTAAAAACACTGCTTCAAATGCTCCTTCAATCCGATCATGAAGCCCTTCACAAACTCTATTTTTCTTCTAGAGGTTTGTGCAAATCGTTGACTATTTCATATCACAAAAAGACCCCTTTTTAAACTGACAAAACCCTCGTCTCTTATTCATTGTTTTGAGTTTCTTCATGGTGCAGCTCTTCATCACTGTGCTACATATCGTCAATGTGTTCTTCTTCACCTTGCTGCCCTACCTCAAATAGCCTGTGGAAATTTCTTCTCAAGCACACAACTTTGTCCTCTTTGTTAGTCACTGTTTGATTAATGGAAATGCATCAAATGCTGTGTGAAATGGTTCTTTAATTTCAGCTCTCTACTCCTTACAAATCACTGCCTGTTTCCCTTTGCATGCCAATCAGCAAATGGTTATCGAAATAACAAGCACATAGTCAAAATGTTATTGTGGTTGGGTAAGTTTACAAGGATCCTTTATGTTTTGGATAAAATTAAGACAACCTTGTATTTAGACTGAGGCAAAACACTCCTCCCAATCAAAAACACCCTTTTTGTACTTCACTATTTCTCACACATAGTTTGAAAAAACACCTTCAAATTGTAATAACAACTTCACTCACTATAGTCTATTTCATGGATAAAGAGGTAGCACTGATTTTGCTTTTCACCATACAGAGAGGACTTTTGAAAGTAACAAAGTCATTTATGTATGATCACTGTTGTTACTCGGACTTTAAAAAAATTTCAACCCTTCTTACCACTGCTTTCACCACTACACTATAGCTGACAGAGTTTATGGTTTTTCCCTATCACAGTTTAGGCACCTCCAACAATTTTACAAACCTCCACTACTGTGTATACTTTGACTTGCTGGTTTATGCTTTTAGCACTGTATTGAGGGCAATTTTTAGTCCTTTTGACATCATCATAAACCCACCACTTTCACTATGTCAATGTCGGGAAATGATAGCCATAGCAATTTCGGACCTTAAACAAAATTTCAACCCTCCTTACCACTATTTTCAGCAATACATATAGCTGATAGATTTTATGATTTTTTTTCTAAAACAGTTAGGATACCCTCAATACTTGACAAAACCACTAAAATGGTGTTTATTGTGTCTTGTTGGGAGTGTGAGGTTTAAGCACTTTTTTAGGGAAGTTTAGGTCCCTTGAAGCTAAAATGAACCTTCCAGCATTCTTCCATTGTAACAAATTTCTTTGAAATATTCACAAATCACTTTGATTCATACCATGAGTTTCAATTTTTTTCGCCACCACTTAACATCTTGAATTTAGCAAGGAGGCAAACAAAATACCTTGTAGATCGATGGAAGCCCTTGTTTGATTGGTTGAGCAGCTCTAAAAAGAATTTTTTTGAAGGTTTTATGTGAGCATCACGTTCAGAAGCAAGAGCGCCACGCGCTGCTACAGGCGAGCCGCACATCAATAGAAAACCTTGGATTTTCTCTCCCAGGCGAGCCGCGCAATTTTTCAAATGCGCCGCGCAATTTTGCAGCCCATTTTTGAGTCCTTCCCAGTGTCCAAATTGGGTGCGAGATGGCTCGTTGGAAAGCTATGGAAGTATAATTTCCAGAAAAACTTGAATTTTTTCATTGGGTGTCCATTTGGTTGTTCAAAAAATTATTTTCCCAACACTGGTAAAAATTGGTGAATCCTGGTGCAGAAATGCATAGTGCTGTTTGTAGGCCACTTTTGGATGCCTTCCTGGTGTCAGAATTGGGCCTGAGATGGCTAGTTGGAAATATATGAAAGTCTAATTTCAAAATATTCTTGATTTGTTTCATTTGGTGTCCATTTTATTTTTAAAAAATTGACTGTTCCAACACTGGTCAAAAATGGTGAATGCTGGTGCAGAAAAACATAGTGTTGTTTGCAGGCTACTTTTGGATGCCTTCCTGTTGTCAGAATTGGGCCTGAGATGGCTCGTTGGAAAGCTATGGAAGTATAATTTAAAAATATTCTTGATTTTTTTAATTTATTATCAATTTGGTTGTTCAAAATCGGATTGTCCCAACACTGATCAAAATGGTGAATCCTGGTGCAGAAATTCTCCCATGACATCGGTATTTTTTACATTTCTCACAAACCATGATACCTGTGTAGAAACTGAGGGAGGTTTTTCTTATTGAACCTATAAGGAACAAAAAACTCTCTCACTTTTGTAAATTTCATCTCTTTTTGTTCAGAAACACATTTTGAAACAAAATTCCCGGGCGCTCCTTAACCTCTGTCCTTTGCATTGTTCATTTGTTGTCACTGTAGAAAGACACATTGTGTTATGTGAGGATTTATTTGAGATTTGAAGGAGGTAGCTTCACCCTTTCAAAACCTAAACTGACAGTGTTTTCTCCTAATGCTTTGGAGGTATTCATGCCTATTGTGAAACTGATTTAGCTTGCAGGTGCTATTTGAGCTTCTCTTTTGATTGTGAGTGAGGGCTAGTTGCATTCACCAAGGCTTTATCATCCTCTGTCCATCAAAAGGGAACTTATTTCAACAATATTTCCTTTACTCAAAATGCAATAGCCAGGTATCTTTGACCTCTTTTTATAAGGAGCAAGCCTTCATTTGTAACAGTGGCATGCATTATTGTCTTTGAAAGTTTTTCGAGAATCTAAAACACATGCCATAATCCTCCTTGCATATTAATGAACTTATGTGTTTTAGTTGCAATACCTCTTTTGGAAAACTAAGTTCAAATTTTCCTTCTTGTCCACTGTGATGAGTTATTGAAAGAAAATTCTTCATGAACAGGAAGAAAAGTATTTTTCGAAAAATAATCATCACCCTTTGGCATGTGTCTAACCCAACTAATTTCAACCACTTTTCAACTCTGTTTTGTTTAAAGGAACAGAGAGTAAATGTTAAGCCTATTTATCAAGGAGATGAGTCTTTGTAACCTTTAAGGAAATTACACCCCTCAGCAAGGTTTGTTCATTTTTGGCTCCAGACTGTCTTTGAAAGCAAACTCTGATAGGAGATAAGTCAACTTCTTTGATAGTTATAGTACTCATGTTTTTCCTTTGTTTTTGACATGATTTCTCTGTTCAGAAGCCTTCAATTGTCTTCTACTGCTCTTTCCATTTGTCTCTTAATCAGTGAAACCCTAAAATCAATCACTACTCTGGCCCTCTGCTTATAGATGAAGGAGGCCTATTTTGACAAATGCCTAATTTCCTTCCAACCTTTGTCTCAATCAAAAGAAGAATGTTTGATGAACATACTGATAGTGGTTTCCCTTATACATGATGGCAGAAGTTAGTTTGAGACCAAGACTGTTGGACTCTTTTGGCCATCTGCTTATAATATTTCTCCATTGATGATCAACCTATTAGCTTCACCTTGTAATTGAAATGATAGTGAAACTCATGCAAACCAATTTTAAAGCCCACTGATTTACCTCTGCCTTTAATCATCATTTTCATGCAGAGACCTTCAGCTATTGTCTCACTGTACCCAAAAAATTTCCTTTAGTTAGTGCAGATTCTTAAAATCAAACTTTATCCATTGGCCCTCTGCTTATAGATGAAGGAGGTGCTCTCAGTCTTCAAACACTCTGCTTATAGATGAAGGAGGTTTTTTTAGTCATCAAAACCTCTGCTTATAGATGAAGGAGGTTTTTCAGTCATGCCATCTCATCAGCCTTTAACAATGTTATTTTTCTTTTCACTGTCTTTTCATGCTTGAGCTAATGAAGAATGAAAAATTGATAATAGTTAAGATGAGCACTTCTCTGATACATGTAATTCTGCTTTTCAAATGTCTCTGTGCTTCTTTAGGCATCATAAGCAATTTGGTTAGTATTTGCAAAGCGCTTCTTGTCATTTATAATTTACTAACCTTTGACTGTGATCACAGGAGCTTAATGAAACCACTCTCTGCACTATAGCTGCATCCCAGGCTCAAAATCACATGAGAAGCAGTTTTCTTCTCATGTGGAAACAAATACTGTCTTCTTGGGAATGCTGGTACACTTCTGTTCTTGAAATATCCATTGAAACACTATAACACCACCTAAAATCAGTTTGACCTATGGTACATGTATTGCTGAGACTTGAGGGTTTATGAGTGGCGCAACCTAGGGTTTGTAACCAAATTTATTTGCAGAATGGGAAGGTCTGTTATGACTGGTTTGTAGCAGATAGAGGTTCTTTGGCTTTAGGATACTTTGCCAAGGGATAAATGCCTAAATCTCCACTACCTAACTTAGGGGAGATTTCGTTGGACAGATTTGGATTGTTTTCTTTGGAGATGATGGACAAGCTAGTATGGCTGAGGCTAGATAGGGCTCGATAATGAGGTTTCATCTTGTCATGGGTGGACTGAGAGGTAAGAGGGCAAAAACGTTTATGGGTGTTTTCCAGATGGAAAATTTGACAATTTTTTAGATCAGTTGCTAGAAAACATGACTGTTACAACTAGTCATCACCAACAAGTGAAAAGTACTGATGACTAACATCAGCTACTACTATGTCCATGACTAGACATTTAGCAGGAATCTGTGCCAAATTGACACATGAATCTTTGCTTAGGCCCACAAATTTGACCCTGCTTGAATCAAAGGAATACATTTCTTTATATGGTTTAGTAATTTCCAAGCCTAAGGTTTCCATTACTACTTTGGGCATAAGGTTATGTGAAGCTCCAGAGTCTAACATGGCATTGTGAAAGATTTTATCATGTATATTTAGGCTGACATAGAAGGGAGGGACAACCCCTTCTTGGTATTTTCCTTCAACTTCAGGACCAAATAATAATTATGGTTTATCATCTAGCAAGTTTAAAGTATCAGTGTCACTGCCTATATTCAAAGCTTTCAAAACTAAATTTTTATATACATCCTAAGTTACTAGTTCAGCTAAGGGTATGGTGATTTTGATCTTGGCAATTTCCCCTTCAAGGCTGAAAGGAACTATTGTTCTTGACATATTTACATCTGTTTTGTCGTTTAAAAATCTTTCAGCAATTCTGACTTGCTGAACTTTATTTGGAATATTATTTGGGACAGATTTGTTAGGATCACTAGCGTAAGTACTAGGGCAGCTTTGTTCAACACTTTCCTAACTATTTTTTTCTTTATTTAGATGAGTTTTCTTGGCCATAGTGTTGGTGTTACTGGCTATCTTCTTAGGCTGATTTTCTGAAGTTTTCCTAACAACAGTACTATTGTTTTTGTTATTAGAAATCGTTGGGCTCCCTTTTCTTCTAAGATTGTATTGTTTGTGTACCTCCATGATTGCATTTTCAAACCCTAATCTGTAATCTTCAGAATCCTCATGGTTGTTTTTAGTTTGTTCTAAAGAGAATAATCCTTGTTCTTCTTCAGTGAGAAAAACATTTGTCTCAATGTCAGATCCTATCAGGTTTACATGATTTTATTCCAACTTTTCAATTTCCCTTTCCTCTTCTTGATCTACATAATTTTGTTGAAAGGGAGGTCTAATTTGTTGGTCACTATCTCTTTGCCCATCTTGATTAGGGTCTCTTCTGAAATTTGGGTTTCTATTTATGTTTTGGGGGTTGTTTTGATTCTCTCTGGGAGGCACTCTATCATTTAGATTTATCTTTTCAAGCATTCTTTCCATCACCTTCACTAAGTTATCAATTTTAGTATCTAATGATGAGGTTGATGCCATTGTATCATCCTTGCGTGTAACTATTTTCTCTGCTTTTAACCTATCTCTTTTCTCATTCAGATTTTCTTCTACACTTAAGGTTCCCCTCTGCATATATTCTAAAGTTGAGGGGTCTCTTTCTCTTAGCTGGTAGGTCATTTCAGGATCAAAAACCTCTAGGAATTTAGCTAAGGCTAGGCCTAGTGGAGGTTTCATGTCTAGGGGAAGCGCATTGTAAACATTATTGAATCTAGTGAAATAGTCTTGGACACTTTCCCCAATGTTTCTTTTGAGGTTGGTATATTCTAAAAGGATTTGGAGAGGGTTCTTCCTAATTCCCATTTTTTTATGAATGTTTGATATAAAGAAGGGAGATCATTTATGATATTAGGAGTTAAACCCTTAAACCATTTCTTGGCTTCTCCTCCTAAAATTTGGGCAAAGATTCTCATCTTAATGGTCTCTTCTTATATTTCCATGTAATCAAAATCATCATTCATTTTATCTACATGCTATTGGGTAGTGGTAGGTTCATTTCCAGTGAAATGGGGAATTTTGGATTGGTAATCATTGGGTAAGCGAACCAGAGGTTGTGGTAACACTAGTGGAGCATACCATGCTACCATGATAGGAAATAATGGGGGATTTACAAGAGGTGGATTTACAATAGGGAAAGTAGGCTGAGTTGGAGTGCTTTGAACAATGTATGTGTGGACAGGAGTGGAAGAAACACTGGGGCCAGCAAGCTGTTGATGAGCAGATTTGTTATGGAAGGAGCTGAAATGATGGAGAAGCTGAGAGTCAGGTGGAGTAGAAGGTGAAACTTCTCTACTAAAGCTCTGTTGAAAATTTGTGGTTTTAGAGTTAGCTTGGTTTAAATCACTTTGATATTTATTTATGAATAGGTTCTTTGTGTGAGGTAAGTCAAAGTGAGGATATTTTAAGACTGTAAGGTTTTCAGGCACATATCTTGTTCTTCGGATAGTCCTATCAGTAGTTAGTTTTCCAGATCTAGAATTTTGCCACAAAATCCTTCTTGGGTCATCAACTATTGTAGGAAGATTAGGGTATGGATGGGATCTAGTATTGACCCTATGTGAAGCCAGATTTTAGTCTCTAGAATTTAGAGAGGCTGAGGTTTTTAGGACTATTTTTCAAGATGTTTCCTCTCACAGTGATTTCTATAATAGGGAACTAGGTTTATAAACTTTCTCAGGGCTGGTTAACACAGTCCTAAGGAAATATGGAGATCTAGAGAAGTAATAGGCCTACTGGGGCTAGTGGAGTCTCCAGGTGGAAATTTTTAGCTTTTATAAATGTAAAATGTTTTATGGTCCACCACCAATGATTTATTTTAAAACCAATTTGAAATGTTTTGGGTTTTTCTGAGTTTTGTTATGGTTCTATGGTTGTGAGAGTGGCCTATACCTGATTCAACACTTAGCTAAGGTGGTGAAACAAACAGAGTCTACTCTATGTCTTATCACCTGATTTTCTAAGGTAACTGAAGGAATAACGAGTCAATAAGGGCTTGCTAGGCAACTATGAACTCAGAGGTCCCACCGTGATCGCCATTATGTTGGGGTCCTGTGATTTGGCAGATTGGCATACCAAGTGACAAGGAAACATAAAAACCAGCCTTTAGAGCTCTAGGACCTAGCCTTCCTAGTGGATCTCTCAATTGTTTGCAAAGATATGACTTGTTTTCTTGTAAAAGGTTGATTTTAGGCTAGTTATTAAGCATCAGTTTGTTTGATTTTTTGGTGAGACATGATGATCTAGGAATCATAGATAGAAAAGGGAAATCTCTAAATCATTGGGTAATGGAGTCAAGTGGGAGCTATAATAAGTTTTTAGATGAATCAGGGATATCAAATGGAAAATCTAACTTGGCCAGTGGATCTACAAGGTCTTGCAGATGGAATGAAATGGACATCAAGGATTTAAAATGAAAAGTAGAACTAAGGGCAATTAAAAATCCTTAATTATATGTACTTCTCAACAAAGGGACTTAAAACATTATTTGAACATGAAGAAGCCTTCAATAGATAGGGCTAACCATAAATTCTACTAATCACACTTCAGCAAATAAAAATTTCAAGACAAACTTTTCAAATGAAATCTACGAGTCGAGGAACGCTCTATTTCATCCAAAGACTTCACTTTCAAGGAATTTTAGAAAACATAAAAGATTCACAAATAACTTCATTCATAGAAGAGGGAACTCCTAGACAAATTTTATTACAGCTATAAATACCTTCAAAACAATTATCTCAGCAAGAACAAAGGTTATGATCAAAACAGACCTCTTTGGTAGACTGTAAAAAATGGTACTTTAAAGGGAGACTTCAAAAAATGTTTTCAAGTGACAACAAGCAAGGAAAACCATAAATAATTCTTGAAACCAACTGTATTGAAATATTTAAGAAATAAACAAGCATAAGGGTTCTAGAGAGAAATTAAGAATTCTCTAGGATATCTTAGCAACAGAAAACATAAAGACAGTGAAGAGTAAACAAAACTAAGGTGCTTTCAAAAGACATTTCTTAGCCTAAAATTTTTACTCTACTGCAACAGAGAATGGTGAAGCATAATGAAATATGAAATAACAATAATATATTTAGATTACTTCACCAACAACCAAGCTCAGGAATCCAATGACAGAGATTTCTCCATCAACAAACAGGTCAAAAAATCCACAGGTTCCAGAACATCAATTTTCTTTCAACTTCAGCAGAACTATGTATTACTTCAAACAGTCATCAAATGCCCACTTTAAAATGAGTTCCAATGTAGTATTTATGCTGCAAATGAGGAGGTGAAACTCTTCTAGGGTTCAAAATGTTATTAATTACAGAGTAAATGCATTCCTAGCCTTGAAAACCACGCAGGGCATAAGGTAAGAATATCTGCAGCAACTTTTCTATTAAATAACTTTGTCTTAATTTCTGAGATAAAGATAGGTGGAAAAGGTTGACTTTAAGGCTTTATCCTATCTTTACAATAATTGTTCTAACAGTTTTAAATATATTCTTTAGTGTAATAACTGTCGATTTTCGCTTTGAGACAGAAGGTAGGCCATAGGTGGCTTTTAGATATTTTGAGTAAATAACTGCTTCCTTTTGATGTATCTGAGGATTTTTAGCTCGAATTTCATTAATTTAATCATTTAAACTATGTTTATGGATTGATTCTAGTTTAGATTTCATAACTCATCATGTCTCTTTTAACACTTTTTGGAGTTCTTTGAACTTCTATTTCATCTTTTTTTAACTGTGTTTTTAACCTTTAAATTGTGGGATTAAGTCTTTTAATGTTTAGGCTCTTGACTTCAATCCTTTATCTTTATTCCTTCTGATCTTCACTGCTTTATTCGATTTGATGTACAGGTGGCTTGTGTTAGGGTCCCGTGATTTGGCTGATTGGCTAGCCAAATGACAGTGTAACATCAAACCAGTCTTTGGAGCCCAAGGACCTAGCTTTCTTGGACATAGAGAGGGCTCTCTCTAATTATATAATGGATATCTGTGTGTTTTCTTATTATGTTCTGATTTTAGGCTAGTTATGAAGTAGATTTTTTGGTTTTGGTTTTTAGGTTGTGAGGGATGAAACTGATCAAAGATATAAGATAGGTAAAAATATGTCAGATCAATTGGGCTATGGGGTCAAAGAGGTCAAGAAAGCTATCAGACGGTGATACAAGGTTGTTGAAGGGTCGATTTGATTCAAGGTAGAAAGGATCTTTGGGAAAAATGGAGTAAGATGAACATCAAGTTTGTGAACAACAAAGGATTTCAAGCATGAATAGTTTAATAGCTGACATAAACATGGTAGGGAAAACCATTAATCATGATAAATGTAACTATAAGTTAATCAATACATAGAAATAAACATTCAAGCCATGCATAGAGATGTATAACTCTCTAACTTTGGGAAATGGCTATCAGACTTTGGGGAAATACACTTAAGACAGACAAACAACTCAGATCACTATGCCGAAACACCTAAACATAGTACTTCAAGTTACTGGGCACTTTGAAAACAAGATTGCATAGTCTTAGGAAAAGGGCAAGATCAGAACAAGACCTCCTTTGTTCAACAAATGACAATCTAATTAGTCAAAGAGAAATTTCATGGATGGAGCTATGGCTAGCCATGAGTAAGTAGGGCATACCGTAAATCATACTTAGCATGCATAAAACCATGAATGAAACAAGCAACAATATCCTTAAGTTATTAAAAAGCAATCAAGAATTATTTAATGTGACTAAGAATGAAGAAAACATGGAAGCTATGAAGAAACAGGAAATTTGAGGTGCCTCCAAGGGCATGTCTCAAATTTTTTCTCTACTATCCTATAGCAACCAATAACATGGATTTATGAATGAAAATTAGGAAACAATACAAAGAGAGAGACACTATACCATTCTACCAAGTCATGGAATCCAACAACAATCCTCTTTCATCATCCAAGAACATCCAAGAGACTAACCAAAAGCATGAGACAAGTATTTATTCCAAAGCTTATATGACCATATATTGCTTTTGTTCATCAATTTCAGCCTTGTTTACAATGAAAGCCTTTGGAATATATAGGCCAAAGTTGGAAAACCTCTTAGTTCAACTTGCAATCTCATTGGCCTATCCAAAATATCTTATTTTGTCCTTGGGGCTTTGCAAAGCCCAAGGCACAAAATATCTCATAAAATATCTAAAAAGTGCTAAAAGAGGGAAATAAATAGACTTTTCATAACTTCTCATGTGAAAAAATAGCTAAACACACATGAGGAAAAAACAGTTTTGAAAGGTTCAATTTTTACAAAAATACTCAAAAAATACATCAGCAAAAGGTCCCCTGACTTGCCGGCAACTTTTGGAAGCCTTCCCGATGTAGAAATGAGGCTCATGATAGCTCGTTGGAAAGCTAGAAGTGTCTGATTTCTGAAAATGTTTAGTTTTCTCCAAAATTACCAATGTAAGTCATCCAAAAATAAGATTTTGTGTGAAAAACCAAAAAATAAACCTTGCTGATAAATCGGGCAGAGTGTAGAAAAAACGAGCAGTTTTCGCCATTTTGGGGAAGAAAAATATCTTCAATTGTCCTAAAAATAGTTGAGTATGTGCCCCTAAAAATATGGCATCTAATGACACCATTCTCATCCTTTGATGATGCCCCAAAATGAAATGGCGATGCACATAGTTTTTGGCCAAAAACCTAAAAATGACAAAAAACCAAAATATGTCGAATTTCGCCCAAAATTGGTGAGCATGACCCTCAAGGGTTTTCAACAACATGTTGTGAAGCAGAGGCCAAGATTTAAAGTCTTGAGGTTTCTTTCCTCAATTTTTGTGTCGGGCGCTTCCCTTTGGCCTCCTTGAGTTTTTCTTGAGCAACCTTCAACTTCCACCGGGCAAACTGATTTAGCTTTTTATAATGCCCCGTCATTCTCCTTTGAAAGTCCAAGTCCCTTTTTGCCTTCTCAAATTTCTTATCCAAGTGGTCATTAACTCTCTCAAGCCATGCCTCTTGATTGTTCTCTATCTCTTGTTTGAACAATGCAGTGAGAGCGGTAGATTGGAGAAAGGCATTTTCCTCTTTTTTTTTTGCTTCTCAAGGGCCCTTTTAAGCCCCATGGTTCTTGGCCTCTTTTGCCTAGGCTGATATTGACATTCACTTCCATCGAACTCACCCATGAGTTCTTCCAACCTCACTTGTGTTTTGGAGGCCTCCTTCTTGTATTTTATTTCCCGTGTCTGATAAAAAACCATATGGACACTCATCTGCTTGTTTTGAACTTGCAAGAATTGATTGAAGTTCCTAGCTCTATGAAGATCAGCCTTCAAGGCATCAATTTGGCTTTCTCTATGGATCAAGAGATTTTCTAGAATCCATGCCTCATTATCACTATCATTGCTTTGGATTTGTATGATGTCGAAAGCACTCTCTTGTTCATGACTGCCTTCTTCCTTGCCCTTCCCCTTCCTTTGGGTGGCCCTTCTAGTACTCTTCCTCTTGGGCAAATCGACCATGGGCTTCCTTGGAAATTTTCCCTTGCTTCGGAGGGCCCTAGTCACATTTGGAGTGACAACTCTAGGCACCCTTTTCTTTGCTGTCTGGGGCTTGGTGAATTTCAAATAAGAGAGCATGGCCCCTTGCCTTGGAGAGGCAGGCACATGCTCCATGGGCTCTTTACCCTTGTCACTTTGCCCTTCATTTTGGCCAATGTCTTGGCTCTCTTCAAGGATGCCTAGGCTTCCTTTTTGCATCTCCTTTTGAGCGATGTCCTCCTCACTGCTTTGCAAATTTTTATCCTTCTGCCCCTCTTCATCTTGAGTCTGTTGTTCCTCTTGAAGAGGCTACTGTTATTTACCCTGAGGCTGCCTCTACTCATGCTGATGTAGCTTCTGTGTATCATCTTTTGGCTACCCCTGTTCATCACTTTCCTGCCCTTGTTCATCATCTTCATGTTGTTGCTGCTCAGCATTTTCATGCTGCTCCTGCTAAGTCTCTTTTGGTTGTTGTGTGTCATCATAACGCTCCTCACCCCCATCATAATTCTATTGTGTATCGTCAAAAGTCTTCTCACCCTCACTGTGATGTTGTTGTTCAACACTTTCTTCTTCATCCCCTTGTTGCTGTTCATCATCACTTTCCTCTTCCTGCTCATGTCCTTCTTCCTCTTCTTTGGGCTCCTTGGTTTTTTCTATGGTAAACTTAAGCTTTTTGGGAATAGGTCTGCTAGAAGAAGGCGAGAGATGATGAGTCAGAGGTGTAGGGGATGTATGGACTGGAGGGACAGTGGAGAAATCTGGATGAGTGATGAAAGTATCCCAAGAGACCTCCCTCTTTTCAAGTTGATGAAGAATGATGACTTTGATGAGAGAGTGATGGAAGAGGCAAGCTATTTGCTGTGAAGGATGCTTTTTTTTGAACAGTGGAGGCCATTTTCTCAATGCTCTTGTGTAAGAACAAAGGAAGATTTAGCAATCTGGCCCTCGTGAAATGCATGAGCAGTCGAATGTGATATGCATAAATTCATGAGAATATTCGCTCACAAGTGAAGTATTTCATGATGATCTTCATGAGGGGGGCGTAGCTGGCTAAAAGATATGAGAAAGGGAAAATAGAAGGACATGACTGTCTGTGCTCAGGCTTTAGAAAGGGCTTGTAATATTCTGAGTCCAAATGGCTTTGTTTAAACCAATTTTCCCCAATATAGGGGATTTTAGTGGCCTTGGAGATGGATCATGGAGAGAATTTGAAGTCAAGGCGTGCCAACTGGAAATGCTTGTCCTGAAACCTCAAAGCGCAAAGGTGTGTTAGAGGAGAAAATCTCTTCACCTCTTGCACTCTTTGACAAAAATCTAAACATCCCACCTCATGGAAATTGAATAAGACTGATGGGTGGGCATTCACTTCTTTAGTGGAAATAGGCTCAAATATATTATGCAATCCACTCCTACTATCCTTCCTGGGAGGAATCTTGTTCTGGATGCTCTCCGCAAAACCAAACTGCCTCAAATGGTTTTTTGAAATGTTCTCTCAAAAAAAACTCTGTCTTCTTTGTCAACCACTGTTTGACCAAGGCGAATCGCCTCAAATGCTGTGTGAAATGTTTTCTTTGATATCAGGCCTCTGCTCCTCCCAAAACACTGCTCTTCCCCTTTTGTATGCCAATGAATAAATAGTTTAAATAACAAGCACACAATCAAATAAAAGGTATACACAGTCAAGTGATTTCTATGCTTGGGTAAGGCCATAGGGCTCTTGGTGTTTTGGTGTAAGAAAGGCTGCCTAGTATTTAGACAGAGGAAAAAAACTACTCCCAATCAAAACACCCTCCTTGTGTTCACTATTTCTCACACACAGTTAGATATAAACACCTTCAAACTGTTTAAACAACTTTATTCACTAAAGTTTGTTTTCATGGAACAAAGGAGGAAACAATGGTTTTTTGTTTTTTACCACATAGAGATGGACCTTTGAAATGACAGAGCACTTATACAATGATCACTGTTGTTGAAATTCGGCCCACTGTTTCACTTTTCAAATACTGTGTTTCTCCCTTTAAACACTGCCACCACCTTTTAACACTGTTTCGAGGGAAGTTTATTAGGTCTTTTGACATTAATAAAGACCCACCATTTTCACTATGTCAGTGTTGGGCAATCATAGCCACTGCAAGCTCGGATCTTTAAATAAAAATATCAAACCTCCTTATGTTCACTATCTCTCACCCACAGTTAGAGAGAACACCTCTAAATTGTATTAACAACTTTACTCATTAAAGTCTGTTTCATGGAAAGAGAGGCAGCACTCTTATTTCTTTTCACCACTACAACATAGCTGATAGAGTTTATGGTGTTTCCCTATCTTGAGGGTAGCTCTAGGTTCTTCGAAATTAATGAATCACTCCACTAACCTACCACTGCAACAAACTTCTTCAAAATATTTAATGCATCACTTTGATTTGTAGCAGGACCCTCTATATTCGATCAGCATTTAGATTTGGAAAAATTGCAAATATTTCTCATTTAGCAACTTGACCATACCAGGAAAACAAATAGAAATACCTCAAAAATGGATGGCAGCCCTTGTTTGACAAGTTTGAGCAGTGTTCGGGGGCTTTGGAAGGCGTTTGGACTATTAATATATGCGCAACACGTTTAAAAGGGAAGACGCCACACAAAATAAATGGTGTCGGGTTGGCCTTCGTGCTTCTGTGACCGCACCTACTGGCACGCCGAACGCTACTACAGGCACGATGCTCAACAGTGTAATCCCTTTGTAGAATTTCGCCTGAATGCGCCAACTGTTTCTATAGGCACACCGCGCAGCCTAAAAAGCCTAAAGACTCTGTGTTTTAGCTCGAAATGCCTCTTAGGTCCAGCGAGTAGCTAGGAGGAGGCATTGTGTGTGCTTTGGAATTACAAAGTAGCTCTTGGAAACAATCCTTAACTCCTTTTGAAAGCAAAAAATTCAAAGTCTTTTTGACACTTGCTTGGTGAGGTTTTTTGAAAACTTTTGAAAATGCCTTTGGGTTTAAAACAAAACATGAAGCTTATGTCCTCTAAAACATAACATGAGGCTATTTTTTTTTAGGTGAATGTCGTAGTGGTAATGACCATTTACTTTATAAGCCTGACCCCATTTTCAAGTAAAACAAACTTTTTTCAAGAATTTAAAACTTTTACTGCTTCTCGTTAAGGAATGAAAAATTATTTTCCCTTTTGATATCTATACTGTGGAAGGGAAATCTGCTTCGGTCCACAGGAATGACTGTAGATGTGCCTTTTGAGTGATACTGCCCTTTTACTGGAGGAGAAACTTAGCTTCCATTTCCATATCCTTTTCCACCTCTTGTCTTTGTGTGATTCATTTGCTGTTACTTTTGATAAGTTTGAAAAAGGCCTTTATGAATAGAAAGAGCAACACCTCTGAATATCATCATCACTTATTTGTTTTTCTTATTAAAAAAGGACACCTGTAGAAAGACACCTTGTGTTATGTGAGGTTTTCTTTGACATTTTGAAGGAGGTAGCTTCACCCTTTCGAAACCTAAACTAACAGTGTTTGCTCCTGATGCTTTGGAGGTAGTCATGCCCTATTGTGAAACTGATTGAGTTGGTAGGTGTTGTTTGAACTTCTCTTTTGACTGTGGGTAAGGGCTAGTTGTATTCACCTAGGCTTTATCATCCTTTGTTCATCAAAAGGTATCTTCTTTCAAAAAACTTTTCTTTACTCAAAATGCAACAGCCAGGTATCTTTTGACCTCTTTTACAAGGAGCAAGCCTTCATTTGTAGCAGTGGCATGCTTCAATGGTTTTGAATGTTGTTCCAAAATTAAAAACACATGTCATAATCCTTCTTGCATATTTATGGACATATGTGCGTAGTTGCAATTTTTTTTTTGGAAAACTAAACTCAAATTGCCTTTTGTCCACTATGATGAGTAATTTTGAAAAAAAATTCTTCATGAACAGGAAGAACGCTACCCTTTGAAAAACAATCATCACTCTTTGGCATGTGTCTAACCCAGTTGATTTCAACTACTCTTCAAATCTGTTTTGTTTAAAGGAACAAAGACTAAATGTCAAGCCTGTTTATCAGGGAGATGGGTCTTTGTAACATTTTAAGGAAATTACACTCCTCAGCAAGGTTTTTATAGTTTTTGGCTCCATACTATCTTTGAAAGAGATCTATGATAGGAGATAAGTCACTTCTTTGATAGTTATAGTACTCATGCTTTCCCTTTGCCTTTAACATAATTTTTATGGAGAGACCCTCAGTTTCTGTCTCACTGTACTTCAAAAATTGTCTTACAGTCAGTGAAATTATTAAAATCAAACTTTGTCCATTGGCCCTCTTCTTATAGATGAAGGAGGCACTCTTAACCCTCTACTTATAAAATGAAGGAGGTTCTTTACTCTTCAATCCCTCTGCTTATAGATGAAGGACGTTTTTCAGTCATGTCATTTCATCATCTTTTGACAGTGTTATTTTTCCTTTCACTATCCTTTTATGCTTTGACTGTGATCACAGGAGCTTAATGAAAAAACTCTTTGTCCCGTAGCTGCATCCCAGACTTAAAATCACATGAGAAGCGGTTTTCTTCACATGTGGAAACAAGTATTGTCTTCTTGGGAATGTTGGCATACTTCTGTTCTTGAAAGATCCATTGAAACACTGAAACACCACCTAATATCAGTTTTGACCTAGGGCATGTGTATTGCTGAGACTTCAGGGTTTGTTAGTGGCGTGAATTAAGGGTGTAACCAAATTTATTTTCAGAGTGGGAAGGTTTGTTATGAATGGTTTGTAGCAGATAGAGGTTCTTTGGCTTTAGGGTAGTTTTCTAAGGGATAAAAACCTAGAGCGCCACTACCTAACTTAGGGGAAACTTCTTTGGACAGATTTGGATTGTTTTTTTGGAGCTGATGGGCGAGCTAGTATGGATGAGGCTAGATAGGGCTTGATAATGAGGTTTCATATCGTCATGGGTGGATCAAAAAGGTATGAGGGAAAAAAATGTTTGTGGGTGTTTTCCAGCTAGCAAATTTGACAAATTTTTAGATCAGTTGCTAGAAAACTTGGCTGTTATAACTAGTCATCACCAACAAGTGAAAAATACTGATGAATAACAGTGGCTCCATTTGGAGAGGGCAATTCCTTTTCAGGAGGTGTCCAGAATTTCAGATCTTTGGCTTATGAAGACCAGTGCCTTATCCATTGGTGAAAATTTCACTCTTCCTTGATGTTATTTCTGAAAATTGACAGCATGATTAGCATCAATGATACTTATCCCTACCCCACTATATTTCCTAACATTTTTCTTCCTTTGGGTGCATTTGGACTAGCAACCCTTTTGACAATATATTTTTTTTTGAAAAATGAACCTATCTAGTTCTACACTTATATCTGCTGAGAGTTCAGATTAAGCTGATGAACTCCCTCATTACTCTACCTATGCTAGATCAACTATCAAGGTTAAGCTGTTTGACAAGATTTTGTTCTCTAATCTAAATATAAAATTTAAAAATGATCAAATCAGGGTTAGACAGTCTGATTTTTGATGTACTTGTGGAATGAAAGACAAGTTGCACACAAATATTATTTTGCATAAAATGGAAACTAGGAAAAATGGGGCTAGGATGCACAATTTGTTTTTCATCCCCGCTTCCCTCTTTGGTTCTGTTTTGAGCATGTGGAACCAATATCTTTTCCTAATCTACTCTCTTTGATAAGTCAAGCTTACACAATGTTGACCATCTTTTCCACTCACTAACTTATCAGCAAATAAATTTAACACATGTTCAGCTATGATTAGGCTAGATAATTGAACAAGACATTTGAGTAATAGTAGTGGCATTTAGAATTGCGTGCTTTCCGAATGACTATTTTTTGAACATGGGGCCCTTTTTCTATTTTTCAAACTGCCCTCTTTTCTATTTTTCTATTTTTTGACTTTTCTGCTTTTTATCTACTTTTGAAACAATGGTATATACAATGATTGAAAATATTTTACACTCAAAAATCTTGGAAATGGTGAGACTTAAGCATCTTATCCTCATAAGGATCCCCTATCATTCTTGGTCCATCCAATTCTTGAAAAGAAAAATTGGGAAATTTTTCTCTTGTAAGCATGACATAAGGATTCATGCATGAATCTTTGAACAAACCTGTATCTTCTTGCTGTACCTCTTTATACCTCTGATTTCTGCTCCTTCCTTTAATGTACATCTTATTTAAGTAATGCATATATTCTTTGTCATTTTCGAAATAAATAATGACATCATCAAGGTATGTTAAAATGCAGAAATTCAGGACTAGAAACATGGATTTTAGGAGCATATTTTTTATATTCGGTGGTTTTGCAATTTTGAGTCTGAAACTGGAACTACTTCCGGCATACTAGAAAAAATCTTTGAGCTGTCTACTTTGCAAGGGAATCATTTGGCTATAACCTGAAACATCATCTTGAAAATACATATGATTAAAAGCACTTATCATCGGTATATCATGGTCTTTGGTAGGAAGGATAAAATTTATGTTACAAGGATGTGTATTAGTGTTTCTAAAATAAAAACAAATCCTATGACCAACTATTTTATCTTTGATTATTATTGATTGGTTCATATTTTTGTATTTTATTTTGCCGAATTTGTTTCTTGGAGTGATGGCAGTGGCATAGTGTTTCTCACTGTTTTCTTTGTATGAGGTAGTATTTTGAATGAGATTTCCAATTCTAGCAGTTCTAAGTCTTTGGTGGAGTGACAGGATGTTAGCCAGTTCAAGTAACTCAGGTGTATTTGGACTGCAGTGATCATCTCCTCTCATAAGAATTTTATCAGGCATTTTTTCTGGATTTTGAGCTGTTATGGCTACAGTCAAGGTTTCATTTGCAGTGGTAGATTTATGCGATGGTAAATCCTTGAGGTATGGCAAGAAAATTAAGCTTCCCTACTCCTGAGTTCCGAAAAGGTTTATGATATGTAAGTCTTATAATGCCTTTGTTCTCAAAAAGTTTCCTGATGCCACTGCTGATGTTTGACTAAGGTTTGAGCAATTCGCTTGATAGTACATAATGGTTTGTGCTTCTTGCTCTATTCTTATTTCAAAAGGAACACACTTACTTTCCTCAAGACATAGTTGTTCATGATCATGGTAGTTTTGAGTTTCTAGTTCATCATAGAGAACTAGGGGCAGCTGATGTGGTGGGTCTAAGTTTGTTTTAATTTCTTCTGACTATTCTTCAATGTCCTCATCAGTGTGTAGAATAAAATAATTCAGGTCAGAATGCAAGGAATACATTGGGATGTTATCTGGCCTCTCTTGGCTACTGATCATGTATTTCATGTGTGACTCTCGATAGAGTATTCTTGTTTGTTCAAACACAGGAATAATGGCGTAAGACATATCAAGTTGAATATTTCCTTGGAGCTTGGCTCCCCAAGATCTGGATAGAAGCATTCCGCACTTGGGAGGAATTTTTGCTACCACTATGACCATGATTAGATGTTTTGTAGGTACTTGGGCCAAACTAAAACAAAGGTCTTTGATCAAGCCTAGAAATTTGACTCTACTAGAATCAAATGAATATAAGTCTTTGTAGGGTCTTGTGACTTCTAAGCCTAATCTTTCCATTACAACCTTTAGCATAAGATTATGTGAGGCGCTAGAGTCTAGCATGGCATTGTGAAGGATTTGGTCATGGATATTCAGACTGATGTAAAAGGGAAGAGTCATTCCCTTTTGGAATTTCCCTTCTATTTTCGGACTGAACAACACTTCAAGAGTGTCATCAGCTAGATTAAGGGTGCTCGCATCATTTCCTATATTCAGGACTTTTAACACTTGGGATTTATAAGAGCCTTGGGTGATAAGTTCAGTGAGAGGCATGGTAATCTTTATTTTGGCAATTTCTCCCTCAAAACTGAAAGGTACTTGTAGTTTAGACAGGTTCTCTTCAGCTTTTTCAGCCATGACTTTCTTTATGTTCTGAGTTTGTTGGCTCTATTTTGGGATTTTGTTTTCCACAACCACCTCGGGAATCTTTGTGGAAGTACTAGGAGCATATGAGTCAAGACTAGTTTGGGTAACTCTATCTTTGCTCTGGTCATTTTTCCCGACGATGATTTTGTTATTGTTCACTGCTTTCTTAAGGATGGTATCAGGGGTTTTAGTAGTGCCTGAGCTGTCTTTCCTAGATTTGTATTGGTTTTTGCTGCTTCTAAGGTCATACTATCTGTGAGATTCTATTATGGTATTCTGAAAATCTATTGCAGGATCCTCGGGATCTTCATAGTTGGTTTCATCTTGATTCGGAGAAAAGAATGCTTGTTCTTCTTCTGTGAGGTACACCTCACTCTCATTATCAGACCCTATGAGGTTCAAATGATTTTCATCAATGGGTTCTGTATCCCTATCATCTTCTTCCACATAATTTTCATTAAATGGTGGCCTAATTTGTTGGTCACTTTCCCTTGGTTTGTTTTGAGGTTGTTCCCTCCTAAAATTTTGGTTCCTATTTCTATTTGGAGGGTTTGGCTGGTTGTCCCCAAGAGGGGTCTTATCACTTATATTTTCCCACATTTTGGCCATGGACCTGACTAAGTCATCTATTCTAGGATCTAAGGAAGGAGCTGAAGTGGAGACTTCATCCCGGTAGGTGACTTTCCTTTCTGAGCTAGTCCTAGCTATTTTTTCATTTCCTCTAAGGTAAGGGGGTCCTTATCTCTTAGTTGATAAATCATGTCTGGGTCAAAACCTTCGGGGAACTTTGCCAAGGCTGAACCAAGTGGGGGTTTGAAGTGAGATGGGAGGACGTTATACACACGGTTGAACCTAGTGCAGTATCCCTGGACACTTTTCCCATTTTCCCATTTTAGATTGTTATACTCTGATAGGATTTGAATGGGGTTCTTTTGGATTTCCGACTTGTTTATGAAGGTTTGGTATAGTTCTAGGAGATTTTGGATGATGTTTGGAGTTAAGCTCTTAAACCATTTTTTGGGTTCTCCACCCAAGCTTTGGGCGAACATCCTCATTCTGATGGTCTCATCTTCTATTTCCATGTATTCAAAGGCATCGCTAATCCTATCTACATGCTATTGAGCTGTGGTAGTCTCATCTTTGGTAAAGTGTGGGATTTTGGCTTTATAGTCATTTTTTAAAGGATCCAAAGGCTTTGGCAACACCAAGGGTGCATACCAAGCTGCCATGACGAGAGCTAATGGATGATGTACAAAATGAGGGCTTGCGGGATGAGCTAAGGTGGTTTGAATAGTAGTGGTTTGGATGGGGATGGCAAATGTACTTGGACTAGTGATATGATTTTGAGCAGATCTAGGATGGTAGGAGCCAAAGTGATGGAGAATCTGAAATTTGGGAGGTGTGGTAGGTGAGGATTCTCTACTAGGACTCTGTGGCAGATCTAGGAGCTCAAGATCGTCGAAGTCTATCTTACTTTGTGACTTGCTTCTAAAAATGGTTTTTGCTGAGTTTAAGTAAAAGGGGGAATCCTGCAAGGTAGTGAGATGTTCAGGTACTAATATTGCTTTACGGATGGACCTATCGGTAGCTAAATTGCCAGTTTCGAAAGCTTGCCACAGAATCTTCTCTGGGTCATCTACTATGATAGGGGGATTTGGGTCTGGATGAGATCTGGTGTTGATTCTTCGTGAAGCCAGATTTCGGGTCTAGAGTTTAGAGAGGATGGTATTTGTGATTGTTTTGAATGGATGGCCTCTCTGGGATTTTACTAATGTGAAGGATGGTAAAAACAAAAAGGATGGACTAGTGGAGTCGCCAGGTGGATTTCTATGAGAACTATGGCCCACCATCAACAATATCAAAGATGCTTTGGGAAAAAGTTCTATAAAAAAATTTGAGATGGAAACTTGCAAAGAAGAGTGATTCACTTGATTTCAACAGTTTTCCAGGCTGTATGGACAAGCTAATGGTTCTCTTGGAAAGAAGGTTTCTTCTTATCTCTTATGTTTAGATGAGGTTTTTTGAATCGCTAAGTTATACTTATTTTGTCACTAATTGCAGAGTTTCCACCATAAGTTTAAGTTTTTGGAAGGATTAGTTAGCAGAAAGGTATGGCTTATGAATTTTTTGGTATTTTATGGAGTTTTTAGGCCTACTGGAGGCTAGTGGAGTTTCTCGGTGGAACTTGGTTGATTTTGTAAAGACGTAGCTATGGTCCACCACCAGTAACTAGGGAAAAGCCAATCTGGGAATGTTTTGGGGTTTTTCTGGGTTTTATGTGCAGCCTATGGTTTATTAAAGTATTATAAACCTATTTCGTCACTTTGCTAGGGTGGCGATAACAAAAAGAGTTTACTCTAAATGGTTCTATGGACTGATTTCCTGTTTAAGTTTTGAAGACTAATGAATCTACAAGAGTTTGCTAGACTGTTGTGTACTCAGAGTCCCACCATGATCACCATTATGTTAGGGTCCTGTGATTTGGTTGATTGGCAAGCCAAATGATAGTGTAACATCAAACTAGTCTTTGGAGCCCAAGTACCTAGCCTTCCTAGACTCAGAGAGGGCTCTCTCTATTTGTATAAGGGATATCTATGTGTTTGCTTATTATGTTTTGATTTTAGGCTAGTTATGAAGTAGGTTTTTTAGTTTTGGTTTTTAGGTTGTGAGGGATGAAACTGATCAAAGATATAAGATAGGTAAAAATATGTTAGATCAACTTGGCTATGGGGTCGAAGAGGTCAAAAAATATATCAAACGGTGATACAAGGTTGTTGAAGGGCCAATTTGATTTGAGGTAGAAAGGATATTTGGGAAAAATGGAGTAAGATGAACATCAATTTTGTGAAAAACAAAGGATTTCAAGCATGACTAGTTTAATAGCTGACATAAACATGGTAGGGAAAACCATTAACCATGAGAAATGTAACTATAAGCTAATCAATACATAGAAATAAACATTCAAGCCATGCATAGAGATATATAACTCTCTAACTTTGGGAAATGGCTATCAGACTTTGGGGAAATACACTTAAGATATACAAACAACTCAAATCACTATGCTAGAATGCCTAAACATAGTACTTCAAGTTATTGGGCACTTTGAAAACAAGATTTCATAGTCTTAGGCAAAGGGCAAGATCAGAACAAGACCTCCTTGGTTCAACAAATGACAATCTAATCAGCCAAAGAGAAATTTCATGGATGGATCTATGGCTAGCCATGAGTAGGCAGGGCATACTGTAAATCATACTTAGCATTGCATAAAACCATGAATGAAACAAGCAACAATATCCTTAAGTTATTAAAGAGCAATCAAGAATTATTTAATGTGACTAAGAATGAAGAAAACATGGAAGCTGTGAAGAAATAGGAAATTTTAGGTGCCTCCAAGGCATGTCTCAAATTTGTTCTCTAATGTCCTATAGCAAGCAAGAACATGGATTTATGAATGAAAACTAGGAAACAAAACAAAGAGAGAGACACTATACCATTCTACCAAGTCATGGAATCCAACAACAATCCTCTTTCATCATCCAAGAACATCCAAGAGACTATCCAAAAGCATGAGACAAGTATTTCTTCCAAAGCTTATATGACCATATATTGATTCTATTCATCAAGTTCAGCCTTGTTTACAATGAAAGCCTTTGGAATATATAGGCCAAAGTGAGGAAAACCTCTTAGTTCAACTTGCAATCTCATTGGCCTATCCAAAATATCTTATTTTGTCCTTGAGGCTTTGCAAAGCCCAAGGCACAAAATATCTCATAAAATATCTAAAAAATGATAAAAGAGGTAAATAAATTGACTTTTCATAAATTCTCATGTGAAAAAATAGCTGAATGCACATGAGGAAAAATCAGTTTTGAAAGGTTCAAGTTTTACAATAATACTCAAAAAATACATCAGCAAAAGGTCCCCTGACTTGGCGGCAACTTTTGGAAGCCTTCCTGATGTCAAAATGAGGCTCATGATAGCTCGTTGGAAATATTTGAGTGTTTACTTTCTAAAAATGTTTAGTTTTCTCCCAAATGACCATTGCAAGTCATCCAAAAACATGCCTGTGTGTAAAAAACCAAAAAATAAACGTTGCTGATAGACCGGGCAGAGTGTAGAAAAATTGAGCAGTTTTCACCATTTTGGGGGAGAAAAAGATCTTCAATTGTCCTAAAAATCACTGAGTATGTGCCCCTGAAAATATGGCATCCAATGACACCATTCTCATCCTTTGATGATGCCCCAAACTGAAATGCAGATGCCCATGGTTTTTGGCCAAAAACCCAAAAATGACAAAAAACCAAAATATGTTGAATTTCGCCCAAAATTGGTGAGCATGACCCTCAAGGGTTTTCAACAAAATGTTGTGAAGCGGAGGCCAAGATTTGAAGTATTGAGGTTTCTTTCGTCAATTTTTGTGCCGGGCACTTCCCTTTGGCCTCCTTGAGTTTTTCTTAAGCAACCTTCAACTTCCGTCGGGCAAACTAATTTAGCTTTTTATAATGCCCCGTCATTCTCCTTTGAAGGTCCAAGTCCCTGTTTTCATTCTCAAATTTCTTCTCCAAGTGGTCATTAACTCTCTCAAGCCATGCCTCTTGATTTTTCTCTATCTCTTGTTGTTGGAAATATGATGCAGAGTGTTGTCCTTGATGGCAACCCACTAAATGAAGATCAAGACATGTGACAGTTGACATGTGTTGTCCTTGATGGAAATACACCTGATGAAGTTATTCTTGACTTGATGGACTTGGTAAATGATGTAAATCTGATCTGATATGATGCTTGTTGACAATATGATGCTGAGTGTTGTCCTTGAATGACAATCCTCTTGATGAAGATGATGGCAACTTACTTGATGAAGTTGCGCTTGGTAGAATATGTTCTTGATGAAGTAAATCTGATGTATCTACAGTGTGTATAGAAGGCAGTGAAGAAAATAAGTCAGCATGTGCTAAATCTTGATGAAAAGGGTATGTCTCTAGGAATACGCGGATATGTCTAAGGGAAGTCGCGTATGCACGCAGAAAATAACGTTCCAAGTAGCGTATGGGCAAAAGCGCTCAAAAAGTGAAAAACCAGGGGTAACCACCATGGTATTGACCCATTGTATTGGGTAATGATTCGTCTAAATGACCCCGTCTAATGTAGTTTTGGGCTCATGGTATTGGTTTGGCTCATGGTATTGAAAAAGGGAAAACCTATATAAGGAGAAGAATTTCATTGTGCAAATCATGAGTGTGGGAGCAAGATGTCTCAGCTTGAATGAATAATTCACTATGAAGTATATCTGTATGGAAAGGGTAAAGGTTTGATGATAGATCTGAATCTATGATGCACCTATGAAGAAATGATGAAGAAGGGGGTCTAGATCTGAAATGTATCTGTATTTGCTAGATCTGTTTATGGAGTGATTGGATCTGTGATGAGGCGAACATCTGTCTGAAGTAAAGGGTTGAATCTGAACCGAATGTCTGATTTGAAGAAGTATGCAACTCTATAATGTTTGAAGATCTATATGCGAGTTTTCTGAAGAGGAAGCGCGTATATACGCGGCTTCGCTGAAGAAAAAGAGCGTATGCGTAGTGAAGTGTTTACAGATGTATACGCTGGTTGATGTGGACGAAAGCGCGTATATACACGACATCAGAGAAAGGAAAGCGCGTATGCAAACTAGGGTTTGCTGAAGCAAAGGGTATGAAATATCTGATCTGTTCTGCTGTGTTTCTGCTATCTGATCTGTGTTGATAAGTATCTGTTGGTGATGTATGTTTGTACTTAAAAGTATGGAAAGGGTCCAGTGTGAAAATTGATGAAACGTGGTCCAAGGTGGTGCTGAGGGTTGTAGCCTTCAGTCAGGGGGTTGTAGCTCCCTTCCAGGTGAGGCTGGTAAACGAGATCGTGGGGTCGTAGCTCCCTTCCAGGAGAGGCTGGTAAACGAGTCAGGGGGTTGGAGCTCCCTTCCAGGAGAGGCTGGTAAACGAGCGCAGGTGGGTGCCTGCGTGCTGGTCAAGTCTGCGCCAGCACATATGTTGTAAGATGTTTTCTCTATAATAAAATATTGAAGGCCGAGCAACTGCAGCGGTGGTTTTCTCCCGACTTGGGTTTCCACCTAAAAATCCTGGTGTTCATGTGTGATGCTTTGTGTGATGGTTTATTCTGTTCTTACTGCACATGTTTACTGCTTATTGAACATCTGATGAATGAATAATGGAATGATCTAAGCAAAGAACTAATGACATATTTAGATCTCTGTGTATACGCTAGTTGAATGAAAGGTATCCGCGTATCTACGCGAGTTTACTAAAGGAAAGTAGCGTATGGGTTTTAAGGAATGAAAAAGTGAAAAGTTTTGAGTATGCAGAAAATACTGATTCACCCCGCCCTCTCAGTATTTTTCCCAACAATTGGTATCAGAGCAGGTTCTTCTGCAGAAGCTTGATCGCTTGAAGGAGATCCGTCGCAATGGGAAAGAAGCAAAAGAAGAAGGTTACTCAAGGAAAGAAGAAGCCTCGAAAATCATGTATAGAAGATGAAACAGGTATTAATCATTGTTCTTGTATTTTACTTAACTGTATATGCAAATATTATGATAGTGAAAGTGAAGATGAAGAAGATTCTGACCAAGCTCTACAAGTGCTCATGGCAAAGAAGAAGGCTACTCAAAGTAAGGAGATAGCTGAATTTGAAAAAAATGAATCTGATAGTGATTGGGGTCCTAATTTTCTTATTGGTGCAAACAATGATGAAGATAGTGAGAGAACAGTTGTGGATCTAGAAGAAGTTATCAAAGATCAACAAAGAAAATTTAATGAGAAGGATTCTGCTAACAAAGCTTTGGTATTTAGACTGAAAAGGATGTTCGATGATGTATACAATTGAAGTAAAGGATATGAAGCTGGAATCATCTCTCTACAAGCAGATCTTGAAGAATCAAATAAGAAGAATGAAGAACTTGAAGCAAAAATCATTTCCCTCAAAGCAGGTCTCGAAAAATCAAACAAGAAGAATGCAAGATTTGAAGTAGAAATCGTCTCCCTCAAAGAAGATCTGGAAGATTCAAACAAGAAGAATGAGAGACTTGAAGCTGAAATCATCTCCCTCAAGGAAGACCTGGATAAATCAAATAAGAATAATGCTGGACTTGAAGCAGAAAACATATCTCTGAAAGAAGATCTCAAAGCATCGAAGAAGAAGAATGAAGAGCTGCAACAAACATGTGAAGAAAACGAAAATTGGTTGAAAGAAGAGATTCTAAATCTGAAGGATCAAGTAGAAGATGGAAGAAGGAAAGAAGAAAGCATGACAAAGCAATGTCAAGACTTGGAGGTTGAGGTAAACATTCTCAAAGGTAAATTAGAAGAAAAGGTTAAACTTTTGAGGTTTCAAGATAGTACTAATGTTTTGGACAAAATTCCGAGTAATCAAAGGTCTCCAGCTATCAAACTTGGTCTTGGTTTTCATGAAACTGTCAAAGGAGAATCTAGCTCACAAGGAAGTGCTAGAAATTCAGAGGATGTCAAAGCAAAACCTGAAGTGTTGAAAGAGACAAAAGATCAACCAACAATCATGAATTCTCAAAGGAATTCACTCAAGAACATTGAATGTTTTAAATGTCATAATTATGGGCATGTTGCAGCAAATTGCAGAAGCAGATCATTTCAGCCTCAAACAAACAGATCCTACTCAGAAAGGTACTCTGGTTTATTCAAGGGATATTGTTTTTCATGTAACAAGTATGGACATAAAGCAGCTGATTGTAAAAGGAGGAAGGATAGAAATACTCATTATGATTCTTATGTTTATTTCTCTGGCCACATGAGATGTTATGCTTGTAATAAGTATGGACATGTAGAAAAAGAATGCAGGATGAACAGATCTGGGAAAGTGGACAATTTTCAGCACACAGTTGGAAAGCTCAAGCAAATTTGGAAAAAGAAGGAGGACCAATCAGAAACGTAGGGAATTCTGACCCTACTGCAGTCATCCGCTTCTGAAGCTTACTTCTCTGATTGACTGCAGGAATGATGTGGGATACATTATTAGATTTAGTAATGTATCGTCACAGGGGGAGAAATGTATGATGTCTCTCATGGTTGATTTGATTATTCTGGTTATATGTATTTCTGACAGAGCATCTGGTGTGAAGAAAAGACAGGAACAGAAGGTAAATTTGTAGGAGGAGATGAAGGTGTGAAATTTTCTATATTTCACTTTCCATACGCGGGTTCTATGAAACAAAGTCGCGTATACACGCGAGTTCCAGCTGACACAGCCGCGTATGCATTGATGATGAGAAAATTTATCTGATAGCTGAAGATCTGGAGCAGAGGTTCAGGGGGAGCATCAATCTGACTGCTGATGATTGCACTGTTAGCATTATTCTGGTTATACTCATGATAATGAAATGATACATGGGTTCTTGTGTTGAAGATTATGGATGAAGCCTGGTTGCTTTATGATGAAGAGCATTCATTGTTAAAATGAAAGTCTTATAATTCAGAAATGAGGACAGATCATGCAGAGATTGTTGCTTACTGTTGAAGGTGTTTCAGATTGCACAAGTTAAGCAATAGCACTGGTTTAGGGGGAGTAGTAGGTTGATGATTGCATTTTTGGCAATATGATTGCTTATTCTTTGGTCTTTATGATACTCATGCTCAAATGATGATGCCTTGGTACATGGATTATTATGATGAGATTTTGAGCCCTGGTTGCTGATAAGTATCTTTTGTGCTCACACATGAATGAGTTGGATGTCGGTTGATTCAGAAATAAGAAGAGATCATGCAGCGTATGTTACTATGGTTGAGATCCTTTGTCTACATATTTTACTTCATGTTAAATCTTGAAGATCTTGATGATATTGGACCACATGGATGATTGCTTGACAGTTATTTGAAGATGTTCTTATGGTATGATAATCTCTCTTGAAAAGATTGTATTAATGCTGCAAAGAGTTTGAAGACTTGGTCACTATTGTGCTACAACCATTGGATGATGCTTGAAGACACAACTACACTGTTCTATCTATCTGTAGTCCAGGGAAGCAGTCAAATATCTTAGAAATAAGCTGAACACTATCTTTTCCTCACAGAGGATCATATCTGGTCAAAATATAGAAGATGGTAGTGGATACGCGGGTTTCCTGAAACACAGTCGCGTATATACGCGAGTTCATGCACAGAAAGCCACGTATGTATGATTGCTGACAAATTTTTGCTTGGAGTCAGCTCTTTTCAGCACAGCTGCAGTGCTGTTTGGTATCTCTGGTGGTGTTCCAGTTCTCATAATTATATTTCTCATATTTTGATAAAGATGCCTTGATGATTTGTTGGTGAAAGTGTTCAGGATGCACAAACTAAGGGGGAGCCTTAGTCATATGAAAAGGATGCTTGGATGCACAGTTTCAGGGGGAAAAGTGACATTGCTGAGTACAATGCATTGTTGGCATTATGGTGGTTCTGAAATATGTTCTCTTTTTTTTTTAGGACTTTCTGGTATTGGTTATGAAAAGTCATATTTGTATCTTGATGAAAAAGTCATTGTAATTTTCAGTCATGTAAGGACTTGTCAAAATTTGTAAACCCACTTGGTTGGGTAGCTAAGTCACTTTTTGTAAACCCACTTGGTTGGGTAGCTGAGTCAAATTTTTGTAAACCCACTTGGTTGGGTAGTTGAGTCTCATATGTAAATCCACTTGGATGGATCTTTGATGTAAGTATGAGTCATTGGTGATAGGAAAATCGTAGAGTCATGTACTTTATTGAAAAATATGTTTGAAGATTCAGCATGAACTCAGGGGGAGCTTGGCCACTTCAGTATATATCAAATCTGCAGAACGCTTCTTCCACATGCAGAGAAAAGGGGGAGAGTATGTTGGTTTTGATCCACCCTTTGCCCTTGATGTCAAAGGGGGAGAGTGACATGGTGTTTGAATGAAGAGAAAGAATGGTGTCAAAAATGGGGAATGTGACATGGTGTCATTGTATTCTTAATGTACCTATCTTTTGTGGTAACCAAACACCATCGTGGTTGCCATCAAGTCCAAAGGGGGAGATTGTTGGCAATATGATGCAGAGTGTTGTCCTTGATGGCAACCCACTGAATGAAGATGAAGACATGAGATTGTTGGCATGTGTTGTCCTTGATGGCAATACACCTGATGAAGTTATTCTTGACTTGATGGACTTGGTAAACGATGTAAATCTGATGTGATATGATGTTTGTTAGCAATATGATGCTGAGTGTTGTCCTTGAATGACAATCCTCTTGATGAAGATGATGGAAACTTACTTGATGAAGTTGCGCTTGGTAGAATATGTTCTTGATGAAGTAAATCTGATGTATCTACAGTGTGTACAGAAGGCAGTGAAGAAAAGAAGTCAGCATGTGCTAAATCTTGATGAAAAGAGTATGTCTCTAGGAATACGTGGATATGTCTAAGGGAAGTCGCGTATGCACGTGGAAAATAACGTTCCAAGTAGCGTATGGGCAAAAGCGCTCAAAAAGTGAAAAACCAGGGGTAACCACCATGGTATTGACCCATTTTATTGGGTAATGATTAGTCTAAATGACCCCGTCTAATGTAGTTTTGGGCTCATGGTATTGGTTTGGCTCATGGTATTGAAAAAGGGGCTCATGGTATTGAAAAAGAGAAAACCTATATAAGGAGAAGAATTTCATTGTGCAAATCATGAGTGTGGGAGAAAGATGTCTGAGCTTGAATGAATACTTCACTATGAAGTATATCTGTATGGAAAGGGTAAAGGTTTGATGATAGATCTGAATCTATGATGCACCTATGAAGAAATGATGAAGAAGGGGGTCTAGATCTGAAATGTATCTGTATTTGCTAGATCTGTTTATGGAGTGATTGGATCTGTGATGAGGCGAACATCTGTCTGAAGTAAAGGGTTGAATCTGAACCGAATGTCTGATTTGAAGAAGTATGCAACTCTATAATGTTTGAAGATCTATATGCGAGTTTTCTGAAGAGGAAGCGCGTATATACGCGGCTTCGCTGAAGAAAAAGAGCGTATGCGTAGTGAAGTGTTTACAGATGTATACGCTGGTTGATGTGGACGAAAGCGCGTATATACACGACATCAGAGAAAGGAAAGCGCGTATGCAAACTAGGGTTTGCTGAAGCAAAGGGTATGAAATATCTGATCTGTTCTGCTGTGTTTCTGCTATCTGATCTGTGTTGATAAGTATCTGTTGGTGATGTATGTTTGTACTTAAAAGTATGGAAAGGGTCCAGTGTGAAAATTGATGAAACGTGGTCCAAGGTGGTGCTGAGGGTTGTAGCCTTCAGTCAGGGGGTTGTAGCTCCCTTCCAGGTGAGGCTGGTAAACGAGATCGGAGGGTCGTAGCTCCCTTCCAGGAGAGGCTGGTAAACGAGTCAGGGGGTTGGAGCTCCCTTCCAGGAGAGGCTGGTAAACGAGCGCAGGTGGGTGCCTGCGTGCTGGTCAAGTCTGCGCCAGCACATATGTTGTAAGATGTTTTCTCTATAATAAAATATTGAAGGCTGAGCAACTGCAACGGTGGTTTTCTCCCGACTTGGGTTTCCGCCTAAAATCTTGGTGTTCATGTGTGATGCTTTGTGTGATGGTTTATTTTGTTCTTACTGCACATGTTTACTGCTTATTGAACATCTGATGAATGAATAATGGAATGATCTAAGCAAAGAACTAATGACATATTTAGATCTCTGTTTATATGCTAGTTGAATGAAAGGTATCTGCGTATCTACGCGAGTTTACTAAAGGAAAGTAGCGTATGGGTTTTAAGGAATGAAAAAGTGAAAAGTTTTGAGTATGCAGAAAATACTGATTCACCCCCCCCTCTCAGTATTTTTCCCAACACTTGTTTGAACAATGCAGTGAGAGGGATATATCGGAGAAAGGCATTTTCCTCTTTTTTTTTTTATTCTCAAGGGCCCTTTTAATCCCCATGGTTCTTGGGCTCTTTCGCCTAGGCTGATCCTCGCCTTCACTTTCATCGAACTCACCCATGAGTTCTTCCAACCTCACTTGTGTTTTGGAGGCCTCCTTCTTGTATTTGATTGCCCGTGTCTCATAAACAACCATATGGACACTCATCTGCTTGTTTTGAACTTGCAAGAATTGATTGAATTTCCTAGCTCTATGAAGATCAGCCTTCAAGGCATCAATTTGGCTTTCTCTATGGATCAAGAGATTTTATAGAATATGGGCCTCATTATCACTATCATTGCTTTGGATTTGGATGATGTCGAAAGCACTCTCTTGTTCATGACTGCCTTCTTCCTTGCCTTTCCCCTTACTTTGGGTGGCCCTTCTAGTACTCTTCCTCTTGGGAAAATTGACCATGGACTTATTTGGCAATTTTCCCTTGCTTCGGAGGGCCCTAGTCACATTTGGAGTGACAACTCTAGGCACCCTTTTCTTTGTTGTCCGGGGCTTGGTGACTTTCGAAGAAGAGAGCATGGCCCCTTGCCTTGGAGAGGCAGCTAGCACATGCTCCATGGGCTCTTTACCCTTGTCACTTTGCCCTTCATTTTTTCCAATGTCCGTTGAAAATGCAACAAGATGATGGAGCTTAGTGAAATGAAGCCGCCTTCACTAAGTGGGCCTGGAGGCTATTTTTGGCGCAAAGTCTATTTTTAGACTATGTCTAATTTTAGACATATGGATCATGGTCTATGAGTTGCAGGATGCTATTTATGGATGATTGGTCGAGTTGGTAAAAATAGATGGACCTCTATTTTTAGACATTGGGTGGTTTCTATTTTTAGACTGCCGGGCTAAAAATAGAACAATCAAATATTATTAACCCTTAATAATATTTAGACTATAAACATTATCTTTTCCTCTTGGAGCACTTCAATTTGATGCTTGGATGTGGCACATGCAGCTGACAGAAGGAAATATGCTTTTCCTAAGGGTTAGTTGAGCTATTGCATGGTTGACTTCAGTTAGAACTCATGTGGCAGAGTTTGGTGGAGTTGATGAGACAGTTGGTGGAGTTGTGTTCGGTTTAACTTAGTTGAACTTGTTGTATTTAGTCTAACTGACAAATACACTAGTGATGAGTGGTGTGAATTAATTATTAATTAATTCACTAATTATTAACTCATAAATCAACTAAAGAACACATCAGTTAACTGCAATGCATGGACAGTTCAGTGGAGACCAGTGTTAGAGGTGGGTGAAAGGGTGAGTGTGACTATCAATTGTGACCATGGATGTGCATGAGATTTGCACACACATTGATGGAGATTGCCAATGAGGATTGCGCAGTTGAAGCTAGTGGGATTCGAACTTGGATCTCACTCATTCTCATCTTGGATTGCGCAGTAGAGGCAGGCAGACTTGTGGAGAAGATTTGAACTTGTGACTTGTTCTATATCTGAGCTAGTTTGTGTGTAGCATGTGAGATAGTGTTGAGAGCTGTGAGAGCTTTGTGCTATGTATTGTTACATGTTCTCTATCATTATAATATACAGATAGTTGGGGGTTTTCAGCTGTATGCTTTCCCCATTACATACTGTGTTATATGTGCGCATGATTGTGTTTTAATGTGCGCATGCGACTACTTCTATTTCCGCATATTGATGATCAATTGTAGAAGAGGTTATGTATTATGCATGAAGCTTAAATAGTGTGTAATCAGGATAATATCAGTGAATAATTCAGCTATTATTCAAATTTATACAATGTCTTGGCTCTCTTCAAGGATTCCTAGGCTACCTTTTTGCATCTCCTTGTGAGGGTTGTCCTCCTCACTGCTTTGCAACTTTTATCCTGCCGCCCCTCTTCTTCTTGAGTTTGTTGTTCCTCTTGAAGAGGATATTGTTCTTTACCGTGAGGCTGCCTCTGCTCATGCTATTGTAGCTGTTGTGTATCATCTTTTGGCTGCTCATGTTCATCACTTTCCTACCCTTTTTCATCATCTTCATGCTGCTGCTGCTCAGCATTTTCATGTTGCTCCTGCTCAGTCTCTTTTGGTTGTTGTGTGTCATCATAAGGCTGCTCACCCCCATCATAAGTCTTCTATGTATCATCAAAATTCTGCTCACCCTCACTTTGATGTTGCTGTTAAACACTTTCTTCTTCATCCCCTTGTTTCTACTCATCATCACTTTCCTCTTCTTGCTCATGTCCTTCTTCCTCTTCTTCAGGCTCCTTGGTTTTTTCTATGGTAAACTTGAGCTTTTTGGGAATAGGTCTGGTAGAAGAAGGTGAGGGATGATGAGTGGGAGGTGTAGGGGATGTATGGACTGGAGAGACAGTGGAGATATCTGGATGAGTGATGAAAGTATCCCAAGAGACCTCCCTCTTTTCAAGTTGATGAAGAATGATGACTTTGATGAGAGAGTGATGGAAGAGGCAGGCTATTTGTTGTGAAGGAGTGGAGGCCATTTTCTCAATGCTCTTGTGTAATAATAAAGGAAGATTTAGCAATTTGGCCCTAGTGAAATGCATGAGAAGTCGAATCTGATATGCATAAATTCAGGAAAATCTTCCCTCACAAGTGAAGTATTTTATGATGATCTTCATGAGGGGGGCATAGCTAGCTAAAAGATATGAGAAAGGGAAAATAGAAGGACATGACTCTCTGTGCTCAGGCTTTAAAAAGGGCTTGTAATCTTCTAAGTCGAAATGGCTTTGTTTAAACCACTTTTCCCCAATATAGGGGATTTTAGTGGCCTTGGAGATGGATCTTGGAGAAAATTTGAAGGCAAGGCATGCCAGCTGGAAATGCTTGTCTTGAAACCTCAAATCACAAAGGTGTGTCAGAGAAAATCACTTCACCTCTTGCACTCTTTGACAAAAATCTAAACATCCCACCTCATGGAAATTCAATAAGACTGATGGGTGGGCATTCACTTCTTCAGTGGAAATAGGCTCAAATCTATTATGCAATACACTCCTACTATCCTGCCTGGGAGGCATCTTGTTTTGGATGTTCTCCGCAAAACCAAACTTCCTCAGATGGTTTTTTGAAATGCTCTCTCAAACAAAACTCTCTCTTCTTTGTCAACCACTGTTTGACCAAGGCGAATCGCCTCAAATGCTGTGTGAAATTTTTTCTTTGATATCAGGTCTCTGCTCCTCCCAAAACACTTCTCTTCCCATTTTGTATTCCAATCAATAAATAGTTTAAATAAAAAGCACACAGTCAAATAAAAGGTATACATAGTCAAGTGATTTCTATGCTTGGGTAAGGCCACAGGGCTCTTGGTGTCTTGGTGTCAGCAAGGCAACCTAGTATTTAGACAGAGGCAAAAAAATCCTCACAAACAAAACACCCTCCTTGTGTTCACTTTTTCTCACACACAGTTAGACAGAAACACCTTCAAATTTTTTAAACAGATTTATTCACTAAAGTTTGTTTTCATGGAAAAAAGGAGGAAACACTGGTTTTTTTTCTTTTTATCACACAGAGATGGACCTTTGAAATGACAGAGCACTTATACAATGATCACTGTTGTTGAAATTCGGCCCACTGTTTCACTTTTCAAATACTGTGTTTCTCCCTCTAAACACTGCCACCACCTTTTAACACTATTTCGAGGGCAGTTTATTAGGTCTTTTGACATTAATAAAATTTTTTTTACTATGTCAGTGTTGGGCAATCATAGCCACTGCAAGCCCGGATCTTTAAACAAAAATATCAAACCTCCTTATGTTCACTATCTCTCACCCACAGTTAGACAGAACACCTCTAAATTGTATTAACAAATTTACTCATTAAAGTTTGTTTCATGGAAAAAGTAGTAGCACTGATATTGATTTTCACCACTACAACATAGCTGACAAAGTTTATGGTTTTTCCCTATCTTGAGGGTAGCTCTAGGTTCTTCGAAATTAATGAATCACTCCACTAACCTCCCACTGCAACAAACTTCTTCAAAATATTTAATGCATCACTTTGATTTGTAGCAAGACCCTCTATATTCGATCACCATTTATCTTTGGAAACACGGCAAAGATTTCTCATTTAGCAACTTGACCATACTAGGAAAACAAATAGAAATACCTCAAAAATGGATGGCAGCCCTTGTTTGACAAGTTTGAGCTGCGTTCAGGGCCTTTGGAAGGCATTTGGACTATTAATATATGCGTGGCACATTTAAAAGGGAAGGCGCTGTGAAAAATAAATGGTGTCGGGTCGGCCTTCGTGCTGATGTGACCACACCTATAGGTGTGTCGCGCGACAGTGTAATCCATTTGTATAATTTTTCCTGAACGCGCCGTGCGTTTCTACATGCGCGCTGCGCAGCCTAAAAAGCTTGAAAAATCTGTGTTTTAGCTCGAAATGCCTCTTATGTCTAGCGAGAAGCTAGGAGGAGGCGTTGTGTGTGCTTTGGAATTGCAAAATAGCTCTTGGCAATGGTCCTTAACTCCTTTTGAAAGTGAAAAAGTCAAAGTATTTTTCACACTTGCTTGGTGAGATTTTTTAAAACTTTTGAAAATGCCTTTGGGTTTAAAACAAAACGTGAAGCTTATGTCCTCTAAAACATAACTTGAGGCTCTTTTTGTTTAGGTGAATGTCATAGTGGTAATGACCATTTCCTTTATAAACTTGACCCCCTTTTGAAGTAAAACAAACTTTTTTCAAGAATTTAAAACTTTTACTGCTTCTCGTTAAGGAATTTTTTTTTTTTTCCCTTTTGATATCTGTACTGTGGAAGGGAAATCTGCTTCGAGCCACAGGAATGACTGTAGATGTGCCTTTTGAGTGATACTTCCCTTTTATTGGAGGAGAAACTTAGCTGCCATTTCCATATCCTTTTCCACCTCTTGTCTTTGTGTGATTCATTTGCTATTACTTTTGATAAGTTTGAAAAAGGTCTTTATGAATAGAAAGAGCAGCACCTCTGAATATCATCATCACTTATTTTTTTTTATTATTAAAAAAGGACACCTGTAGAAAGATACCTTGTGTTATGTGAGGTTTTCTTTGACATTTTGAAGGAGGTAGCTTCACCCTTTCGAAACCTAAACTGACAGTGTTTTCTCCTGATGCTTTGGAGGTAGTCATGCCCTATTGTGAAACTGATTGAGCTGGTTGGTGCTGTTTAAATTTCTATTTTGACTGTGGGTAAGGGCTAGTTGTATTCACATAGGCTTTATCATCCTCTGTTCATCAAAAGGGAACTTCTTTCAAAAAAAAATTCTTTACTCAAAATGCAACAGCCAGGTATCTTTTGACCTCTTTTACAAGGATCAAGCCTTCATTTCTAGCAGTGGCATGCTTCAATGTTTTTGAATGTTGTTCTAGAATTAAAAACACATGTCATAATCCTTCTTGCATATTTATGGACATATGTGCTTAGTTGCAATGTTTTTTTTGGAAAACTAAACTCAAATTTCCTTCTGTCGACTATGATGAGTAATTTTGAAAGAAAATTCTTCATGAACAGGAAGAATAGTACCCTTTAAAAAAAAATCATCATTCTTTGGCCTGTGTCTAACCCAGCTGATTTCAAATACTCTTCAAATCTGTTTTGTTTAAAGGAACAAAGACTAGATTTCAAGCCTGTTTATCAGGGAGATGGGTCTTTGTAACTTTTTAAGGAAATTACACCCCTTAGCAAGGTTTGTACAGTTTTTGGCTCCAGACTATCTTTGAAAGATATCTATGATAGGAGATAAGTCAGCGTCTTTGATAGTTATAGTACTCGTTCTTTCCCTTTGCCTTTGACATCATTTTTATGGAGAGACCCTCAGTTGTTGTCTCACTGTACTTCAAAAATGTTCTTACAGTCAGTGAAATTCTTAAAATCAAACTTTGTCCATTGGCCCTCTGCGTATAGATGAAGGAGGTGCTCTTAACCCTCTACTTATAAAATGAAGGAGGTTCTTCAGTCTTCAAACCCTCTGCGTATAGATGAAGGAGGTTTTTTATAGTCTTCAATCCCTCTACTTATAGATGAAGGAAGTTTTTCAGTCATGCCATTTCATTAGCTTTTGACAGTGTTATTTTTCCTTTCACTATCCTTTCATGCTTTGACTGTGATCGCAGGAACTTAATGAAAAAAATATCTGTCCTGTAGCTGCATCCCAGGCTTAAAATCACATGAAAAGTAGTTTTCTTCTCATGTGGAAGCAAATACTGTCTTCTTGAGAATGCTGGCATACTTTTGTTCTTGAAAGATCCATTGAAACACTGAAACACCACCTAATATCAGTTTTTACCTAGGGCATGTGTATTGCTGAGACTTCAGGGTTTGTTAGTGGCACAACTTAGGGGTGTGACCAAATTTATTTACAGAGTGGGAAGGTCTGTTATGACTGGTTTGTAGTAAATAGAGGTTCTTTGGCTTTGGGGTAGTTTGCCAAGGGAGAAAAACCTAGAGCGCCACTACCCAACTTAGGGGAAACTTCTTTGGATAGATTTGGATTGTTTCTTTAGAGCTGATGGGTGAGCTAGTATTGCTGAGGCTATATAGGGCTTGATAATGAGATTTCATCTCATCATGGGTAGATCAAAAAGGTATGAGGGAAAAAAATGTTTGTGGGTGTTTTCCAGCTAGCAAATTTGACAAATTTTTAGATCAGTTTCTAGAAAACTTGGCTATTATAACTAGCCATCACCAACAAGTGAAAAATATTGATGACTAACAGCTTGCGCTGGAGGGTTTTGCTGTGTAACCAATGCTCATGAAAAAATTGGTTAAAACGTGGAAATTAACTCTTTATGTATATTTTTTCCTTTGAATTCCGCCACAAAGGATCGTCACCCTCGGCCTTTGTCACTTTCTTTGACTGTGGGATGGCTTTTATGATTACCACCATTAAACCTGCAACAAACATCAAACTTTTAATAAAAGCCCTGCGAATTGGATAAATTGGTTTATAGAGGCTTGGGGTGAAGGCAGAAGAGTTGTGCAGAGGGGGATGAATGCATTGATGGAGGATTCCATGACAGAAAAGAAAAGAACCAGGGTTTAAATTTTCTTTCGGCACGAAGGTTGAGCATTGGTGGTTTGGCAGAAAACCAGAGGCATTTTTTGCACGGGGGCGGGGTGGTTTGTGGTTTTATGCATGGTGGACGTGATGCGCGTTGGAGGCTACCGCATGTCCACTAAAACCCACCTTTTTCGCGTTGAAAACGGGGTTTAATAAGTTATGGAGAAACGGGCACAAAGATGAATGTGGTCCGTTAGATCTGGGGGATTCAGATCAACGGTGGAGAGGGAGTGCGATGGCACAACGTGCTTGGCAATGGGACCAGTGGATGACATAATAGCGGGGGGAATGGGGGTACAAATGAAAATCTTAGGGTGTGCCTTTTCAGAAAACCTCTGCCGTAGATCTGAGATCTTCCATAGTTAAAAGAGTCAACTACAAGGGCACTGGGGAGTACATACCACTTCGGTTGGATGCCCCCACAGTGAACCTGCGCAGTAGATTTGGGTTAAAAGGACTGTCCAGATTGAATCAAGACCTCACAAATCGAGGGAAAAATGATATGTTGGGTAAAGGAGGAAAAAATGAGAGCCGTCGGATCTTGGAATGGATCGACGATTAGGATTAAATCGGAGGATCAGAGATATAAGATGGTGCATGAGGGGTCAGGCTGATGGAGAATTTGCGATGAAGCGAGGTCCTTTATATATTGAGGATCAATGACGAAGATTTAATTTGAGGAAAGGGAGCGGGGTAAAAGAAGAAGCGCGGTGGTTGTTAGATCAAGATGATCAACGGTGGAGGATGCATTGCGAAATCGCATAAGGGCATGAATGGTGTGAGGGGAGGGGTGAAAGGAAAATGTGCAATGAAGTGATGACTGTCTGATTAGGGGGATTGACGGTCCATATGAAATTGGATAATGACAAGCGGACGGGGCTTGGACAGGAGGAAAGAGAAATTGCAATGGTCGATTGTCGATGGGAGGGAGCGCGGATCGTTGGATTTGAGAGAGATCAACGACTAGGATTCCATCAGCGAGGGATGATCATAAAAAGAGGAGGGAAGGCAGAAGTGAAAGGGAAAATCCTGATGCGATGGCCCTCGGATCTTGGGGAATGGATGGTCTAGATCTTATCGGAGGATCCACCATCGGTGAAACAAAAAACTTGGAAGTGAGAACTTGGAAAGAGCGGCATGTGATTGCCAATGGGCTTAGTGCTTGGTCACGGGACTGGGTCTTATGGAGGAAAAAGGGTCTAGTGCTTAAGCGGAAGGTGCTTAAAGCCTTATGTATAAAAATGGGTAGAAAGGATTAAAAAAAAAGGTTTTTAAGCTTTTTGAGGGGTTCCAATAGAGTTAAAAAGGGCTTTAAAACCAAATAAAGAGGGTTTATAAGGTTTAAAAGGGGATTTTGAGGAAGTGAAGAATAATTGAGGGGAAAATTGGGGGAAACGAAGGACACATTTTTAAATGGAGAAATGATGAGGATTACGAGTTTGAAGGCAGTTTTCTTTGTGAATCAAAAGGGATGTTTGGAATAAATCAATATTTTTTTCAATGAAATGAGTTCTTGGGGATAATGAACATAGTGAATTTTCAAGAAATCACAATATTTTCATAAAATGTTGTTTCTTGAAAAATTAAAAGGATATTTATCCATCATTAGGTATAGCAGAAAATATAGATGGCTAACAGTGGCTCCACTTGGGGAGGACAGCTCCTTGGAGGTGTCAAGAACCTCAGAGATAAATCTCTGGAAAATAGACCAGTGCCTTTGTTATTTGCTATGCTTTGACAACCTCCTTCTTCTTTGATCATGCTGCTTAAAAATATGTTCAGGTTTACATTAAAATAATGATTCATTTCCCAAACAACTACCTACACAGCTTACTTCCTAGCATTTTTTCTTTTGTGGGTGCACTTGGACTTGCAAACCCTTTGAAACATCAATTTTTTATTTTTTTTTAAACAGGAAAAACTAATCTAAATCTATCCTTATTTCTTCCGAGAGTCCATATTAAACAACTGAACTCTTTTATTTATACCTATAGAAATATTTGTCAAGATTAAGTTGTTTGACAGATCTGCAATCTCTATATTCTAAAACAGAAATTTAAAACATAGCTAAATCAGGATTAAGCAGTCTGATTTGCTATGGTGTCTATGGCTTTATGTACAAGCTACACATAGACTTTATTTGTAGAAAAATAAAAAAAAATTGTGAAGGCTTAAGATCTGAAAATTATAAACATCCTTCTATTCTTTTTCCAGCTCTTGTTTTGATCTATTTAGAGCTATCTTTTTCCTTTTCTTGGTTAGATTTTGAGTTTGTTCGAACCATTTATTCTTCTATCCTAATATGTTCTATTGATAAGCCAATATTAGACGGTTTGTCAGATCTACTTCACTAACTTATCAGTAGTAAATCGAAATTTACTCAGTCATGATTAGGCTATATGACTGAGTAAGTGTTTTTTCTCATAGTAGTGGCATTTAGACTTGCTCACTTTCAGAAAATTCTATTTTTTGGGTATGGGGCTATACCTATTTTGAATGTGCCCTATTTTCCTTTTATTTTCTTTTTTGTATTTTTTATGATTTCTTTTCAAATGGATTATGTACAATGAATAAAAAACTTTGAAGCCAAGACTCTTGACAGAAGTAGTGCTTAAGAATCCTACCATTGACAGGACCTCCAAATAGATCTTCTCCATTCAGCTCTTGCAAAAAGAACACATTATGACCTCTAATAGAATGAATAATGTAGGGCCCTTTCCATAGATTCTCAAATTTTCCATGTTTTCTCTTTTCTTCCCTTCTAGAATCCCACTTTAGAACTATATTTCCAACTTGGAAATCATTTTCTTTAGTCATTTTGTCAAATAATTTCTTGATACTCTCTTGGAATGTTTGTGTTCTCTTATAGACTTTGTCTCTGGACTGCTGTAAATGAATGGTTTGATTTATCCTTCTCTGTATATCATTTTCCTCAGATTGTACTTCTTGAAGAAGTTTTATCACTAGAACTCCTAGAGAGGTTGGGAAGATTGCATCCATGCCATAAACTAGTTGATAAGGGGACATATTTATTGAATTTCTGGTGGTTAATCTATCAGCCCATAAAGCATGAATAAGCTTACTATTCCATGAATTCTGATTCTGCTCCAACAATTTTTTGATAATATTGACAAGGCTTTTGTTGGAAGATTCAGCTAATCCATTTCCTTGAGGATCGTAGGCAGTGGAATGACCCAAGGTGATATGTTATTTATAGTAGAAGTCAACCATTCTTTTCAACTTGAAGGCAGAAGCATTGTCTATGATAATTTTTCTAGGACAACCAAATCTGGATAGTATGTTGGTTTCAAGGAACTTGATAATGAAGGAGTCAGTAGCATTCCTAGAAGGTAAGGCTTCTATCCACATGGTGAAATAATCAGTGGTAGTGAGAATCCACTTGTGTTGAGCTGAAGAATATGGGTGAATTTCCCCAATGAAGTCCAAGACCCATTGTTGAAATGGAGCCTCAACACTGATGTGATGTAAAGGTAAAGGTAGGAGTTTCCTCTTGCTATCAAAAATTTGACACTTATGAAAATACATGACAAGCTTCCGAGTATCTCAGAAAAGGGTGGGCCAATAGTAACCAGATCTAAGGATTTTATTTGCTATGGTCTTCTAGTAAATATGTCCATCACATTCTCCCTCATGCAGTTCATGCATGATTTTTCCTGCATCAATCTTAGGAAAACATTTAAGCAATATTCCAAAAACATTCTTCCAATATAAAACCCCATCTAATATGCAATAATTTAAAGCCTTCTGTTTTAAAAATATAGCTTTAGTTCTAGACAGAAAAGGAGGGATATTCAGATAAAGCAGCACATATATGATATCAGCATACCAAGGTGAAGTAAGAAAATTTTCTTCAATGTATGGAGCCATGAATTCTTATGTTTCTTCTAAGACATCAACAATATTCATATCTAGTGCTTGAAAGTTTAACTCAACCATGAGTTTTGCTAATCCTTGCCCTTTGATTAGTTTGGTAGGCCTGATTTCTAAATAATATTCTAGAATAATAGAAATCCATTTTCCCCTTTTACCATCACTGTCTTGACTTAAAATATCCTTGAAAACAGTGTGTGGGACAAAAGCAATAAGGTGAGAATGTAAGATGTAGACTCTAAAGTCTTTCAATGCTTTTACCAAGGCTAAGGCTTGTTTCTCCATGATGTTATACTTGAGTTAAGCAACTCTTAAGGCCCTAATAAAAATGATATAGTTTTTTCATGCCCCATGTTATTCTTTTGCAGTAATATTGCAGCTATTGTAGGTTCTGATGCAAAAGAAAAGATATAGAAATCTTTGGTGAAATCAGGACTGATAAGAACTGGTGTTTGAATGAGAGCTTGTTTCACTAGTTCAAATTATTTTTTAGCTTTTATTGTCCATTTAACACCTATCTCTTTCTTAAGCATGTTTGTAATATTTCTTAATAGCTCAGCAAGGTTGTGGATGAACCTCCTCAAAAAATTTATCTTCCTAATGAAAGATTGTAATTCTTTGAGGTTTCTAGGATGGCTGATCTTCAATATGCCATCAATCCTTTTAGGGTCTACTTTGATTCCCTCTTTAGAAATTATGTGGCCAAGAAGTTTTCCTTCTCGGAGACCAAAGAGTTTCTTTTTGGGATTCAAAGATAAGCCATATTTCCTACATTTCTCAAAAAACTTTCTTAAATGAATCAAGTGTTCTTGATCAATTTTAGAGAAAACAGTAATGTCATCAAGGTATATGATTATAAAATAGCCTATGTCTTCTGATAAGGCTATATCCATGGCCCTTTGGAAGGTGGCCCCTGCATTCATCAAACCAAATGGCATTTTGACATACATGAATGTGCCCCAAGGTGTAGTAAAAGTAGTTTTATGTTGGTCACTTGGGAGTACTAAGACCTTATTGTAACCTAAGAACCCATCCAACAGTGAAATTCTTTTAGACCCAACCACCCTTTGAAGTATATGATCCATTTTTGGCAAGGGATAGTTATCTTTAAGGGAGGCTCTATTTATATTTCTGAAATCAATGCACAGCCTGATTTCCCTAGTCTTTTTCTTAACAGACACTAAGTTGGAAACCCATTTTGAATGTCTGAGGGGAACTATGATCTCACCATCATACATTTTCTTGATTTCTTTCTCAACTAGAGGCAATAAAACATGAATTATCCTTCTGAGTTTTTTGTTTGAAAGGTTTCTCATTTTTCTTAAGAGGAATTTTGTTTTGAATGATGATGGTATCATATGATTTTAGATCCTTGTATACCCATGCAAACACATCTCAAAATTCTTTGAAAAGTTCTATGTATTTTTGTTTGATATGAGAAGGGAGAGTGCTAGATAGCTTGATCATTTTGGGTTCTGCTAGGTTGCCTATGTTATATTCTTCTACATTTGTTTCTATAGGCTCCATTCTTGGTTCCTTGGATACATCATTGAAATAAAAAAGGTGCTCTAATGGTGTAAGACCTCTTGGAATTGTATGACTTTTACATTGTAAAACTTCTAGGTATTTTTGGTCTGTATTGTCACCTTTTTCTACCTTAAAACAATGTTCAAGTTGAATTATATTGGCAGAAAAGGAAAACTCTATTTTAGGTATGTGTTCTTCATTAAAACAATTTTCTTTATGACTAGTGTTTGATGTTGGTATGGAAAAGTCATTTCTTGATTGCAAAAAATCATCTATGTGTTTGTCTCCTTCAAACACTTTCCAATAGTCTTCATTGTCAGGGATTGCAGGCTAGTTTTTTTACCTTCATATTGAATTGTTCATTTATCTGTGGTATTTGGAAATTACTAATAGAAATGGCAAGTTCATTTGCTAGATGATTTTGTGTCATTGGGATGAAAATGAGTTCATATTTTTCAAAAAAATTTAGGAGATCAAGGGCAACATTTCTATATTCTCTGAGTTTTGGGTTTTTGTCTGAATAATCCCCTTTAATTTGCCTAATTATTAGCTCGGAATCTCCGTGGAATGATATTCTCTTGGCTTCCAAATATTTGAGCAAATGTAGGCCAAGGAGGAGGAATTCATATTCAGAAATGTTGTTTGTGCATGGAAAATCTAGTTTATAGGAATATCCTTGGTTTGTATTGTTAGAAAATTATATATTATGGAGCAATGAAACACATAAAATATGCGGAAAATAAAATCACACTAAACACATAAAACCAGAGAGACACAGATATACGTGGTTCACCGAGTTTGGGCTACGTCCACCCCAAACAGCCAGTCCTTCCTTTCTATTATCCAGCAAAAATGAAGAGACAAAACCTACAGCAGATCCGTTGTAATATCCTCTGTTCTCTCTCACAGTCTCCTTCTCTGTTTCTCGCTCCGAGAATCAACATACAATATAGCCGCAATACAATACCCTCATATATACAAGGGGGTTACCTTCTAGGGCAAAAAAAACTAATTTAAACACAACTTCTACCATCAGATCATTTTCCTAATGAATGGCCCAGATTGACTAGAAATTAATATACTTTTACAAGGCAATTTTACATCTGTTTTTAGCTTCGGGGGCACTGGCCCCGAAAACCCCCGCCAGGGGGGGGGGGGGGCTCTGAAAAGTGCTGCCGCCCCCCCCTGGACCCCCCACAGCAGCGATTAATTACAGGCAGCGTTGCCGCCCCTTTGAAGGTATAGGGGACAAATGCTATGATACAATGTAAACAAGATAATCAGGCTCCACACCCAACAATCTCCCACTTGGAGACTAATTGTAGCAACTCCACCGCTGCTTCATTTGCTGGAAATTGACTCCTCTTTGGACCTGGCTATTCCTCATCTTCATCGTCATCCTTGAAGACTAATTGAAACTGAGCACATTCTCATTTTCTCCTTGGTTACAACTTTTGTTAGCATATCTGCAGGATTCTGGCTAGTGTGTATCTTTTCCAGCTTCAACACTCCATCTTCCAATACTGACCGTATGAAATGGTACTTGAGATGTATGTGTTTAGTCCTGGAATGAAATGCTGATTTATTTGCAAGATGAATAGCACTTTGGCTATCACTGTATAGTGTGCCCATATCATGCTTCTTACCCAATTCATCCATAAACATTTGAAACCAAATCATTTTCTTTACTAGCCTCTGTAGCAGCAACATAATCTGCTTCTGTTGTTGAAAGTGCAATAACACTTTGGATTTTTGAAACCCAACTGACAGTTGTTCCACCTACAGTAAATACATATCCTGTAGTGCTCCTATTCTTATCTCTTTCACCTACCATATCTGCATCAACATATCCCTGTAGAGCAATGTTTGAACCACCAAAGCATAATGCTTGAGTTGTGGTACCTCTCAAATATCTGAGAATCCATTTTACTACCATCCAATGTTATTTTCCTGGATTGTTCATGTACATGCTTACAACTCCCACTGCATGTGCAATATCAGGCCTTGTGCAAACTATTGCATACATTAAGCTTCCAACTGCAGATGCATATGGAACTTTAGACATATAATCCATGTCTTCTTGGGTCTTTGGGCATGTCTTCTTGGGTCTTTGGGCACATCTCCTTACTAAGTTTGAAATGGCTAGCAAAAGGTGTACTAACTAGTTTTTCATTCTGCATATTAAATATTTTCAACACCTTTTCTATGTACTCATTCTGAGATGATGTTAATTTATGATTTTTCCTGTCTCTAGTTATCATCATACCAAGGATTTGTTTTGCAGCTCCCAAATCCTTCATTGCAAATGAATTTGCCAATTTTCTTTTGAGCACATTTATTTACTGCATGTTAGACCCTGCAACAAGTATGTCATCTACATACAATAACAATATAATATAGCTGCCATCATTTTGCCTTTTTAGATAAACACAATGATTAGAGTGACATCTAGTATAACCTTGTTCAAACATGAACTTGTCAAATTTTAGATACCACTGCCTTGGAGCCTATTTTAAACCATACAAGCTCTTCTTTAACCTGCACACCAATTTTTCTTTCCCTTTTACCTCATATCCTTCTGGTTGCTGCATGTATATCTCTTCCTCCAAATATCCATGGAGAAATGTTGTCTTTACATCTAACTGTTCAAGATATAAATCTTCCGCTGCTACAAGACTTAAGATAGTTCTGATTGAATTCATCTTAACAAGAGGAGAAAATATTTCATCAAAATCAAAACCTTTCTTCTGTGCAAACCCCTTCACCACAAGTCTAGCTTTGTACCGCTTTTTTCCTCCATCTTCTTCCTTCAGCCTATAAACCCATTTATTCTGCAATGTAGTTTTACCTGCAGGAAACTTGACTAAGTCCCAAGTATGGTTATGCATTAAGGAGTCCATCTCTTCTTCCATGGCTAGCTCCCACTTCTTCCTGCTTTCAACCTGCATTGCTTCTTCATAACATTCAGGTTCACTAGAATCAGTCAGCAATAAATAATATAATGAAGGAGAGTATCGTTCAGGGGCTCTACTTATCCTGGTAGATCTTCTAACACCACTTTCAGGTGTTTGAGGTGCCTGTTGCTGTTGTGGTGGTTGTTGCTGCTGTGGCTGTTGACTATTATTATTTTCAGGCACCTTTTACTTTTTCAGATATCTCATCAAGAACCGCGTATCCCTTGCTTTCTTTTTCCTATTTCTTTTCCTGCAACTGATTCTTATACAGGACCTTTTCAATGAATATTACATCTCTTCTCCTAATGATTTTGTGATTTTCATAATCATATCAGCGATAACCAAAATCATTAGCACCATATCCAATAAAGGTATGTTTCTTTGATTTTAACTCAAGCTTTGTTGTTAGTATGAATCCTTTATCGAAGTGTACGAAAAAGGACTACTTTAGCTACGCATAACTAATAGCCCTAACAACAAAAGTGGCTGCCAATATCTTCAGATCTGCGGTTAGTTAGACATAAAAGAGCTGCAAAAAACCAGATCTATGCATGGAAAGACATTAAGCAGAAAAAGTAAGGGTTTGCTCCATATACCAATAGACAAGACAAGAACGATTTTTGAAAGAATTTTTATATTAATCGGGCACCTGGGAGGAAAACAAGAAGGCGTATCCAATTCTCCTCAGTGGGATGGGTTCTTGGAAGTCCTCAGCACTTCAGATCTAAAATCTCTCTCTCTTGTTGGTGTAGAAAACTCACACAAAGAATGGAACTCAAAGGGAGCTCTCACAGCAAATGGCAGAAAATGGTGACCAAGTGTATAGATCCAGAGTGATCTAATAGGCAACAAAAGGTGAAGAATGGTAGGAAAAACCCTCCTATTTATAACAAAATATTGGGTCATTCTAGATCTTGGTGCATGGGTTAACGAGATCTAGATCCACTTTTTATGGAATATTTTATTATATTTGTTGGAGGGAAAAGGTATTTGACTTGGGTCAAATCCCTTAATTTGTCAAAAATAAATAAATAAATGATTTATTTATCTTTTTTAAGGAAGCGGTTAGAAGATAATCAAATAAATAATGATTTATTTAATTATTTAAGGAAGTGGTTGAAAGATAATTAAATAAATAATGATTTATTTAATTATTTGTAGGTGATTTGGTCATATTTAACAAGGAATATTATCTAAATAAGGTTTAAATAATTATTCCTAGAAAATAATAAGATAAATAAAGGTTTATCTAATTAATTTCTTTGATTTTGGGTTAAACATGTCTGGGAATAATAATTAAATTATGGTTTAATTAATTATTCCATGAGGAAAATCAAACAAATATAGGTTTGTTTAATATTTCCTTTTGGGGTTTTCTGTTTTAACATAGTGAAGGCAATTTTACTTAGGGTAAAATTGGTCTTACATGGTGTACTTTGGTCCATCTAATGATAATAGGTTAGATGACCAAAAAAATGATGTAACAGATTGCCCCCTAGCGTGCGAGTGTCAGGAGCAAATCGTATGACCGAAGTACGTTGTAAGAACTCAATCACTAGACAACAAAAGGGAAGTCAGAGAGAGAAATGCAAGGTAGATAGTGTGCTGAAGAACTAGACCCTGAGGAGACGAGACTCGTAGGTGCAACAAGTCTCTTTTAATGAGAGGGTACCTGTGCTGAAGGCAGCGGGGGAGGCATACCTATGCCCGCCGAGACAAAGTACAAAAGTATAGTGTGTCTAGTAAACAAGGGACCGAACCATAAAGTACAGTTGGCATAATCATGAGCCAGATAAAAATACAATGAGGAATCCCACATACATGTTGTGCCTGGGATAACAGCCAGGACTTGTACAATAATATCTGAGTACATGAGATACAAATACAACCCAAATGCCCCCTGTAAGTGGGGAAGGGCTCACAAAATCTGACTGATACATGCAAGTCGAAGAGGCGCTGCAAGTGGCTACGGCCAACATCATCAAATATCTGGAGCTGCATCGAAGGCTGCAATGAAGAGGTCATCCGGGCATGTGGGGGGCTACCTGCAGGGCCACCCCCTCATGAGGGTTGAGACATCTCACACACACCCGGGGAATCATCAAGAGCTACTGCTGGATCACTAGACCATCAAGTATACGGATCTCAATCATGCTGGAAGGAGTTGGAGAAACAATCAAGCCAAAGGGAAAGGAGATCTCCCTTTGCCTGATTTGAGGCACTGAACAAGAGTGGAAGCTGGAACCAAGGTACACCGCCCTCTAGACCTGGCTTCTGGAATGAATGAGCTGATGTCGACAAAATGAGGTCCACCATAGGTGAGGCAATGAGAGACCCTCAACTAAGGTACGAGAGAAAAGAGTAGAGCGACGGATAGACTGACACTAATGATGATAGTGAAGTGGAAAGGACTGAGTAGCTAATGGACGAATTCCCTTGTTAGAGCATAAAGGGCATGAATGACATGGCAACGACTGACACAACATCATCAGAGATGGGGGACAGTGGAACTGAAGGTCATAATGTGCAACACAAGAGAGAGACCAAGCAATGAAGGATAGAGGGCTATAGTGGGGTACAAAGGGACTCGGTATAGACTCCATGGAGGGAATGATGACTCAACTTGGATGCTCTAAACAAGGGCGACGCGATGGTGCTGCCACACAGTAAAGGCCCCAATGGGGGACCGTGGAAACATGAGTACATGATGGGAACTCATGACGAAAATCGACACGAACAAGGACAAGTAAGGAGGCAAGATGGTGCCCCAAGTACAAGTGTCGTAAGTGAGGAAATTCGATTTTAAGGAGAGGTGAAGTGACCCTTCTTGGAAAAAATGTGTCGTGGTGAAGTATCAGATCACAAAAAACTAATAGATACCCATTTGAGGGCTCGGTGAGAGCTTTCCAATGGTGTAGACGGTTCGTCAAACGGGGCTACGGTGTGGTCACAGCAGTCGAAAGAAGAAACATGGGTTCTCTTTTAATAAGGCAGTTTTCCCTCCAAAATCACTCATTCGCTATTGTTTCTGTGGTGAATGTAGAGAGGAGAGAAGGCCCTAAATCTTGCAGCAAACGTAGCGAACAAAGCGACCGTTGGAATCGCGATCCGTCAGTTGCAGGTAAGAGGCCTAACCTTTCTCTTGCATTTTGATGGATTAAATTTTCAGTTTAGGGCCCAGAATCCCAGAAACAACCCCTCTTTCATCTCTACGGCCGGGTCACACTTTTTAGGCCAAAAAGTGCGACCTGGGAAGCAGGTTTCAGGCAAAAAAGTGCGACCTGTCCCAGAAATGGGCAGAAAACTGCGACCTGGGAGATGAGGGGGTTTTGGTGCTGTTTTATGGCTAGAAGTTGGGTTTTGGTGTTTGGTTATGGTTTTCCCAATCTGTAAGCTGACAAAAATGATGTGTTTGTGCAGGTATGGTAGATTTACGAGTTAACTGGAGAGAAAGAGATCTGGGGACACTACGGGCATAGATCCAGGTGGATCAGGGCGTCCGTCATATATTGGCCAAATTTGGGGTTCTCAAGTTTTTGGAGAACCCTTTGATGAGAGCAGGAGAACCATTATTGGCCCGGATTATCAGTTACTGGGATCCAGATCAGGAGGTCTTTGTAGTGCAGGGGCACAAGATCGAACTAACGGTCTAGGACGTGTATTTCCTGACTGGTCTCCCGCCACTGGGGATGGTGGGAAACACACAGCTAGTATTGCCGCGGGGGCGACATATCATGGAGTTTGTGGAGCGTCATTGTCGACCAAGTCTCCAAGTCAAGGGGACTCGAATACCGATCGGGGATCTAGAGAGGCTAGAAACTCGTGCAGTGGATGTAGCTGTGCTGCGTATCCTGGGCAACCAGGCGCTCCATCACATCACTCGGGGGAAGATGATGATAGTGGAGAGTGTGCTGGGTGGGACCTACTATGGGTGGGCCCAAATGATGTTGGTGTCGCTAAAGCGACAGTTGTCGCTATGCAGGCGGCAGGTGAACCTTGATTGCTCATATGGGACTTTGTTGTGCGCCTTCTTCTTTGAGAAGATCCCGACCTTGAGGCCTCGTGTATAGCTTTCAGATGGGGGCCCGAGAGAGCCCACGATGCGCCGTTGGGGACGGCTACTGTGCAGAGGAGGAGGAGGGGCGGTCGGGCGAGCGTTTCGACCTGATTTTTTTGCCCATTAGGATCAGATGTCGTTGTACATAGACGACTATCCCTATAGTGGGATAAACTACTGTGGAGATCCGGACCTGCCACTTCCGCCTAGTCGAGTCTGGGGGGCCGATGGTAAGTGACAGATTACTATTCTTATGTGGGCATGTTAAAGTTTTTTGAATAGTAATGTAGGGTACTGATTCATGTACTTTTGGTATGCAGATATAGCACCGGTAAAACTAGCCGGATATATGGGACGACCGGCAGCAGCTGGAGTTACAGGTCCGAGTGGGTCGAGAGAGGCACATAATGAGGATGCAGCCGCCCTGCTGGAGGACATCCATCGTAGATGCGAAAGGTTGTTGACCAGAGTATCAGAGCGTGGATGGAAATACTTAGACGACCAGTTCATAGAGCCATGTGTTGGTCTACCCTTAGAATGGCGAGGTGTCATGCGGCGCATGGCAATGGTCAGTCAGGCGATGCGCGACCTACATGCTACAGGGGCAGAGCCATTGGCCCGGGATCCTCCAGATAGTGATTAGGGGTGGGGCATGTGGTGCCCCCTATTATGTATGTAGGGGCAGGTGGTACCCCCAGTTTTGGGTTTTTTGTAACATGCTATGGGCATGTCATATGTATCAGAGTAGATGGACACAAAACACATGTTTTGCGACACATATTATGGATATGCATCATTTTTTGATGGTTATGAATGTTATTGTCTTGTATGAAATGTGTGTGATAAATGCCAATTTAGAACATGGTTTGCAATACTATCTACATAGTGATTCTGTTCTCAAGGTACATGATTGAAAGTTATGGTTTCAAATGCACGTATCAAGATTTTCACTCGTAAATAGCGTCTAAATAGCATAGGGTTATGTACACGATAAACACCATTTAGTTGCATTACAAGAAGTAGGGAATCCAAACGAACGTGCAGATGGAGGATGTGATGAAAGAGGGCATCGGCTAAGAGACCACGCACTGCATCATATTCGGCCTGATTGTTGGTGGCAGAACCAATGCAGACCTCGTTAGAAATAACAAGGGCATGCAAGGGGGTGAATATGGCCCAACCTGCCGAGGCTAGATTCCGGGAGTATCGACTTGCACCATCGGCGTAACCGATAAAGGGTGTGGACGGGGGGTCCTGCGAAATGGTGTGACAAGACAACAAATGAGGGGAGGAGAGGCAATGGCGGCAGCGTGAGTACATAGAAGTCATCGGGAGGAAACCGCGGGAGGGAGTGCAAGGAGCAAGATGACTATGACTCATATACAAACTAGAGGGTGGTGTATGAGGGCTATCGGAAGTATGGTGAGGACTCGGGCTGCGGAGGTCAACAGAGACACGGGTGGAGTGATTTCGTGTATGGGTAGGAAAGGGGTGGTCAAGGGATACAAAAGGGGAGGATATAGGGGGGCTAGGCTCCAAGTGTCTCGCAGAGGAGGATAGGTAAAGAATGGTTACAATAGACTCCATCATCTGAACATCAGGGGGGGGGATGTCGATGGGAGTGGGGGGATCCTCAGGCTGACCTGAAGCATACTGCGCGAGGATGGGAGAGGCGGATTGATTTTGTTCAACCTCATACTCTTGGATCACCTCTAAAGAGGCGCGGTAATGCATCAGGTGAGGACAATGGTGGGAGTAATGGCCATGAATGCCGCACAAAGCACAGGGCTTGGTGGTGCGGAGAGTCTTGGGTTTCTTGGTTACGAACGAAGAAGGAATGGAGGCTTCAGGGACCATAGACTCGGGGAACCCAACTTTAACCATGGGCTGAATACGGGGCAACTCGGGACAAGCATGGGTGGCATGACCGGTGACATCACATAAGGCACAAGGCTTTGCGGGCAGAGGAGGGGCTAGGTCAGTCGTGGTGGTCTTATCTTTGGGTGCCCCCTTGCAGGATTTGCCTTTCTTCCTGGGAGCCATCACGACAGGAGAAGGGTCCTGTGGATGTGTTGGGGGCACAGTGGCAACGGACGAAGCGAGGGGGACTGGTTGAACTGGTGTCAAAGCCATGTAGGGCTTGGGGTGACCAGGAGGGGTGGCGACTAGGGGGTCAAGGTACCAGACCGATATGCCCAAGGTCAAGTTAGGGAGAGAGAGGGTGGCCATGATAGGGACAGAATATACTCCAGGAGGGGGAGCTAGGAAAGGGATCTGCCCAGCAGGGTAATGACCAGGAGGGATGGCTTCAAGATGGTTAAGGCCAGGAGGAACTGATCCAGGAGGATAAAGGGGTTCAGGGATACCAGCTGTAGGGGGAGGGCCAGAAGGAGGAGGTCTGGCTAGCTGAGATGAATGGCTAGGAGCGGGCTGCGGAAGGCGAGGGGGAGGTTGCTGACTAGCCAAGGCAGGCCGCTTACGGGCAGCCTGAGACGATTGCATCATGAAAACATTTGATAAGTTGGGATCAGTGATAGGAGGAGGGGGAAGGTTAGGGAAAGTTCCAAGCAGGGAGGAATCTTTGTAAACGCCGGGGGAGACACTGGTCAAGGAATCGACGGTTTTCTTGTTGGCTACAGAAGAGATGGTCGTCTCAGGTGAGGTTTGGCTCATGATATGTCAACTGGTCAATGGTGACTATCTTTCCATTATGGGGGAAATACATCTTGCGAAAAACCGTGGATGGGACAGCAGACATAGCATAGGTGTAGCTTTGCCCCAATAGAATGTTGTAATCTAGCGGGGCATCGATGACTTCAACGTCAACGCAAATAGTCTTACCGGCGAGGGTGATAGGACAATTACGAAATAGGCCAATGGGCTGGGAGGTATGGTCGTCCCACGCTCGAAGGGTGATCGTGGAAGGGGCCAAATCAGGGGATCCGAGTTGCTTCCAAACCGAAGCGGACATCACGCAGGTGGATGCCCCCTCATCAATTATGCACCGGGAAACGTTGGCGTTCCGGATTTTGACTGGGATTTGGAAGGCGACGGAAGGAGGGAGAGGAGGATGGTCCGATTGAGTGGCGTCAAAAACAATCATTTGGTCATCAGTAGGATCTACAGCGTCCACGGCAGATAGTAGAGCCTTCTTTTGGGAAGGGCATGACTAGAGGAGTTCCAGTGTGGAAATGGCGGCAGGAGATTGCGCCAAATCATCTACTATGCTATATGAATGAGCAGCTCGACCGGAAGCAGTGTTTTGACGTAATGGTCCCTTAGGAATCTTGGTATGAACCTCAACTTTGGGTTGAGGGATATGTAAGGGGCCATTCGGTGTCGAAAGAGGCTCTGTAGAACCTGAAGAAGGAGGCTCGGAGGCAGACTAAGCAGGAGGCTGGGGGTACTGGCGAGACCGAGTTTGAAGGTGAAGGTCGACAGTTGGGGAAGGATCAGAGTGCATCATAAGGATCTGGTAATCAGAGGAACCAGAAAGGGAAGGGGGAGTGGCGACCTGGCTGTCAGGCGGTTGGGTAGCCATGAATCCTTGCTGAGGGAAAGGATCAGTAAACACAGCTGGTTGGGTAGTGGCCACATTAGGAGGAGCATGAGGGGAGGCGTGCTAACCACGCAATGTGGCTTGAGACTCCCACATCTGCCGCATCTGGGGTAAGAGGGGACAATTTGTGGGTGTAATGTCCATAAACACCGCAACACGAACAAGGCTTATTTGTGCAAAGCAGCCTGTCCAGCTTGGGCTGAGTGCCCTGTTGCTGGTTGGCAGTGTCAGGGTCCACACCAGGATTGGGTCCACGGATACCAGGGGCAGATTGGTTTGGGTTGCCTCTCTGCCTTCTTTGAGAAGAAGGGGGATTAGTCACGCCCTGTTGTGCAAATACTTGCCCTGGAGGAGGCTGTAAGTGTTGTTGCAGGTTTGGAGGAGGAAAGGGAGATGGAAGCGCATATGATGGAGGAGCTGGCGCACTAGGCTGCGGATAAAGGTAGTGGTTAGGTTGGGCAACATTGAGGTAAGCAGGAGGTTGGGCAAAAGGAGGAGGCATGCCGTATCCTGGATACATGCTACTGGGAGGGGGAAGAGTGCTGGAGGTGCTGGCCCCTCCCTGAGGGAGACCATAGCCCATAGGAGGTTGAGCGTACGGATGGGAAAGGGCTCCAACGATACCGTCGGCAGAATGAGATGCCCCCGAGGCGTTAGCGCCACCGGGCCTGGGGAGGTCAGGGAGAACGGTATAAACATAACCAGATTGAGCATAGATCAGGTCATATTTCAAGGCTATTTGGAGGGCGGCTTCTTCGGTTTGAGGAAAATGGGAGGCAACATCTTTGCCGATGGGAGCTAGAAGGGTGCAGAGGAACCAGTCCATATAAACCCGATCTTCGAAGGGAGGGGCTCGACATAAGCTTCGTCTTCTTCGCCATTCCTGAACATGGGCGGAAAGGCGGGTTGAAAAGGATTGC